>OZ038511.1:811125-1213625 GCA_964036315.1 Acanthosepion esculentum
GTCCTACCACAACCTGACTTCACAGTTCTTGGAGGCAACCCTCATCTTGTTGGACATTCTCTTGCTCTATGCCTCTCACAACTGCAGGTCTAACAGACCAATCTGAATCTTCTGGGTGTGGGTGTAAAGAACCCATGCTTCAATAATCAATCTCTTTTATTGGGACCAATTTCTTTCTCCCAATTCTCTGGTTGTTCTCTCAGCCATCCTAGCTTCATATTCTATGCATGAGATTTCTTTCCCCTGCGCTACCTGCCTTCCTCCCGACCTTCAGCCCATGTTCCATTATTTCTTGTCTTTTACCATACTCTTTCATTATCTTTGGCCAGAGCTGTGGCCATCAACTATATGATTGGGGGCCTCCTTAATAATGCTTTGGCCGATGCATGCATTCTTTAGCACATCGACGTATAAATCTACTAACTCCGCCTGAATGGCAGCATTCTTCCTTACTTCTTCAGGGAAAGCCAAGGCTGACAATCTTATGACTTTTGTTCCCAATTCTCCAGGAGTCTCATGCTTTGCTTGATCAAGTTTCATGAGGCTCCTCATAGACCACCATTCTCTCATCTGCATATTCTCTTATCAACAGTCTTTCTAGGTCTACCCATGTTAATCTAGGGTCCCTCACTAGGTGGCCCCCTACGAACTCTGAAACCTGACCCTCTGACTCATCATATGCCAATAGTACTAGTTCTGCTTCAGACAGCTTGTAGATGAGCTGCTTCTTCTTTATCATTGTTAACCAGTTTTTCAGTTCTCCTGGGTACCCTTTATATGTTGACACTCAGGGTCCCCAACAGGTTTCAAAAACTACTTGTCATCTGAGGCCTGCCTCCCTCTTTTTTGTCAGTGTCTGACCCATGTTCACTCATCTTTGTCTGTCCAACCAACCATCAACATGGGGAAAGAGAAACAATCTGACAAGTTCTAATTATCACAACAACTTATAGAGAAAAAAAATTCTGTTAGTGATGTGCAAAATAATATGAGGAAAACAGAGGGAAACCAAAAAATGACCTACCTGTCACTTGTCTTCTCTTACCTGTCACTTGTCTTCTCCTATCTGTCACTTGTCTTCTAGTTGTTGCACATTTGTCTTGTAGTCACTGCAACTTGAAGAAAAATGTTTCTGGAGTTTTTTAGAACCTTATAATCAAAATAACTAAAGTCCATGGTTCTTTTTTTCCTTTTACAAATTGGTCTTTTTTTCTTCTTTTTTTATCTCTCATCTTTTCATCTTGGTCATGCTGTATTCTGTATTCTGTATTCTTGGATTGATCCTGGCTCATGGCAACCAAATATAACACATCCAGTCGATCCTAGATCACTTTGGTCAGAAGTCACCAGACACTATGACCCTTGCCATACAGCACCTATACCAGAAGATGACAATGAGTTAATTGCAGGGTCAATCCCAAGCTGTTTGATACTGTCACAGGTCAATGGTCATTGGTTGCTGGTCATATCAGTCCACATCTTGCTCCACCCACATTGTATTTCTTGATCACTCGGTTGGCAGGGATTGATTATCGTCAGTAATTGTAGCTCTAATTCTAACCATGGTGAACTGTGCCGTGTTGGGAAAAAATAGAAATGTCTTCACAGATATCGGTCTATATTTCTGAGATGAGGTATTATGTACACTATTTACATTATTTGGACTATTGTCCTCATCTTTGTTGCCATATTTATCACAACGTTTTCTTCGCAGATGAAAAAAAGATGAGAAAATTCTTTGGGTTAATTTTCAATTTGGTTTATGTAGTTTTTTGGTATAAGAAAAATTAACCCTTCCCACTAAATCTCTTTAGTGACACAATCGGTGCTAATTCTTGGAACAGGGCTCAAAGTTAGGAATTCTCTTGGTAACAAGTCATGTGGATCTCAGTAGCACCTTCATCGACCATTGTCTTGTCTCTCTCTCTCTCTGCCCGTCTTCCTGGGTTGCTTAAGTGCTCTTCTTATACTGACTTTGACTAAAGACCAGAGTTGGGGTTGACAGTGTTTCGGGAAGTGGAGTTTCCCCAGATTTCTGTATCAAGTTTAACAAGAGTTCTTTGTTATCTGGTTCATAATATTAATTATCTCTCCATATTTGGGAGATCCCTTCTTCCCATTTCATGTATCAACCTGCCCATACAACACATTCTTTCTCTTGTTTATGCCTTGCACAATTACTCCCAAATGGGTGTAGGTAATTCCTCCATCTCTCTTTGTATCTCTTCTCAGCCTGTCACCTCAGATGTCTTTTTAACAAATCTGATTTTTAAACTGTATAGACAAAAAGGCAGTCTTAACCTTCAGTCATTAATTGTAATTATCTTTAATTTTCAACAATAAATTTTTCTCAGCCCTTTGTCTTGTTTATGCAATCAGAGATTTACCATCTTTCTCTTTTTGACCCGCTAATAGCAATATTTGTTTTCATATCTTGTTCGCTTAATTGTACTTATGAACCTTACAAGTCTGTTTCTTATTATCAACAAATCCTATTTCTCAATTTGTTTACATTTTCACTCTTTGACAGACAGGCATAAATCAGTTTTTCAATTCTGCCTTTGTCTTCAAAATTACCAAACATTATATCACAATTGACCCCTTCTTCTGTCTGGCAATCAGGAGACATGTTTTCATAATTTACACTTTAGTAAGTGGACATAAATCAATTTCCTTATTTCTTCTTCATTTCCAAAATTCTCAACTGACTTTGGATGTATCCGCACCATTTCTTCTCAGCCCTCATGGGTTTAAATCTTCCAGATGGCCCTTTGATATCTTTTTCCCAAAACTAATAAAGTCATTCTTCTCAGGTTTGTCTTTTCTTCCTTCTTTCAGTTTATATAATTATTCATACTTTTAACCCTTTTCATCCATTCCAGTTCATATACTAAATTAACCCTTTCCTTTTACCAGTGACACAATTTCACCTATTTTTCAAATTTTGAACACACAACTCTTTAGATGTTTTCTCTTTTCCCAATATTCAGAGGTGAACAAAAAATTGAGGAGTTGCATTACTAAAGGGAAATAACTGAGACTGGGATATCCAGAAAAGCCATGGCATGGGGAATGAAAACAATCTACCCCAGTAGACAAATTAAAGGGTTCAGTTTGAAATTTCAACATATATAACCAGAAGAAGGCCAGAACATACAATGACTGAAACATCATGAATATGACAATAAAGGTAAGGACAACAGTCTAAGTCATGTAAATAGGGTAAATAAATATGAGTAACACAAGTAATATAGCTGGATTATAGTATATAATCACATATACAGATCAATATAGCCACACATTCAAAAATAAGGAATATATATATCCCCCTTGAGTGTTAACACTGATCATTGAGATGGCAAATAACCATCTTTTATGTCCTATTTCATGTCTTTTGGAACTATTGACACATTAGAAAAAGAATTGAATGCGATAAATGTTGTACCAACATGCCCCAAACACATTCAGTTGGGGACAGGTCTGGTGATTGTGTTAACTAAGGAAGTTAACAAAAGTTTTGCAGAGTAGGTTGAGTAGTGCAGGTATTATGTGGAAGGCATTATTCTGCTGAAATTGTAGATTGCTTCCTTTCGTGATTAAGGCTGCAAAATTTGTTGAACAATGATCTGTATATACATAGCCCAGTTTAAAATTCCTTCCCCAAACACTAAATGTGAGCAAGGATCAAAATATGGTGCCATGATGCCATGTGTCTGTATACAATGGGTGAATAGTCTTAGGAAGGTGTGTCACTACCCAGATTTACAGAACATATATAAATGACTATTATATACATGATGGCCGAAAATGTTCGCATCACTGAATGCCATTTGATTGTTCAGGTGATCATAACTCTGACAAGAGATGTGCCTGATGGCGTCATGGCACAAGTGGAAGTTTGGCTGGAGGTAAATCTGTAGTCCTGTATCAAGTTACGCATTTCCAAAGGTCTGCAATATGACTCTTGAGGTCACATTTGCTTTTATCTATACTGAGGATGGATTTGTTGCTGGGTACTTGTATGATTGAGTAGATTACATTGTGGAAATCACCACTTTTGATACTAAATATTAATGGGATCCTACAACATTTGTCTTGCAAACAATATTGCCAGATTCAATGTGAGTCCAGACAAAAATAAAAAAACACAAAAGATTGAATATAAAACAAATGACAATGCATGTTATTAACAAGAGGAATTACATTTGCAGACAATTGTAACAAAAGAAGACATTAAAACAAGTTATAAGAAGAATGTGTTTGTCTGTGTGTGTGTGTGTAACAAGCATGTGTGATAGACATGTGTGTGCGTATATGTGTGAGAGAGAGAGTTCAAAAGTTTAAGGAGGACCAAGAAAGCAAATGCAGTGTTCTTTATTGACATCAACTACATTTCAAAGCTAAAAAGAGCAAAAAAATGGCAAATGAGAATATCATTAAACAGAATATCTACTAGTTTCTAGCATGCTCATGATGGACTCAGTTCAGAATTGGTAGCATCATTCCAGGTGTTGCAATTTTTATTTTATTTATTTATATATATATATATATACATACATACACAATGATCCACTTAGTAAAATTTGAGAAATAAAAAGCCAATAAAATGATAACAATATTGACAGTAAAATTGATGATATTTATTATATATTAACATTTCGACTTCATTGAAAGACAAAGAGAAAGATTTTAAAGTTGGAATTTTCAGATACACCTGTATCCTTTTTCAACAAGACAAAAAATAAAAAGTGGCACTCAGTCTTCTTGAGAATGTTATTATTGTTTAATTGGGGGGGGGGGGCTTAGGATGTTTGCCTAAAAGTTTGTCAAAACTAGGGTTTGTAGAGGTCTCCCTGTGAAAACTATATTCTCTTAGTAATCCCAAATCCCTGTTTATGTGATTCTATCTTAAATCATTTTAATCATATATATATATATATATATATATATATAATGAAATAGATTAAGTCTGACAATTATTTAATATATTTTCTGTTTATACGTTATTTTTATAGATATAATTTATTTAAGTAAATGCTCTGTTTTTTAATTAAACATTATTAATTACATTTAATAGCCTGAATGTTTGAGAAATTTTGTAGAAAATATGCGTTTTCTGACAGAAATGTTGGAGAGCACATACTTTTGATGAAATTTCTTGAAAATTCAGTAAAATAACAAAAATTATGTCAATAAGGAATAGTGTATTTCAAGCCGTTCTGTATGCAGCTATATAGCTGCATGACGTAATTTTTGTTTTTTGCTGTAAAAAATACATATGCTCTGTTATAATAAATACATCAAGCTATCTGAGGATCAGTTTTAATAATTAATATTACTCGGATCATCTGAATTATATAGCAATGGATTGATTACCTGTACTCATATATATATATATATATATATATATATATACACACACATACACATGTATAAAGGGTTCATAAAAAAAGATCTTGGAGCAACTAAGAAGGGATTAAAAAATGAAAATCACTAGGAAGTGGATTGAGACAAGAACTTTTCAGCACCCTTTTAGGATGCTTCCCTGACAACTATAATCTTGGTCTCTTCAAGTCCGGGTCAACCGATATCTATCCTATGTTTTCTCTTCTTCTACCTCTCTTCCAACAATCTTGCTTAATAACGCTCTACTGTGAGTGGCCCTTGGGACTTGTATTGACTGAACTAACTATATGGAAAACATGAACCTGTACATGCATAATATACACATATTGATGTGATTGTATATTACTGTATAGAAAGGTAAATATATACTTGTTTACCTGAATCAGTATATTTCTCTTTATTTTTTCTTCATTCACATGTCTATATATTTGCCTACGTTCTTATTTTTTCTCTTTTTATATAAACATAAATCAGTTCATGCACACATTATTCTAATCTATGTGTGTGCATGTGTGAGTAAAATCGGATGTGAATGGAATGGAATGGAATCTGAAATATGTAAAACAATTTTGAAAATTTTTACCATGACGTTTTATTAATGACCCGACATTTTGTCAAGGGTCATAACTCATCTTAACAACGCAATAGCTTGTTATTCTTGTTGTCATTTTAAAACTCAGTACTGCAAAACTGATTTATTTAAATTATATGAAAGATCTTTTTGATTCAGATAATATCTAAGAATCTTAAATGAAGCAACTCTATTCTTTGCTAAAAAATCCAGTGTGTTCAGCAGTTGATGCACATGATATTTCTCTGCTTTCATTCTTTATTAAAATCTCTGTAAGTACAAGAATTTCAATGTGACATCTCTCAACTAAAACTGGAATGGATGACTACACTGCATCATGGAGAGAAAAATTATTGGTGCAATAGATTGTAAACACATTACTAGCTTCATTTTCAAATCCAAAGGCTTTTAGTATAAATATTGTATGGAAAATAGTTGCTACTGCAAGGTCATCCATGGTTTATCTTTTAACAGCCAAAGTGCTTTGACTACGCTCTTAATATCTTTAAACTTACACACCATAGGCAATGTACTTGCCTTTATAACCAATGAAAAATAATATGCATTCTTCTTATAATTCTTCACCCAACAGTTTTGATCAAATGGTGCATCACTAAAGGCAACAATCTTTACTTTTTCAAGTCTACCCCAAAATAAGAATATTTGAGCTATTTCTCTCCTTGAAATCCAAAAAGGTTTCTTGGTATGCTTAATTCAGTTAAATATTTACTGCTTCAAGACTGGCCTGAGTTCAATTATAGATCAGATGTTAGCTTGTTTGAGATTCCACCCAGTTTCAATGTCCAATCATCAAAAAAGATTGACTTTTGTAACCTGAGATATTTTGGGGGTGATATTTTACCTGAGAAAAATTTTTTTTGATTCCCAAAGCTATAGGCCCCAGATTCATTTTGCTCAAATATCATACTCTCCTCACGTTTGCTTACATTCAAGCTACAATAATGAAAATTAGTTCATTTTTCTGATTTCACTTTGAAAACTTTATGAAACTATAACAGTTTTTTAAAATAAAATAAAAAAACTCTGATCCAGTAAAACAAAAGTCATGAACATGGGTCATAATAATAGCATACAATATATTATTAAACTATTATGTAAAAAAGGTCTGGTCGTGTTTTGAAGAAACTGATCCTAGGTTTTGTTCCGTTCTGCCTGTTAAAATCCATGCGTGACAAGCATCTATATGCAATGCTATATTTGCCCCTGAAGGAAGACACGGTTAGAAAAATGCCTCTCTGCTTTCAGGAAATCTGTTTGAATATCCATTGATTTATAAAACCATCACTTTAAGGAGAGTCTTCCAATGGCAAGCATAAGACTTTCCTTGAAACACACCAGGGGAATCATTTTCTAATGCAGCCGGCTTCAATAGATTTTGCTATTTGTCTTGCCTTAATAACTGATTTTTTTTTCATGGGATTCTTGCTTTGTACATTTTGCATTTATTCTTGGTTAACCATTAGCAGGAACTTGCTCAAATATTTTATTTGCAATTCCACCTCAACTATGTCCCATTTTTCAACTTCATTATCTGCTTCAGTATCATCTTTTAATTCACAAATCATTGGTTCCTGTGTGTTTCAGTATTCAAGCAAGTTGTCACTGTAGAATGAACGTTACACTTTTGCTCAATTTCTGTAGGATCAACATCATAATCTGGTGGATCTCTATGTCTGACAGGTTATGTTGATAGACATAATTTTACAGATGTGACCTCGTCTTTGTTGAGTATGTGTTTATATTCTTTGTCATTTATTGTATCTCAACCCATTTATCAATCACATTTGTTTCTCTTGTACAATACCATAAATTCATTGTCATAAAAATGTGGTAAGTTTTGTGAAACTTTTTAAAACTAAATTTTCACCCAAAACAAAAGTTTTACAGATGGGTCACATTCAGAAAAAGATTTTATCACTGAATATGCTGCATTGAGGTTGTTGACCATAAATCATTTTGTAGTGTATATACCCTTCAGTATGGGAAGTTTATCATTTTGAACAGGAACCTGATTGGATTTCTTTCCAAAAACCACCATGTTGTGGCTCTATCCATTAACATTAGGACTCTCAGCCCAGGTTAAATCACAGGTTTCTTAAAATCTATGGTTTTCTTCACTATTTCTCTAAGTATTCTATTGTCTTTCATTGCAGACCTTTGCTTCATGAGCCTTGAGCTGCTACTGCTGTCATCTGAACAACTCTATTCTAATTTCAAACTATGTTACACAAATGTGCAGTCTAAGAGTACCTGTTCATTGTCAGTAAGTATAGATGAAAGTGCTCTAAAATATGCACTCACCAGTGTCTAAATAATTCAGTAATAATTTCACTACTCTTTATACTACTTAGTTTCACAGATATGCTGTATCTTGTGCCATGATAAATAAGATACAGAATTTTGATATCTATTGGCATATTTTTCTTAAATTGTATAGTCAGGGAAAAACTGACAATAGGTTTGGATTCAACCTTTATGTATCTTATGCATATTTTATATGAAGCTGGAATGTCTTCTAATGTTTCTATGAATTCTTTTTCTTTGACACCTGCATCCTTATTCTAGGCCACATTTAGTTTCTTTCCACCTGGATGTCTAAATTGTCTGTATAGTTTAGTGGCAATCTTTACTTTTCCTAGTGGACTTTTATTGGCCATTTCTTCCACAAAATGTTGGATATTTGTCTTGACCCACTTTGGTAAAAACCACAGACTCACAGACAGAAACATAATAATATCCAGAAGTTTTTTTATAGCGTTTCTCTGTATATGCAGAGTCATTTCCAATGTTCTTATTTTTCATTTTTTTCTTGTTGTATTGCTTTGCAAAAGGAGGTATCTGTCTCAGCTACACCACTAACAATGTCTGCAAGAATACATGGCAGTTAAACCTGACAGTGATGTTAAAACTTCTCCATTTCAAAATTTATAATTCTTTTACCTTTCTGCAATTTGATCTTTGTGCTATTATTAATGGTAAGAATTCCAGACACTCATACCATTCTTTTCCACAATTCTCCATTGTCCAAAATAAAAGATCTCAGAGTTTCACACCATAAAAGCATTTTCTTCACCTGGCTTTTTACTATTTATTTCTCACATATTCTGTCTCTGTGATAAGTTAGCACTTTTCAAGGTTCTGTCTCCTAATACAGGTTCTAGTAATTTAATCTTGTGTTTTCTCAATTTTTCTTCAAGATGGCCAAATTCCTTTTAATATGCAAAAATTGACATATATGCAAATCTATGATATTTTTCAAAAGATACATAAGCTATAAATGAAAACTTAAACAAAGCATGTAATTAATTATAAAATGATTTCATTTTATATTGTAAATTCCTCTCCAACACAGTATCTCTAGCTTTACTGTCCAGAGTGAGAAAAATATTGCTACTTTTTCTTTGTTTCAAAATACGTATCCATTTTCCATAACTCTATTTCCTTCTTCAAGCCATTGGAATTTCAAACTGAACACTATTTCGTCCACTGGGATAGATTGTTCTAGTTCCATGTTTCTTCCAGATGTCTCAGTTATTTCACGTTAACTTAACTCTCTAAGTTTTGGTTCACCACTGCTGTAACCTGGTATTGAACTCATAACTCTAGTTTAGTCACTGGATTTAACTAACACATAACCAACACGACATCTGAGTATAAATTTCTGGGACTTATAAACCTAAAGTCTCAGTAACCATTTTTAACAAGTGCTCATATTGTAATTTTTTCTGGTATTCTTATTGCATATTTTTTACCAGAGCTTATATTGCAGTTTTTTGTGCTGTTATTCATTGCTTTTGTCTAGCACTGCTTATTACTGGTCCTCATATTGTATTCATTTTTATGCGTCCTCGGCTCAGGAGATTTTTGTGGCCTAGCATATGTGCTGATTCCTTAAGTTTTTGTATTTTCCAGTGATGTTCTCTATTATTTCAATCTCATCTCATAGAGGGTGGTGGTCTCTCTTTTCACTCCATATGTAGTCAGCTATGCCTGATTTTTCTATTTCCTCTCATGTTATTGCTTTACAATGTTCTGGCAGTTTTACCTTAAGTGGGTGGCCTGTTTCTTTTTTATATTTCTTACCACAGCTACACAGGATGGCATACACACAGTCCTTAGTCATGTTCTCTCCTCTATGGTGGGGAGTCTTACTTGGAAGAGGTGTCTGCAAAGTGTTAAACCAATTTTGAAGCTTGTCCTGATGTTAGATGAACCACGTATTATCTCCAATAATCCCTTCACATAGGGTAGGCAGACTGAAGCTGTGTTCTGAGTGTTGTTATCTCCTTGTACCCTTCTATCCCAGTTTGTTGGAGCTGCTGTCATGTACCCAAGGTAGTTGTTACATTGTAGGGTACTGCTTACTGCTTATACTGAGCATTTCTTGTTCATATGTCTCTGGGTCAACTTTTGCTCAATGTTGTAAGCAGCAGACAATCCTTTTCTTTACAGTGTATGAGTGGTGGGAGTTGAAGTTGAGGTATTGTCCGGTGAATGTAGGCTTGCAGTATATGGATGTCTTGAATCCATGCTCTGTTCGAGATATTAGTATATCCAGGAAGGTGAGTTTGTTGTTGTTTTCTCTCTCTCCATTGTGAACATGGTCCAGTAGTAGGTGTGGCCAAAGTATGTAGGTGTCATCTACATATCTCAGCCATAGGCTTGCCTTTAGTGATGTAGATTCTAATGCCATTTCCTCAAAGTATTCCATATATAGGTTTACCATTCCTGGTGATAATGGCAAGCCCATTGTTAAGTCCTCATCTTGTCAATATATATCTGATCCCATTCTGAAATGTGTTGTTTGTGTACAGAAAGTCAGCATCTCCATCAAGTTATCTATTGGTATACTGGTCCATTCACGTAGGGATGAGTCCATGGCCAGTCTATCTCTGAGTACTGAGAGTGCCTCCTCCATAAGTACCTTGGTGAACAAACTCACCACATCCAGGCTCACAGTCTGGTTGGATTGGATAGGAGCATCTTTAATTATTTCCACAAAGTGACTTTTCTATTAATGGAAATTGCAATATAAGCTCTGGTAAAAAATATGAAATAATAATAACAGGAAAAAATTTCAATATGAGCACTGCTAAAAAAATTATTTACTGAGACATTAAGTTTATAAATTCCAGAATAATATAATCCCAGAAATTCATACGCAGATGTCCTCAAGGACACACGGCCCAGTGGATAAAGGTGCTGGTTAAATCCAGTGACTAGATTCAAAGAGTTGTAAGTTCAATACCATGCCACAGCAGTGGTGAACCAAAACTTGAATAGTTGAGTTAAAGGAAATAACTGAGACATCTGGATGAGGCATAGCAGCATGGAACTAGAACAATTTACCCTGTAGACAAAATGAAGAGTTCTGTTCAAAATTTCCAATCACCTGAAGAAGGCCAAAATGTTGTGAATATGGCACTGAAGATGGCACAGTGGATAAAGGCGTTGGTTAGATCCAGTGACAGGACCCAAAGAGTGTGAGTTCAATACCCGGTTAAGGCAGTGGAGAACTTTCAGAGGAAAATTAACAGGAGATAACTGATAACTGACATCAGGCACGTGGAACTAGAACAGTCTACTCCAGTGAGCGAAATAAAAGGTTCAGTTCAAACCACCTGAAGAAGGCCGGAGCATACAACGGCTGAAACGTTGTGATAAACATGGCGACAAAGATGAGGACAATAGTCCAAATAATGTAAATAATAAAACAAATGCTAATATAGAAGTCCTAAATAGCTTTTGCCAAGGTTTTTAACAAAAGATGTAAAGAAGTTGAATTTTACCTTTCAACTCAATTCAAATACGAAAAATGTCAGCCCTAATTGAAAAAAGTCGAGATTGCATAAATAATGAAATAAATTTGCTCATTTCTAATTAGACAAGCACATTTGCCACCTTTTAAAGGACCAAATGAAATTTTAAATAACACCTTGGAAAGCTGTTTGAATTAAAGAAAAGTTTAGCTGATATAATTGTATTGTTGCATATAATAATGAAACTCAATCTAATTAAAATCTTGATCTCAGTAATTTTCAAAACATTTGTAATATATCACGATCCCACCAACAACACAGAAAAAGGTAAAATGTCTTTTGCACAACTATTTTATTGAATTGCCATTAAACTCATTTCAATTTTTGACAATACTGAATTCACAACAAAAGATCATCTTCAAGATGTTTTATGAATAACAACGTTGATTTAATTAAAGATTTCAGGAAACAGAAAACAATGTTCAATGGAGAGCTTCATTTTTTTCTGAAAAGTTTTCTTGGTTCAAAAGATATTCCTTGAAAATTTGATCACATCTCTCACTGGGTATCAAGCAGATCCATTTTTGTAGTGTTTAAAGCATCACTTTGTTTAGGTCAGGCACATAATTCACTTTCACTCCATCTCTCTTTCTCTGTTTCTTTATTTATATATATATATATATATATATATATATATATATATTCATTCAAGCAAGTTTGGTTAAATCATTTAGACATATTATCTATTTATTTAAGTTTTAATCATTTCAAGTCCACAAATTAATTTCTTGGTGGCTGTAGAAAAACTGATCGAGAAAAATACCACACTTTACTTTCAAATAATTTTTATTCTCACAATTATTAGGTTGGTGCAAAAATAATGTTGTTTTCTCACATGAAGTTGAACATCAAAAAATGACATTATTTTTGCACCAACCTAATACTTTCAATCTCATCTGAGACAATATTTAGGGGGTTAAAATATCTGTTGATATGTATACAGTAGCTCTGTAAATTCAAAATATTTTTCAACTGTTCCTTTACAGTGTTTCAAATTCTTTTTATTTTTAGTTATGCAAGGGAGTTAATTTTTGTAATTTAAAACTGCTTATTATTTTGATGAAGTACTAATATATTTTTTGACTAATAAATACGTCAAGAAATAGGATTTTATTGTCATTAAATTCATATGTGAACTTAAGCATAGAGTTTTATAAAAGATTTTTTGTAGTTCATGTATTTTGTCTATGTCTTTAACTAAAATGAGAATATCATCTACATATCTTAGGGAAATGGAGGGTTTTTTTGTCGTATTAAGTACGTTATTTTCTAGGTTAGTCATGTAGAAGTTGCTAAATGTTGGTGCTAGAATGGAACCCATAGAAACACCATCTCTTTGTGTATATATATATATATATATATATATATATATATATATATATATTGTGCATAGTATTGTTATTTTTATAATCATAGAAATGAACTTCTGTGGTGCACATCAAGAGTAGTTTTCTTAAAATATTAGTATGAATTTTTAATGGAGGGGAAAATGGATTGTTGTAGATATTTATGATAATAATTATTGTTTCCCTGATTGGTGACAACATTGATGAAATGGCTTACATTTCACTTGAATGAGCATACTTCAATCTCAGAACGTTAAAAGACAAACTCATGTCCATATTTGCAGTTTAGACAAATTTTACTCAAAAATAACTTAGTACTTCAAAATAATAATAAGCAAACACTTTATACTTCCCCATTGTTATCTTGGGTTGGTTCTGGATTAATGCCTTCCTTTCCTGGCATGGCTGTTCAGATGGATAGCTTTAGATGGATAGCTTTATCTTGGTAGGTTTTATCTTTGCAGCCGCTCCAGTAGTTATCATTGACCCCTGTGTTTGGTTCTTTGATGAATGACTTGTTTTCTCCGCCTGTATGTCTGTTTACATAGATGGCTTTATCTTGGTAGGTTTTATGTTTGCAGCTCCATCAGTAGTTACCATGGGCTTCTTGGTTCATTCTTTTATTAAAGCCTTCCTTTCCGAATATGTCTGTTTAGATTGATGGTTTCAACTTGGTAGGTTAAATTTTTGAAAACTCTTCAGTAGTTACCATGGGCTTCTTGGTTATTTTTTTAATTAATGCCTTCTCTCATAAATAAGAGATTGACTGTGAGACTCCTTTACGACACCATATTCGTTTACGGCCCTTTCTCTGGATTACGACAATCAGCCATATTCGAGAATACTAGGCGCACATGATGTGAACCCTGCTTGTATTTTGCCGAATAAATCTTGGTTTAACTTATCTTCCGAGTTTCAGTCTTCATTCTTGACAGTTTCTTTGTGGGAAGTTTGGTCACAAACAGGTTTTCTGCAAATGCAAAAATAAAATTAAAAGTGAAACAGAAATGGAATCGGTAAAGATGATATTAGAGAAAGTAAAAATATACCTAACTGGAAATGTGTCCAAATTCATATGAACCAAAAACTTGTTAAACTTAGACACAGACTCTGTTATTACAATAATTTTAGAAGTGATTTGAACAAGAATAGATACATGGTACATAAAAAGTAAAATATATCATGAAGAACATGGTGCCTCAGGGCAAAATTCAAAATAAATGGCATAATTAATTGTGATGTCTGAATCTAGTAAAAAATGCTAAAGTTTATGCCTGTGTTGTTCAAGGAAAGTCATTAAATTTATTAGTATGTGTGTGTGTATGTGGGGGGGATAGACTGGCTAGAAATATTTGATGTATGGGACGAATCTATTAATTGTATTTGTGAGTTGGGCAAACTCCTGATAAAAATGTTTTGTATTATGAAAATAAAATGAATCAGGATTATGAAGAATTGTTTTTGGGGATAACGTTGCAGGTACACCATGGAAAAGACTTCATTACTTGTGAAAAAAAAGATGTAGCATGTCTTAATAAATAATACAAAAATTAAATTAAGGAATAAGATAAAGACATCATTCGAGAGCAAAACAAATTGAATGAAATGCAAGAAATCTTACAGGAATTAGAAAGTTGAAGTCACAATGAAAAAAAGTGAACATAGAAAAACATATTTAAAAGTAATCTAAGAGGCTGAACTTAAAATCCCTGCTTGATATAAGAAACAGAAAAAGATTTGAAATTGTTTTTTTGAAGATGAAACAAGAACATGACAGTTTACAAAAATGGCTCATAAAAGAATATGACCAGAAACTAAAACTAGATTGAGGAATGCAGTGAGAAGTACACCAAGTGAAACAGTTTCAACACCAGAATTGCCAGCAGCAAAATATCTTGAAAAAAAAGAATGAGGAAATTGCTGAAGCCCAACAGAAACTTTGTGGAGCTTCTTTTCCTGGGATTAATATGGACTCTCAAGCTTGTTTTGATGAAAAAAAATGTTGACTTGATTTAGAAATTGAAAAGATTTTAGAACACACCAATGTCTTGATGAACTTCAGCAGCAGTTGAGTAAAAAATTCTTAGGAAAAGAAGTGATGCTTGCAGAAAGAATTGAACTGGAAATTAAAAAACTTCATTCCTGTCAAATTTAAAACAAAATTGTTTGGGGCTTTTGGAAAAACTGGAATCAGTTTAGAAAAAAAATTAAAGTTAAAAAAACTTGAAATTTCGAAAAGGACTGAAGAAGAAGAAAGCAATTTGAAGGCTGAAGTTGACAAATTGTAAGAAATTAAGATGAAAGAAGACTTATTGAATTGGAAGAAGGAGTAGAGGAGAATTACATGCTACTATTGAATACAAGAACAAAGCAATTTAGAGTCAGCAAATGGAATTGAGACAGTTTTGGTTTGCAACACAAAACGACACTGCCATTTTGAATTTGTTTAGTACACTAAATCCTGCAGTGACGTGATCCCTTCTTTTGAGATATTTTGAAAAATTCAAGGAGGGGACAGAAGAAGCAACACTTCAGTCATGTTTTACTTTGTATTGACAAACCCTTAACTCAAACTTATCAATAAAGCATTTGTCATATTACTGTTATTCAGTCTTCTTATTACTCATGTCAGCTTAACAAATACATATGCACTTTTCTTACCAATTCAGGTGGTACTATCATATCTCCATTACATGTAACACCGTTTTCCATTTTTGATCCTGAGGTGGAAGTTAGTTGGAATAGAGGAACAAAATTTGAACCTCATTTGGAGAAATGATGAAAGATTTAATTTCATTTACAAGATATGAAAATGTCTCTGGTAAGTGGTATACTATAGTGTTTGAATGTGCAGTGTATGAGGTCTGAAGTAAGTGCATGAAACAGGAGTATGCTTAATCTGGCTGACTGCTATTGGTTTGGGATTGTCATGTTGATAGTGTAGTCCCTTCTCTTTCTGTATTCACAGCTTAATGGTCATACAGGCAGTCAGGCATGCTCTGGGTATTCTCTATGGTTAGCATGCATGAAGTCTCTCTCCCACTCTCCTTTCTGTTCATTGTGCTACTGTCTGGCTTCTCTTATAGCCTATATAAAGGAAACACGCAGACGTAGTTGTAGTCATCTGTGGCAAACGAGAGTCTCATTGATAATGGCTAGCGCTTTGGTATATTTGTGTTTGTTTTAACATTTCTTTTGCGTGGAATGCAGCATGTGTGTGACTTAGATGAAAATTGGCATGTAGTTAGATATATATTTTCTAATAATTATATAAATTTGGCTTTAATTTGTTATCTCTAACTATAAATTGTGTTTTTCCACTACATCATTGTTAATTTATGCCTTATTTCTTTATAAGGTCTTTCAGCTTTGGAAGAATTACTCCCCCTGTTCCTTTTTATTCTTTCAGCAATCTTGTTTAATATTGGATCCTACAGAGTTTCTGATACCCATCTTTATAGAGTTAATATGTCACTTTCAACCCAATTTAATATTTCTAACATCTGAGATTTTCATTTTTTTCTTTTTGATCCTTATTAAATTGTAACCTTGACAGTGAATCAATGTGTGGTATTATATTTCCTTTTATGAACTCAATGTCAAAATCATAAGCCATTAATTTTATTGCCCACCTTAGAATCCTGGAAGAAATAACTTTTGGAGCTCCTTTCTAGGGTTAAAATTAAACTCTAGAGATTTATGGTCTGACTTTAAAAGGAAGTTCTGATCTAATAAAAATTGTTGAGCTCTGTCTGTGCTCCAGACAATGGCCAATGCGTCTTTTTCAATATTTTAATAATTTATTTCTGCTGCCATTAATCTTCTTGAAATATACATCATTGAATGACTTTCTTGCAATAAAATTGATGACATAGCTCGCTCACTTTTATCCGTAGTTAGCATAACTGCAGTGATATGTAGATTAACTAAATGACACATTGTTGTGTAGTAAATAGTACATGCCTGGTAACTATAGGAATTAGTCCATAGCTATAAAAAGCTCAAGGTCAGAGGGCAGGAAAAAAAGCCATCTGGAGTCAGTCTTCAGACTAATTACTACAAGCATCACAGCAAGTAGCACATTATAATGATGGTGCCAAGGGATTTGAAAATCTTACGACTTATAACATTAACAAGGGTTCAGGAACTTATCTGAGTTGTAAGTGGAGTTACAAGCATTTTGGAAACTCATACTGAGTGAACAAGTATGGGAAAAAATACTTGTTCCTTCAGCAACAAAGATATGGGTGATAACAAGAATTTTAACCATGTTAGATTAAATTTTTTTTTTTATGTGTAGAAGAAAAAAAATTTCTCTTGGGTGTAGGAAAAAAAAACATGTATGCACTAAGGTTCCCCACATTAATCCTGACCTTGCATCACACCCTGTTTAAATGGGGGATGCATGGGTAAATACCTCGCCATTTGGAGTCAGTCTTCAGACTAAGTACATGTGTTACAGCAAGTTGCTGAAGCTTTACATATAGAGAATCCTTATATGAAGTGTAGTGTTATATAAGTAAGGGTGAGTTATAACAATAGCCATAGAATAGTGGCAACAAGGGATTCAAAATTCTGGATTTATAACTGTTGTGATGAAGATTCAGAACTCTTACGATTTATAAAAATTATAAGGATTCAGGAACTCATACGAGTTGTAATTGGAGTTACAAGAATTTCAACCACATTGGTTAGAAAATCAAAAACATATTCTTGTAAATATGGAGAAAATTTTAGCTTCCATAGTGGAAATTCAACAACAATAACAGGAACAGCAAAATTATCAGTTGCTAAAACTACAAAAATAGTAACAGGAGTTGTTTGATATAATTCTAAAGAAAAACAAAATTTTCAGTGTCTCTTATGCCAGATGCTGTCCAAAACACCATATCAGAATTTATATACAATCCTGATGAGGGACTGACTTTTTCTGCATATTTCCATAGATATGAACAAATATCTTGTCAGGAATGGAGTGGCTCGGAAGATGACAGAAAAATGAGATTGTTGTTGTGGGAAATAGCTCTGATTGAGTATGAAAAATACTGAAACTACATATTACTGAAAAAAACTAGGTGAAGTTAGGTTTAAAGACATGGTATACATTCTGACAAATAACTTTAGTGACAAGATCTCTCGGTTTAATGTTCATTGGAGGTGCATGAATCTAACCAAAAAAGAGGACAAAGATTTTGTTGTGTATGCAGGTATTTTCAACAAAGAATGTGAAATGTTTACAATAAAGAAAATGACTGCTGATATGTTCAAAGCATTAATTTTCATTCAAGGTTTAACAGCTAAAGAAGATGCTGAAATATGAGTGAAAATTTTAATGAAAATTGAAGAAAACAGTAATATTACACTTCAAGAAATAGTGGACGATTGCCAGACAATTCTAAGTCTGAAACACAATGCTGAAGAAATTTAAAAAAAAAAGATTCTTCATTAGTACAAGCAAAGGTGAAATAGAAATAAAAAAACATTTTGTGCAACATAGTACAAGAGCTACCAGTTACCCTGGAAGAAATAAAAGAAAAATCAGAAAATGATGTCTTTAGTGCAAAAATAAAAAAGCAATTGAAAGAAAGTAATAAAGAACAAAATCCAAACTTAAATGCTTACTCACTACGCAACAGTGTATTAATGTTTAGGCAAAGATTTGTAATACCTACTGAGTTACAGAAGTGAATATTGAAGGATTTTCATAATGGATATCCTGGTGTTTCAAGAATGAAATCTCCGATGAGAATTTTTCTGTATTGGACCAGAATGGACCAAGTTATTGAAAAAATAGCAAAAACTTGTGCTCTGGCAGCAAAACTACCTATCACAAACTTAGAACCCTGGCCAAAGACAGACATGCTGTGGTCAAAACTATGTATAGATTTTACAGGTCCTATTAATGGATCACATTATTTTGTGGTAGTTGATAGTTTCACAAAATGGCCGGAAATTTATAAGTGCAAAAATCCAACATCTTCAGTGACTGTGAATTTCTTGCATGAACTGTTTGTGAGATATGACGTATCATATACCATAGACTCTGATAATGGAATGCAATTCACAGGTAAAGAATTTGAAAATTTTTGTAAGATGTTCTCCATTGAGCATATTATGACCCCACTGTATCATCCAAGGTCAAATGGACAAGCAAAACAGTTTGTAGGATTGTTTAAAAGATCATTGAAGAAAGCAAGTCTTGAGATATTAAATGAGGAAGCACTTCAAAATTTTCTGAGAGTTTACCATGTTACACCTAAATCCAATCACCATCAGGCATGTCGCTGGTGAAATTAATGTTTGCTAGAAAAGTAAAATCAGTGTTCAGCAAGTTATTTACCAAGTCACAAAACATGAATGGATAACAAAAACAACGCCAAAAGTTTCAAGGTCGGTGATAAAGTGTTCTTTAGAGCATATCTGGATGGCAAAGGAATGTAAGAAGATGGAATAATATCAGCAAAAATCGGGAAGTTGATTTAGATGGTAAAAGGGAAAAGATTTGAACATAAAAGGTTCATCAATGAAAAATCTGAAACATTAGAAGAACTGATAAAAATGCTATATGATGTTTTCAATGTACCAGCATAACAACAAGAGCAAGAAAAAGAAAGTGTACTGAAGAACTGGAAGTGGATACAAGATAGAAACGTTACAAAGTCAGTTATGTTGGCAAACTCTCCAGAAAGAGGAGTGGGGAGATAATAATACTAATAAATTTTTTTAAAAAGTATTAATCTCAAAAGGGTGGATGTTGTAGAGTAAATAGTACACCACTGGTGACTATATGAACCCGTCCATTATTATAAAAAGCTACAGGTCAGAGGGAAGGAAAAAAGAAGCCGTTTGTAGTCAGTTTTCAGACTAATTAATACAGGTGTCACAGCAGGTAGCCAAAACATTACATATATTATAAGTGCATATCCAGAATACCCAGGCTATATAATAACTCTGATTAGGAGGAGGAAAAATATGGATGAGCATTAAGTAGTAATATGAAGGACTTAAGACCACACAACAATGGCGTCACTGATGGAAAACACTTTATATGACATTCAAAGTCACTACATATTCTTAATACTCCATCTGCTTCACACAAATCTACATGCTCCAAAATTCCCTCCTCTGTCATTTCCTTTAACTTAGCAACTACCAAATATAGAAGGTGAATAAGTAATATTTTCATTTAACACACCCATTCTCATTTTTTTAAAATTTAGAACATATAATGGGAATAATTTCAAATTGGTCACAGGTTTCAAAAGTTCCATTGAAGTATCCCAAAGTTTTTATAAAAGATTCACCAAATTGTTTCAATTTCAGAGGATTTTTTTCTCAATTTTTTTTTCTCTCAATTGAAAGAAGCATTGAGATATTGTGAGTTTGAAAGAATGTGTTCAGAACAAATGTCTATCAAAGAAGAACTAATTTTACTAAAATTGATTGAATGAATGTTTGATATCTTTTACAAGTGTAAAATTCTAGAGTGAGTACAAGCTCATAATATGAATCTGGAAGCATGTGTAGAGGTTTTACAACAATTAGAATTGATAAAAGAATTTAATGCCTCTGAAGGCAGCATGGAGACTTCTAAAAGCTACTAAAAGCTTACTTGTATGCAAATATTGCAATAAGGAACATGAAAAGAGCAAAGATAAGTGTCTGACCTTTGGAAAATGGTGTTTTAAGTGTAAAAAGAGGATTCATTTCCAGATGGTATGCACATATGAAAAGTGAGCGGAAAAAGTGGAAAATATAGATTCTCCAATTGAAAATACAGAAATATTTGAGATAAAAGCACAGGATAAAAGTAGGGAAATGGTGAAGTTGAACAGAGTAACTTTACTCATGCAGGTGGATACTGAAATTGATGTTACGTTGATAGCAAGGAGTGTTTGGGAAAAGAATGGGTAGACCAAAATTAAAGTAAACTAATCTTCAGTTGAAACAGTTTGATAAGTCAGTCATAAAATTTTTAGGATTCTTTGAAGGCACATTTAAGACAAAATGTAGATTTTAAATAATAACCATCATGGTGGTGGCAAACATCAAAAGCCATCGTTTTTTTAGGAATTGAGGTGTTAAGAGTAGATACATCGAAACTGATAAATTCCATGGAGTCTGTAGAGTCAGATGTTGGATTATTAAGGGGATACGAGGTGAGTATTCGGTTTAAAGAAAGCAGTCAGCCTACGTATTTTCAAGCTTGAAAAGTTCCTTTTCATATGCTACCATTGGTGGTTGCTAAGCTGAAAAAAATGGTGGAACAAGGAATATTAGAAAAAGTCAGCCAGGGTGGTAGCAGTTGGGCTTCACCAAGTTGTGGCTATATGCAAGCCCAATGGAGATTTAAGAATTTTTGGTGATTATAAGGTTTCAGATTCATTCCCATTGCCAAAAAGTGAAACTGCGTGCCATGAGTTTGCCGGTATGGAATAATTTGCTAAAGTTGAGATTAGGTCAGCATATAATCAGATAAAAATTGATAGTAAGTTTCAATAAATCACCACACTGAACAGCCATATAGGATTAATAAGTTTGACTTGTCTGCTATTTGGAGTAAAAACACCAAGTCATATTAACCAAAAAGCCATTGAAAAAATTTTAGAGGGAATTAAAAATATAATTGTATATCAGGATGACATTGGCATTGGTGCATGCAGTAAAGAGGAGCTCAAAAGTTTTAAGACAAATAGTGCAGGTATGACAATTTATTGCATTAAATATCAGTCTAATTGTGAAAAGATTTCATACGTAGGATATCAAATATCCAAAGATGGTACATTGCTGGATGATAGACTCTTTAATAAGATGTCAGAGATAGCTACACCCAGAAATAAAAAGAGTTAGAATCTTTTTTAGGATTAACAACTTTCTATAACAGATATCTGCAGCGATATAGTGACCTTGTGGAAGCATTTAATGAAAAAAGGAAGACTAATACTGAGTTTCAATTGGCAAAAAGACAGGAGGTTTCTTTCGAGAAATTAAAAAAGGCACTCATAAACAAACCAATTGTTAAAATTTGCAACCCAATGAAAGAATTGATGTTAACTGCTGGTGCCAGTGACTGTGCCATGGCCACAATATTGTTGCCAGAGGATCACCCAGTAATGTATTTATCCAGAAAACTAACATCGGTGGAGGAAAATTATTCGAATATTGAGAAGGCGGTATTGGCAATTGTGTCGAGCATGGAAAGAGCTAGAAATTTTTTGCTGGGAAGGAAATTTCTATTAAAATCTGATCATAAGCTTTTGGAATTTATATTCAACCTCAGAAGAGTTGCCAAAGGTCACATCTGCCAGGATATTAAGATGGGTGATTAAGTCTATGCCGTTTGACATTGACATTGTATATATTAAAGGAAATACTATTCCACATGTGGATACATCATCTTGGTTAAATTTTGAGAGTAAAAAGTGAAAATTAGATAGGAGAGGCCATACAGAGTCAAGACACAAATTAACAATAGAAAAAGGATATGTAATGGAGATATCATAGTACCTCCAGAGTTTCTGAGAAAAGAAGTAATTAAAGCTGAAGTGTATGGAAATAAAGAAATTTAGACAAACTGAAATTCACTCTTGGCCAAAATGAAATGGAGCCATGGACATGAGTACATATGGATCATGCCTACATTAAAGGTATAGGACTATTTCTGATATTAGTCAACTTATATTCAAGTTGGCCTGAAGTTATTATAGTCACAGATAGAAAAGCCACTACTGTGAAGCAGGTGTTGAGGATAGTTTTTTCAAGAAATGGAGTTCCAAAACCCTTGGTCTTTGATAATGCACTTGAGTTTTGTGGTTAAAATGTATTGGCTGCATTCCATACAAAATGCCACCTTACCACCCAGAGTCAAATGGAATTGTGGAGAGAATGGATCAAGTGGTAAAAATGGGATTAAAAGGATTCTTTCCAGTAGATTATGATATAGAGAGTTATTTACCTAGACTACTCCTAAGTTATAGCATTATTCCATATGCAGACAGAAGACAAGGCTCCCTGCATTGATGGGAAGACAAATAAGAGCTCTGATTACCATGTTATTTGCAACAAATGAAAGTGTGTAGTACAGAAAGGATGAGGATTCAAGTCCTGAAAAGGCAAATTTTATGATGCAAAAGGGATTTACCACAACTCTGTTAAAAAAAAGGGACATGGCATACTGGTTCATGAAGACTACTTTAGAACCACAAAAGAGCATGAAGTTATGGAAAAGGAAGAGGAAGCAGAAGAACAGACAATACAAGAAAGGATGAATGAATCCAGTATTGAAAGTGATCAGGAAGACAACCAGTGATATGAAAGTGAAGAACAGGAGAGGGAGGAGAGAATGAGTATATCTAGTAGTAATGAGGAACAATCTGGGGATGAGAGTGACTGGAGATAATATGATGATTCAAATGAGGAGAATCAGTTAAGACCTAGATCTGCCATAAAAAGAAATAAAGAGAATCACTCTGAGAGATGGATTATTTCTCCCAAGGTTATTTGTAGAAGTCAAAGATCAACTAAAGGTACAAAGCGTCTTAGGTTCAGGGAGGTGTAGTGATATGTAAATGAAGTACTGTATAAAAGGCAGTATCGCTGTACCTATGGGAGAGTGATTTTATCTTGATGAGACTGCATCTGTCAGAGAGAATACCTATCATAACAAATTTAATTCTTTCAAAAGAATTTTTTTTCTTAGGTCTTTGCATTGAAAAACATCATCAATTCTCTCTTTTTCCAATTTTCTCATACAGACTGAAAATGATTTTTTTCTTTGGCAGTTATGGCAAATGTTTTCAAAATCAGGAAACTTTTTCTCCCAATTTTATGCTCATAGTTATAGTATTTAAATTTCTTGTGTTCCTTTTTTATAACAGAGTACATTTCAATTTTATCCTCAGGAGAATTATATTCTTTAATCAATTCCAGTTGATGTATAACTTCCACACATGCAGTTAGAGACAAATTATTTAATTATAAATATTCCAATATATTATATTTATGAAATGTATCAGCCATACCTTCAGTCAGTTGTAATTGGATCAATTCATTGTTATAAGTCAACTCTTGAGTTCCAAGTTTCTCAGATTCACAGAATCTGCTAACTTCTTTTTATCTATGAAGATAACACATAACTGATTCTTCTTGTTTCTGTTTAATGGTCAGAAATTTGGTTCTTTCTGCTATGACTGATTTTTTTTAGGTTGTGAAATTTTGATGAAACTCAAATTCTACAAGTGTTTGTGGTATGCCATAACAGAAATTTTCATTATAGCTTTGCAACCTGCCAAAGCTAGAAAAAGGTCAGTTATTACATTTTCTCCCCACTCTTGCCTTGTTGACTTTCAATTTTTTAGCTCTAGCTTGGGCTGCAAAACACCAGATCCAAGTTTTGACCAATTCTGGTTCATCCAAGTGACTTAAACATCTTATCGGTGGTTTCATATTGTTGTATTGTGTTGTTCTGTGACATGTGATCAGTAGTCAATTTCTTGTCTGTCTCTTAGTTTACTTTATATCTCTTCTACTGAACATCTGCAAAGAGGTACAATCCTATTTACCAATTCACTACAACTCGACTGCATAAGCCCCCCACTCCAAAATACATTTAAATTTATGGTACTAACATGGCAAAAGATTTGATGGGGTGAATACTTATACAAAGCAAAATATATATATATATATATATATATATATATATATATATATATATATATATATAATATATATATATATATATTGTTTATTGCTTAAATATAGAAGTATTTTTTTATCTTCTATGTAATTTTTATTTAACAACATATATATATATATATTATTTTGTTCCATTATCTTTCTCCATCTTTGAAGATGCTTCATATTTCCATTATCTCAGATCATTTTATATTTCTCAGTAAAGAACTGCTCAAGGTACCTTTTACAATCTTCCGGGGGACTGACATTTATTGATTAAGAGAATTCTGTAGAGACCAGAATAAATGGTATTCTGAAGGTGCAATATCTGCTGAATAAGGTGGATAAATGAAATCTTCACAGCCAAGCTCTAACAAATTTGCCTGATCACCAAGAGACATGTTATCTCGCATAATCCTGATGGAATATTATGCCTTTCTTTTAAACAATTCTGAATGCATTTTGGCAATTTCCGCCTTCATTTTGTTTAATTGGGAGCAATAAGGTCACACTATTACTTCATTGCACCAACATGGAAAACTAGAAAATTTAAAACACAAGATGGTACAACTGAAGATTAAGAAAATGGTAGAAGAATGGAAATTCTATAAGCAGTGATCACTGAATCATATACTTCGAAAGAGAGAGGAGTTAGATCTCTATACATTCACAGAAAGAAGTGCATTTTGGGATACTTGCAACTGTCAGACAAATTCTTTTTGGTGAAAGTGAAAGGTAAGTTCTTTATTATGGAAATCCTAACATGACAGAAAGTACTAAAGAAGAAATAGATAAGTTTTCTAACACTCTAGAAAATGTAAAATCTCAGAACAAGAAATTATCATTACTAACATAATATGCCAAAGTAGGAAGGAAAGTTACTGGATTCAAATTCTGAGAATGATTGCTAAGAACATCCCTTTCCCAAATTTATAGACAAATCTGAGAGATGCATGCTGAGATTTCTTCTTAACCAATGGACCAACTCTCAGTCATATTCACCATATTTTTTCTTTCTTGTTTTGAATTCAGAATGCTATAATCTCTTGATAATACAATTCTTTGTGAACTTTTGACTTATTACTGTTACTTTGCCTACTTTGACTTGCATATATATTGTTTGCTTAGTAATATTTTGTGCTGTTCATATTCTTGAAACCTTTGTCAGTTTTGTTGAGAATTTCGTCAATTATATTTAACCAGGGCTAATTCCTCCACAAAAGTAGAATAGTTAAAGGAATGGTAAATATGGTCTTGGATCATGCAACTAGTGCAAAGAAAAGTAGGCCTTAATGTTGGATTAGCAACGATGAAAAGTAATAATAACAAAAATTTCTTTTAAAAAATTCTACATAATTTTGGACTTTGAAAATCCTTGGAAGAACACCAAAGAAATTCAGATCCTAAATAAATGATTTAGAAATGCAGTTTTGCAACTCAAAACATACTGGCTGCAAGAGTGATCACCTCCCAGTTATGCAATGGGAAAAACTATAAAAATTAAAAGCAATGCTTCATCTAGAATCAGAAAATCTCCATAGTGACACTATTTGCAAGAAAACATGTAATCACAGTTAAGAATAAATATGAAAATTTGGAACATGTTGTTGATTCAAAGTTTAACACCCTAAAGGAAGCACCAGTGTCAATAGGAGAAGAGAATTCAAAGAAAAAAAAAGAATGATAGCTAAAATTCTTGACTTGATGAAGAATACAACACATAACATCAAAATTAATAGCACACAGTGGATATAAGACAAAAGAAAATCATTAGAAATAAATGCACACTGGCAAAAAAGGAATGGCTAAATAGGAAATATGCAGAGATTGAAAAAAATAGAAAACCATAAATGAAACATGAATGCACAAAAGGTTGAAGGAAATAGTTTGACAGAAAACATGCTCTTTGGCAGTGGGGAAACAGATATGTCAACAGTGGAATGAAAACATAGGATAGCCTCTTCCATGATAAGAGAAGGAGACCAATTCATAATACATTAGAAATATGAAAGATCCTGTTATTCTAAAATCTGAGGTGAGGTCAGCACTAAGCAAGATGAAGAGAAACAAAGCAGCAGGACCCAATTAGGTTGTCATAGCGATGCTGACAGCCTTAATAGACTTTGGGATTGATAAGGTTACCAAAGTGATAAACAAAGTATACAATAGTTGAGAAATATTGAAAACTCTAATTAGATAAATTTGAATAATGTTACCAAACCAGGTGTGAATGAATGTGAATTTCACTGAACAATCAGCATGTGGAGACATATAATAAAATTAATAATCCGAATTCTAATAAATAGAGCTTGCAGCAGAATCAGACCAGATATAGAAGAACAATGTGATTTTGTGCAAGAAATGTGCTATATTCACAGAGTCAGAATTCTGTCAAAATGAGTGACAGAAATGCAGGAAGATCTCTAGCTATGCTTTATAGATTATATAAATATGTTTGATAAAAGTACAACATGAAAATCCTGATTGACACAGAAAGGATATGCAATATATGTGCCATTCGCATTCAGGAAAAATAGATTAAGCAAGTACATGAGAATCAAAAGGATGTGACAATTTACCAAATTTATTTAATCAGCAAAAGGGTTTGAAAAGAGTGTAGGGCAGTTATAATTCTGAGTAAATAATTATAAGCCCCCTAACATTCATATATACAATAATAGTTGTAAAAGTAAGAAACAGCAAGACATGGAAACAACTGACTATTATTTATTATCTGGTTGTATTGTAGTATTAGAGAAATGAAAGACAGTAATAATGAGTAAAATTGTGAGTTTGGGGTCAAATGTCAATCAAATATGGATTGGAATCCAACAAATCCAGATGAAGAATAAGTAAGTGTATATAGTCTTTCTTGTTTTGTTTTCTTTTATAGATATGTGTAATGAATGTCCAGATAATTTAGTTGATAAAATGCACAAAGTGTCTATGGTTTACTTATCTCAAATTTTTGTTGGATGCTAAAAGATAAATGTTACTATTATGGCCTGAAAAAGGAAAAGGAGATGGAATTTTCATTGATGGACGTGTTAACAACTTGTCCGTGTGAACTGCTTGGCCGATAGTGAAAACATCATGCGTTTTTGTCTGTAGAGGAGAAAAGTAAGGTCAATTCTCATTGGTTTAGAATGCGTGAATTAATGATAATTTTAATTGTTATAATTATTTTATTACATTCATTTTTGAAACTATAATTAATTTTAATTTATTTACTTTTTTATGGACATGACAAAGTGACAGTATAATTAATTTTTTATTTATATATTTCTTTATGGACATGACTGCATTCAGTTAATGCAATTTACCAACATTGTTTGCTACACTGATGATGTTGTATGGATGGCAGATTTCAAGGGAAAACTAAAAGGACCTATTATGCAAGGTATTTAAGGAAAGCAAGAATAAAGGACTGATCATTAATGGTAAGAAAATGGAATGCATGTGTTAGGCAAACGATATAGTGTGTGTTATGCATCTCTAAAGTCAAAATTAAGCAGGTGTGGAAACTCAGCAATTAACAGATGATGAAAAGTATGACACAGTAATTTGGAGGCTCATAGAAATAGGAAAAAAGATACTTTTTCAGAATGTTAGCAAAGTACTAAAGGATTGAAAAAATAACATTAGGAACAAAGGAAAGTGTGTTGGCTTGTTAAGTGATTTCTATCTTTAAATTAAAAATTGTGCCACCAAGGTTTCTTTTTTCAGTGAAAGCCAGTGTTGATGCCTTTGTGTCATCTTGGCAATAACAAGTGAAACTGGAGACAATCTTCTCCTTGGTTTCTTCTTGCCTGTTCAACTGCTATAGCCTAGAGGAATCACTTCTGGCTATACCAATGTGATAGCTCAGATTACAAAAGATTTCTGTTTGTCTCCACTGTTAATAATTGTAAGTGTGTACTCAATAAGGCCCAGTCACTCTTCACTGATAGAGTGAAGCACTGTATAGCCACGGAAATGTTTGGCTCTTGTGATTACTAGTGTCTCTATAAGAGTATGTTAAATAAGGATAAATCTTCAATCACACTCTCTCTCCGATCAGTTTTTGATGTGTCATCATTTACTGCTGATTAATGTTTTGCTTATAAATTCTCCTCCAAGTCATCAGAAATATCTTTGTTTGATTTTCCTCCCAGAACCATATCTTTACAATGTGATATGAAACATATAACTTCAGTCATGCTTTCTGCCATCATCTCCAAACTAGATTCCCACAAGGTGTGTGAACTTGATGGTATCCTGGCAACTGTCCTAAGCAGCTCTCAAAAATGACATTCAATCTGTTGTTAACTGGGCAAGAAATGATTAGTAAATATTAATGCCTTCAAAACGAAATTGCTATCATTTAGTCAGCACCATTTTTACCTTCTGTCAGATGCCAACCTCCAGGAGAACAACTCATTACATCTTCTCAGTTTCACATTTTCCAGTGACATCAAAAGTGGAATGATTGACTTTATGGTTAAGTTTACTGCTAGAATAGTTGGTTCACTATGTTGTGCCAGACAATTTATTTTGAAAGAATCAATCTTGCATGTATATATATCTATCATTCATCCATGCATTGAATATTGCCACCACATCTTGTCTGATGCTCCTGTTACATATCTCTGTTATATTCTGTGGTAATAGGAATATGGAATGGACAAACACGGTGGATAAATAGTATCAGGTTTATTGTAGAAACCAGTACAACAAGCAAGGAAGTAATAGGAATATGGAATGGACAAACACGGTGGATAAATAGTAACAGGTTTATTGTAGAAACCAGTACAACAAGCAAGGAAGTAATAGTTATGTGCATGGTTGTTGCAAGTCAGTACAGTTGTTGCAAGCTGCTATCAGAAGGCGGCTAGTCTCGCAGATCCCAGCTCGACTATCTTGTTCGCTGTCCTAATGGATACTTATAGGTGGTTACCACCTATAGTGCCACCACTCATGGGGGTTTCAGGTTATTCCATTACATCAATATCGAGATTCTTGACAAAAATCAAAAGTGGCTTCACTTTGTCTTTTCTGTAAATATTTTCAGGACAATTGTTCTAATTCGCTTTCCTTTTTAGTACCCCAACCTCATGAATTTAAGTGTAGTACTAGATTGGCAACTAGGTCTCACCATTTTACTGTTGAAATAGCTGATGTAACCATAAGTTCTATTTTAATAGTGTCTCCTCTCATACTTGTTACCTGTGTCACTCTCTTCTGGTTTCTTGTATAGGAATTAAATCCTATATATATATATTTTTCAACTAATAAAATCCCATCAGTTTTGTTTGATAAACAAGAAATACTGCTAAAATACTTGAAGATATAGATGTAGACCTACCACATGTTATTTTTGGATCATTTAGAAAATAACTGTAATGATGCCTTTCACCACTCCTGCAAATTTGAGAAAAAAGTTTTGCGAGCCACTGTGAAATTATTTTCTAACTTATGAAAACCTTGTATTCAAAAAGTTTACACCTCTATGTGAAATTAGATTCTGGATCTCCCTTACAGATATAAAAATAGAAGGACACTGTTTCTCATGGTTCAAATCAATTTCAGAAGCCTGTTTGATCTAAATGTCTGTACACACACACAGTGGAAGAGATGACAGCCAACAGCTACTGACTAAGGCCTTGTCCAAGCACAGACAGAAACATTAGGCTAACTGTCATAAAGTCAGTTCACACATTTAACACTGAACTAAGAACACATAATTACTTTATAAAGCAAACTTCATCACATGGAAAATTGAACATTTTATTTTTATTGTATATTTCTGAAAAGTTTATATAAATGTTATTTCAACTGACATTCTGCTTCTACTCTTCCTTCAGTAAATAACCTATTCTATGTTTCACTTAAAAGATTTGTTGTTGTCATTAAATGTTTGGAATCCTAACACTCAGATAGCAACAAAAACCTGGATAGACGGATTCCAATACTTGCTTTTCTGTCAATTACAATCTTCAAAAATTTAAATGCAACATCAATTCCCATCTTTTCTCTTTTTCTCTGAATGATTTTCTTTTATTGTCCCTCCTTCTCTTCACTAATATTTTCTCCTTTTCTTTCACTCTCAGTAACCTCGAGTGTCTTAGTGGCATTATTGCCTTGCTTGAGATGAAAAGATTAATATATATATATACACCAGATTCCAAATTTGATATAGTGATAGGTGTCAGTTTCACTAAAATACATCAATTATAACATTACGTAGACCAATGTATGTTTGTGCAGTTTTAAACAACTTATGTTTTCACAGTCTGAGTCAATGAACTTAGTTACCCATCTTGAACCTTTTAAAGTTGCATGTATCTACAGGGCACATAAGACATTTAATGCTTTATGAGTTTTGAAAAGTCAATAATGGTGCAAAAGGAAGCCCAAATACACTGTTAGATTTGATGATGAAAGTCAATGTTTTCACAATAACATTGGTATTAACAAGATGATGTTGGTAAAATCTTCAGGATCTGATTTCAGCTTATAACATTTATCTTTATGAAAAATATTTATAATAACCGAGAGGGTCTCAGGTTTATTATACAAATTAAGGACAGTATAATTTTTTTATTTATAACTAAATCCAAAAGATATAGGCTATATTTGATAAACATATTTTTCTTTTATGTTCCGTTCTCTTTCAAGGCATGGGTGATTATGGCTCTCCACGACATTCTAAATTTTGTAACTCTTAAAAATGTTTATTTTTTACTACCTTTTCTACTCTTTGTTCTATCATCCATTTACACAATTTACATTTTGTTTCCCTCTGCATCTTTGACCTTCATTGTCATGTGAGTGTCAAATTCATGTTTATAATGTAATTTTCTTGTTTCTTAATGTCTTGTATAACTTTTGGAAGGCACCTTTTGTTATTTCACTGCTTCTTCAGAATCCAGTGTCACATTTTCTATCCTCTGTTAAAACACTTCCCAAATATATAAATTTCTGTACTTGCTTGATTTTGACATCTCCAAATTGTAACTTGCATCTTGGGCTGTTCGCCTTGCTGACAACCAGACATTCAGTCTTTTTTCAATTGATGATTAGTTTTTCTTCCTTCTTTCATTACTAACTTGTCTAAGAGTTCTTGCAATTTTCTTTCTGTATTTGCCATCACTATGGTGTCATTAGCATATATTGTTAAGATTATGTCTACCAATAATAAATTCTGACATGGCTTATAGTTCTCTTAGAATTGCCTTGTGCAAAGGCGAAATAAATCTGGTAAAAAGATACATCTTTGTTTTATGTCCCTTTCTATTTTGGGCAACTTAGTCAATTTATTTTTCATCTTTATGCAGTGGTTTACTCTATGAGAAATAAAATATTGTATGGTTATCTGTCCTTTGGAGTTTAAAATTAGCCCATCAACTCAGTTTTTCTATCTTTTTTAACAACTTTTTACTCTTGGTACAACCTTCGGAATGACCACATGGTGACGGATCATCTCTACGCCCTTATCACCACAGAGTCTGTAGATGGTGAAAACATCAACTCACCCTCAATAGATGAGTTTAGTTGAAGACATCATTAAGTTTGCGAAAACCCAATTGTAATGTTGATTAATATAATTTGTTCATAGCGTAAATCTGTTACGTTCTATTCTTTTATTATCATTATGTCTGCATACATCACGTAGGAATCTTATATGGGGCCCACTTCAGTTCCCCATAACTTTTGGCATTTATTCTAAATTATTCTAATATATTTCCAAAATAAATCAAGGTTTCCTAGAAGTTCAAATAAATCTTTGTATTGTATCTTATCAAATGCTTTTGTGTAGTCTCTGAAACCTACTTTAAATTATTATCTTATATGTTAAAGACAGCTCTTTGATATTCTGTAAAATTCATCAGTCATTGATTTATTGACTGCTTGATACTGCTACTGTCAGTGCTGGTTGAGTTTATAGTTTTATCCTCAAGAATATGGCTCCAAGAGGTAAGAGAACAGCAGCGAGAGTTTTTGGTCCACCACCTACAAAAAAATAATTATATGTTTCTAGACAGCAAGAACATCAGCTCAAGACAGCTAAAAAGATAAATATAGCCTTTGTTGCAACGTTGGCCTGAATTTGAGGACAACATAAAAATGTTGGTGATAGTTTAAAGGAATTCAGTGTGAAGTGATTCTACCAAAATGAGGCCAGAAGATTAGCAAAAGAATGAAAGGTTCAGGGCTTTGCTGAATTAGAAGATTAGTGGTACTGGTTATTGAAAAAGCTGGGTTTACTAATATTTACAAAAATATCCATTGAACAGAAAATACCAGGTGATTATGAATGTGCTCTGCTGAAATGCAAGTGTGTCTAATATACCTACGCATCTTTTACAATTTTATCCTGAAAATTTTATCAATCTGTAGATTAATTCCAACTTTCCTCTGAACACATTGACTTGCATAATAAAATTTATCTGAACCAAATAGACTCCTATTAGAATTAAAGAATTCACTCAAAAACTGAATTCCACCCTTTCAATATTTCACTGCCATTTCAGACAAGATGGAAAAGTACCTAAACTTGTAAAATTGGTTCCCTATGATTTCACAGATGCTATCCAAAAGTCAAGAGTGAACATTTCCACTTCATGCAGCCTTTTGACTGTATTTTGTTTGTTCAAAAATTGATGTAGCAGCTCAATTCCAAATCAGTCCAATATCAATAATCCTAATACATGTAAATGTTCAGAAATCCAACACGTAAGCTGACAAAGATAGAAAAATAAACGACTCTCCTAATTCAAGAGTGATTGACTTTGGTGAGGAAAAAAATGGCACACTCTTGCTTCATCTGAATACCACTTCTTGATAGACTATCTCTTAAAATGCATGAAGAATTGGAAATGGTTCTCTCTACATTCTTTTTCTCTAAAGCAAAATACTTTTGCAAAAATGGTATTATGAAGCTTGTTAATCAGTAGGAAAAAGTTACTGATAATGATGGAACTTATGTTAAGGAAAAAATTATAATTAATCATGAATTTTAAAAATATTTTCCTAAACTTAAGTTTGTACATTTTTATGGAATGAACTGTTTCATGTCTCTTTCTCAATATATATATATATATATATATATATATATATATATATATATATATATATATATATATATATATGCTGATGTGCAAGAAGTTATGATAGGCATTTTGTTATCACATAGGAGCACACATTTAGCTCTGCAAAATATAGCAACATGCTGTGGTATTCTATTCTTTTATTATCACTATGTGACAATAAAAGAATAGTTGTTCACAGATCCTTGATGTTTTTATGTGCAGGATCTTGCATGTGAATCGACCTTGCCATCATATCCCATAAATGTGTGACTGGGCCCATATCATGGAAACATGGTAGCTACACTATTTGTTAGAAATCTCCAGAATGCTCCTTAAAACAATTCTGGGCAAAGTGCTGTATTATTTTACTCAAAAAACTCATTTGTATTGTGGTATTAACAAAGAAACCCTGGTAGATTTTCAAATCCCATATATTATAGAAGGTAAAGAACATTTAACTGACCTGCATTCTCTATGGTGGATGGTAATACTTTCCAGAAGGGGACTTCCCGGTACACATGTGATACCATAGATCAAGGAATGTCAAATTTCCTTACAGTCTTGGAAATGGAATGTCCACTCTGTCACTCACTGTCATACTCCATTCAAACTCCAATAATGCAAGTCACTTTGTCATGAGCAACCTAGACAATGTTCATACTAACTCACTAGATATCTGATTTAGGTGTGAGCATTTCCGTCATGTCACGGTATAATGGCACCATTTACTATTACTTTTAATCTGTGACTTTTGGCATGTCAGTGCACATATAGTAGTTGAATGGTGATATTAGCCATTTCCTTATTAGGAAACAGTTGGTATTCCTTGACTGAGCAGCCATTTCTACTGTAAATTGAAATTTATAAAATTTTTCTGTTGGTGTAATCCAATTTGACTTATCACCAAATTTTTCTGTTAAAACAATTTTTCAGGAAAATAGGTTTCTAAAGTTCAGTCATTGTTATTGCACTTTCCATTATTGATGGTTGGTTTCCTTCCTAGCCTTTTGTTTGAAGTTGCGTTGAATGTCAACATTTTGATTAGGTCATTATTTTCTCTTTGAGTTACATGCTATATCCATTTTAGTTGTTGTTGCTTGTGAAAGTCCTCAAGTGATGTATGGATGTGCAGACATGAAATGATATCATTTATATATAAAGGGAAATTTAATGGAGGTATAAAAAATAGTTATTTATTTCTGTATGAATACATTTAGTAATTTTTTCTTCGACACAACTAAAGAATAAAAATGTGGCCAGTCAAGTTCAAACTTATCAAAGTAAAATCTCGTGCAAATAGTTATGTATTAATTATGTATGTATAAACATTTTTCCTGACTTTGTTTTTTCAATAATTGTCCTTTCTATTTTTGTATATGTGTATATTTATGGGTTTATTTGCAAGTAACTGTTAGAGAGTGAGTGTTTGACACACACACACACACACACACACACATACATATATATATATATATTTATGCAAGAGAGCGATAGAGGAAAAGAGAGAGTAAAAGCTAGCTAGCTAGAGTTTCTTGATGCTTGAAAAAGAAGAAAAATTAAGGAATTAAAAATTGTGTCCAATCAAACCTATGAATACTTATTTCTCTTGGGACGAAAACAAAGTCTGCAACTTCCTCCCCAAAAGAACACTTCATCCTTTTAGCTTTTCTGACACACCACTGGAGAAAAAGGCTGTCTTGTTCAGGTTTCAGTGTGGATATTTTCTTTTTCCCAGGTGAGTTGGGATACACAGACTTTTCATTTTTGATTGAAATTGTACTTCACTGAACTATTTTCTTTCAAGCAAATATTTATGAACATGGCTATCTCAGCTTTTGTATATACAGATAGACTAATGGCAGATATCAAAGTAGTTCTAGCCATCATACGGTATAACAAACTTACTGAAGATTAAAGTACTAGTTGATAGATTTGAATTATAAAAAAATATGTTTCTGACAGTTTTACATGTTACTTTTGGATGTCATGAATTTTACAAGCATACAATCAATAGTAAGTACAATTAGAACAGTGAACTTCTTCGAGGCATGTAAACTTAAACCATACTGAGTTATAACAATTATAAATAAGCAATTCATATCACCCTGCATTGGCTGCATGACTTATCTGCCAAATCACATTGCAAGAGCTTTGTTTAAATAACTATTTTTATTATAATTATAAGTCTGACTAACAGAGAGGATTTACTGGTTTGTTTTTACCAAAATAATAATAATGACAACAACAACCACCATCACCATTTTGCCATGTACAGGATTCATGGAAGCAACATTTTCATCTCTTTAGAAATGGAATGATCAAAACTTCTTATTTCATTCACTACAGTGGGTTTTGCTGAAATTCTATAACAGATGACAGCCTAAATGGTCCTGAAGCAAGAATTTTCAGCTGCAGCAATGTAGCTTGTGGCAAACTAAATTTTGGACAATTTTCTAGTAAAAATGGCCCATAACAGGCATTTTATCCATCACATCAGTAAGATATCATTCTATGAATACTTGATGTTGTTAGTGATAATGAAGCATTGAATGAACGGATGACAGAAGACTATATTTCTGCTCTAGAAATGGACAAAGAGGAAAATGTTGTAGAAAATCAATATTTGAGGCTTTGGAGATATTCAGGGCAAAGTTAAAAGATGTTTAAGATGATAAACCAAATTGCTTCCTTTATTTATCTCACCAATAACCATAAGTGGTATGAGTAAAGTGGAATTGCTGGGCCAGGTTCAAATTCTGGGCTAGTCTCTTCACTTTCAAACTTATGTCCTTGAGAAAGGCATGAACTCATCTCACTGCTCTTATGGGTTAAATAGTAGGGTAGACTCACATTTTTTTTACCCCCCTTCAAATGCTTGGCAACAAATGGAAAATGAAGAAAGAGATTCATGATTCCCTATGTTATGAAACGACATGGTATCTGTCTATATTTCTGAGATGAGGTATTATGTACATTATTTACATTATTTGGACTATTGTCTTCATCTTTGCCACCAAATTTATTACAACGTTTCGGCCATTGTACACTCCGGACTTCTTCAGGTGGTTGGAACTGAACCCTTTATTTATTTAGATCCAGTGACGACCCAAAGAGTATGAGTTTAATACCCGGTTAAGGCAGTGGAGAAGTTTCAGAGGGAAATTAACAGGAGATAACTGATAACTGACATCCATTAAACATGGCATGTGGAGCTAGAACATTCTACCCCAGTGAGCGAAATAAAGGGTTCAGTTCGACATTCTAACCACCTGAAGCAGGCTGGAGCATACAACAGCCAAAACTTTGTAGTAAATATGGCAACAAAGATGAGGACAATAGTCTGAATAATGTAAATAAGGGACATAGTATTAAAAAAGTTATACGTCACCAAGCAGATCCTCTGATAATATAAAATAAATTTAAACAAAACAAGAAGTAAATAAACAAAAAAGTGTTTACATGTGATTTTTTACTGAATTTCTGAAGTTATGTTACAATTAAAAATTCTAATAGACTAGCATCCTTATCTTTGTTGTTTGGATTTTAGTGTATCTGTTAGAAAATTAAATGAAACAAATAAATAAAATAGTAATAAAAAAAATAAATTCATTTTCCCATGATGAAAGTTATAAAGAAAGCAGAAAGGGTTTTTGGTCACATGCATGATATTATGACCCCATTTCTGGAAAGGGCAGAATCTTTGTCTCTACCACTTACTAGCGCCACTGTTTGGATGTATTTTGGCAGCCCTACTCATCAATTGGTTGTTCCAGCATGGTGCAAATCTAACTTGAGCATGACCCTTTTAACCATTGTTATCCTAACTTACTGAAAAGGAACTGAACTGAGAAAAAAAACAGTCATGCCCAAGAGATATTGAGGACTTTGTTCCACTACAGTGACCATAAAAAGAATAAATGTATGTAGTAGAAACTTAAGTTTTGTATGCTTCTGTCTTCACATATTGAACATGCACATTCACATAAATTACATACAGAAAGACTCAATCTGTTAACTTGCACATATCCCTTGACCTTCCCTAGATAGATGCACATTGAATAATGGAAATTTTGGACCTTTTATTTCCTTTCGAGTTTTCTTTACACCTGGCTTTTTGTATAACTTTGTTTGCTTATTTAATTTTGCACTGTAAAATCTTTTGGGATGCTTTTTATACATTTGTGTCATATACAAAAAAATCTGTACTTTTCCCCTTAAACAAAAGAAAATAGGAAATCATGTGGCATTATTTAAGGTGTTATATTATAATTCTTTCCAGATTGTGCACACTATTTATATTCAGACTATTGTTTGAATATAAATATCTTTGTTGTTGTTATCATAAATTTTCAGTCAGTGTGCTCTCTGGCCTTATTCAAGTGTCTGTCAGTTTGGGTAAGAATCAGGGAATTTAGAACTGAAGCCTTTTATAACTTTTTTTTACAGTGATTTTCACCCTGTACAAGTCCCAAGAGCCACTCGAGGTAGAGGGTTACAGAGTAAGAGGCACAGTTTTGGGGATATTGTGGGGAAGATAATGTTTGACCCAAGATTTGAACAGTTTAAGATTGTGGTGATCAGGGAAGTATCCTTTTCATTTTGTATATGGAGACAGATTGTTCTTATTTAATTGTCTATGTCTAGAGATATCTTTTCTTATTTTTTTTAGTACTGATCTGTTATTGCTCATGCTGTTTCTACTGAGTCTGAGTCTACTACTCAGCCCAGGGACTGAACTCACAATTACTATGTCACCCAATTCACAAATCAATACTTTAATCCACTAGGCAATTGTTCTATGGATTAAATATTGGGATAATGACAACAAAGATGAGGACAATAGTCTGAATGTAAATAATCATTATTAGAGTATTGTAACCAATATGATCTGTGGATTAAAATTCTGGTATGAATGTATCGTCACATAGATAATCATAAATAATGTTTCTCAACACAAAACTACTGTTAACTGTGGCAAGAAATGGCTTGTTAATTTTAATGCCTCCAAAACAAAACTGTTTACTATGAATCCTCTGAGAGAATCCATTCTGCCTTCCATCATTATGGCTGATGCTAACCTCCAGGAGAGTGACTCATTGCACCTTCTTCGACTAACATTCTCTGCTGACATGAAGTGGAAAGACTATATTAAATTTATTGCTAAGTTTGCTGCTAAGAATGTTGGTTCACTGTGTCATGCCAGACAATTTTTCTCTCCAGAATCTATCTTACATATAAGTCTACCATTATCCCATGCTTTGAATATTGCTGCCACATCTGGTCTGATGCTCCTGCAATATATTTAGAGGTTCTTGATAAAATCCAAAGAAGAATCTGAAATGTTATTGGTCCTGATTTAGCAACACAACTTCAGTCACTTTTCCACCACTGTAATGTAGCTTCCCTTTGCCTTTTCTATAAATACTTTCATGGTAATTGTTCTGATGAAATTTCCTCTATGGTACAGTGCAGTACTAAATTGGCAAGAAGCTCTCATATATTTACAGTTAAAATGACTAGTTGTGACGATAAGTTCTTTACTGACAATTTCTTTTCTCACACTTCTCACATGTGGAACTCTATTCCAGCTTCATGCTTTCCAACAAACTTTGATCTTCAAATATTTAAATGCAATGTTAAGTCTTATCTACTGTCTTTGTGGTTCCTCTTATTTTATTTTTCTCTTTCCCTAATATTTCTTGTTTCTTTTTTATTTACATTATTTACATTATTCGGACTATTGTCCTCATCTTTGTCGCCATATTTATGACAACGTTTTGGCCATTGTGCACTTGAGGACACATGGCACAGTGGATAAAGGCATTGGTTAGATCCAGTGACAGGACCAAAAGAGTGTGAGATCAATACCCGGCTAAGGCAGTGGTGAACTTTCAGAGGGAAAATTAACAGGAGATAACTGATAACTGACATCCATTAGACATGACACGTGGAACTAGAACAGTCTACCCCAGTGAGCAAAATAAAGGGTTCAGTTCGACATTCCAACCACCTAAAGAAGGCCGGAGCATACAACGGCCAAAACGTATTAATAAATATGGCGACAAAGATGAGGACAATAGTCCGAATAATGTAAATAATGTACATAATACCTCATCTCAGAAATATAGACAGATATTCTCTTTTGTTGTTTTTACTGCTTAATAATATTTTCTTTTTCTTATTCTTTTACACTCAGTAACTCTTATGTCTTGGTGATTTTATTGCCTTGTTTGGGGTGAACAATTACAAAAAACTGACACATGAACAAATTTGATTGTGTTGGCAAATGTAAGCAAAATCTTTCCATGAAGCAAGATGACAGATTCCAGTTTCCTTTCAAAAAATTCAAGTTACAAATTTTTTTTAATCTTTTCATAGTTGGCACTTAAGGAGAAGGTGCTTTCATTTCAAGATTTTAAATGGAAATTGTCAAAAATAAATTTTTTGTTAACAGTCTTCATCAATAGTATCACAGATGCTGCCAGTGCTATAAGTCTGTGGATTAACATTTTTATTATTGAAAGAGATATCAGCCAGACATAAGAAACCTTCCAACATTTCTGCAAGCAAGACTTTCCACACCATCCATTCACAGTTGTCACCTCAGCACATTTATCTCCACTTGCTTTTACCTCCCCCCTCTCTCTCTCTCTTACAATTAAGTTTCATCATCCATTATGTCAACCAATGATAGACATTTTAAACATAGCAATAGATATTTGAACAGAAACATTTGTGCGTAATTGAAGCTTTACTGGGGGTGCAGGGTGTTGGTTAATTTACTTACAGTCTTTGTCATCAGGCACATTGGATTTTACTGACATTGAGACACAATTATTTTGCCATAATATTTACAAGCATATTCATATCTTGAATGGAAACAGTTTATATAAATAGTAGTTTCTGCTTATAAGAAATCGTCATGAAAAATGAAATATTAAAATATTCCAAAATACTTTCAACATTTAAGATTATAATTTTCAAATAAAATATCAAGATTTTTATATTTAATATCGCTTACAACATTTACAATAAGTTCTTAAATTATGTAATTTTAGAAAACAGTTATTTACTATTTGGAGGATACTCAATTTGAGAATTTTACTGATTATTGTTGTTAGTTAAATATTTATAAAAATAATTGAAATATATTTTTATAAAAACTCAAAAATTGGTTCATGAATTTGATGGCTCTGTTGAAAAATATGGAACAGTAGTAAATGTGACCTCAACAAGATATTCCTCAATGGTGGAGTGAGAATAATCTAACCCTGTAGATTAAATAAAGTGTTCAGTTTGAAGTTTCCCTAAAGGTTATCCAAATTGCACTTGATGAAGGCTAGAAGATATTGTGATAATGACAACAAAGATGAGGACAATATTCTCAATGTAAATATTGGTAACTCTTCATCCCAGAAATTTAGACAGAAAGCACCAAGGATGATTGTATAATAATAATCTTCTTCAATTGTAATACTAACTGGTGCATACTCAAATTGGATTATACCAACATTTGTTAAACACCGATCAAAATATCCATGGATTGGGATTATACTTGTTTGCTTCCACTAAACCATTGCCTGTACCACATTGTATTCTTGTAAAATATCTATTTTTCATCACAAATCTGTTTAAAAATGGTGAGATATGTTTATGAGGACTCAGAAATATGCAGCTGTCCTCTTTTGCATTGCTGTTGGCAACTGTAAAATCATGGGGAATCCATTTTGCAACTTTAGACATTTTTACAAATTTTTTGCAGGCTGCAGTGAACCACTGAATGGATTGAATTTGGTTGTTGAGCTAATTCTTTAACTGTAGCAGGAACATTTTGAATGATTACAGAGAAAAGCAGATTAGTATTAAATTCAATAGGAGGAGGATGCAATCTTGACACATTTTTTATGTTGAAATCAAACCAGCTTTGGTAATTTATTCCCCTTAGAGAATATATCCCATAAAGATCATGAATATTTTGGATTGCTTTTGTCTTTTGTCAACTTATAGTGCATTATGTATCTTATCTTCTTCATAGAAATTAGCTAAATTTAGTTCAAATTTTACCGCGACAAAATAACTTCCATAAAAACTGTTTGAACATGTATTCTCATCATTTATGTATTTTGGAATAACACAAATATTCAATCATTTTAAAATTTCAAACATTACTTATAAGATAACCTGATATATACATACACACTAATCTAATTTGGTACATCAGCCAAATGTGTGATGGTTGGAAGCTATTCATATGGGTAGAGAAGGCCTGTCTGTCTGCCTTGAAATCCTGGCTGTTAACTTGACTCAAATAATTGAACAAGAAGTAAATACACAACTATCACATCCTCCATGCATGTATGTGTATTTGTGTTTCAGAATTATTCATATCTCTGCAAAATGTTTTAAAATACTTTCATTGAAGGAATGCTTTTAAGACAATTCTTCTTTTTACACAAATTGACATATAAAGACAGAAGAGGAGTAAAAATATCACAAATTCTGCATTTTTGGTATTAAGTTTATGTACAATTAGGGGATGAAAAGTATTCATCCATTCATTTTTGGGGGCAGGCTGAAAGATTTTCATCAAATCCCTATATATACAGAGTATGATGGATAAATTGTCATCTAAATTATGCAAAAATGAAAATAACACTGACATCTCATTTTAACAGATATATTTACCAAAATTACACATAATATCTTTGTCAAGAATGAAGACTGAAACTCGGAAGATAAGTTAATCCAAGCTTTATTTGGCAAAATACAAGCAGGGTTCACATCACGTGCTCCTAATATTCTCGAATATGGCTGATTGTCGTAATCCAGAGAAAGGGCTGTAAACGAATATGGTGTCATAAAGGAGTCTCACAGTCAATCTCTTATTTACGACATCCCTCCCCACTAGAAGGGAGTATTTATTTTAGTCCCAGCCATACCTTTTTGGGGTCACCGACACACGACCTGACATCCGTAGTGTTTGCACAATCTCTCTGCATGACGAATCGTGGTCTTCTATATCGGCATCACTTCCTGGGCTCATTAAAGGCTCATTTTGCATGGTTGGCGATTCAACAGTTGCTGTTTTGGAAGGGATCTCCTTGGAGGATTGCTGAAACATCTGCTGGTTTGAAAATGTCTCAGAGCCAGCAGGATCTGGGGCCAAGTTATGAACCGACACAGTTGATTCTCTCCCATCTGGATATCTGATACATGCAAATGATTGATTGCTATCGATCAAGTGGTCATTCTTAGTAGTATAAATGAATTCTCGCAACTACACTGGCTCCGGATTCATCAACCAAGATGGCAGAAGTTTCCATGGGTTGTGCGTCTTTGAAATTTAAAAAAACGTTCATGTGGTGTACAATTTTTTGTATTACATAACAGGGACCACATAGAATGAAGAACTTGTGGTAGGACTTGCTCCCAATGTTTATAGCTTGAGTGACTTAAGTGCCAATTGGATTGTTTTCCATACAACCCCTACATACCGTTTGGCTTGACCATTACCCTGTGGGTGATAGGGCTTCGAGTTACTGGTAGCAACCCCTTTACCAAGTAAATATTCCTTTAGCTCCTGGGATATAAAAGAACGAATGTATATAGTCTGGCATTCCAGAAGTTCCAGGCACTTTATGACTGTGGAAGTTTGCATGTCTGGACAGGAATATAAAAATGGAAATTGTGAATATTCATCAATGATGACTAACAAATATGGATTGCGGGAAGCTGTTGGGAGGGACCCCTTAAAGTCAATACTGGTCCTTTGAAGCGGACCAGTGGCTTTTATCAGTGCACCTTCAGCTGGTCGATAGAACCGGGGTTTGAGTTCTGCACAAATCTTGCAGGATGCGCAGGTTTTCTTGAGATCTTCAGTTGAAAAGGGGAGATTTCTTGACCGCACAAAGTGTAAAAGTCTTGAGACAGCTGGATGGCATAGTATTTCATGTAATTCCACCAGAACTGAGATTTGGCAACTTAATGATGCACAATAAGTGAAACTGAAAGTGTCCGCAGCTACATTGTTTCTTCCTGGTCGATAGTCAATGTCGAAGGATAATTCGCCGAGTTCCATTCTCTATTCATTGATTTTCACATTCTTCACTTTAGTTATCATACATGAATGCTACAGACCTTGCATCTGTGTATAGTTTGAAGTGATGTGGAGACAGGAGATGCTTCCATTTTCGTACGGCCTCTATTATAGCTAGAGCTTCCTTCTCAACGATGCTATATCCCTTTTCACTTGCATGGAGTGATCTTGACATGAATGCTATGGGCCTTCCATTTTGGCTAAGTACGGCAGATACAGCATAGTCCAAAGCATCACAATCTAACTGAAGGGGTAGGTTCTCATCAATAGCCCATAAGGTCGCTCTACACAGTTCTGATTTCAATGTATTAAATGCCTTAAGTGCCTTCTCTTCCAATGGGAACCAATCTGCTTTCACTAAGGGTTGTATTTTTTCTGAAAATTCAGGGATCCACTTAGCGTAGTAAGCAAATATTTCCCTGATTCTCTTCAGACTGTTCATGTTTTTAGGTGGTGGTAGTTTGTGCAATGGCTTCATTCATTCAGGGTTTATCTTCCCATTCCCTACACAATACCCTAAGGTATTTAATGTAGCTACTTTATTTATAGTTTTGGAAGTATTCAAAGTCAAGTGTCTTTTCCTCACTACCCTCATAAAATTTTCCACATTGTTATCATGTTCCTCTTCTGTTTCACCCCCAATTATCACATTATCAAGATAGGGAAATGTATCAGTCAGATTTTCTTCTTTTACAATTTCATTCATAGCACGTTGGAAAGCAGGGACACCATTAGTTACCCCAAATGGGAGACGGGTAAACTGAAAAAGTTGGCCATTTGCTTCAAAAGCAGTATATTTCCTGTCAGATTGTTTGAGCTTCATTTGATGGTAGGCACTTTTTAGATCGAAAGTTGAAAAGTATTTATACCTGGCAAGATTTGCAACCAGATTGGAAATTCTTGGTAATGGAAAAGGATCTAGTTCTGTGTAGATATTTATGGTTTAGGAATAGTCCACACATAATCGTTTTTTGTGTATTTTAGCTTCATCTTTAACTACTACTAATTGTGCACGCCATGGTGAAATACTGGGTTCAATAATCCCATCTTCCAGAAGTTTGCTAATTTCCACAGCAATAAAATCAGAGTCCTCTTTACTAAAACGTCTTGATTTAGTAATCGGTTTGCATTTAACTGAAATTCCTGGGAACAAAGTTGGTTTAGCTATATCAGCAGCCTCCAGGGCAATACAGGCACCCGTGCCTTTCACAACGAGTTCCGGTAAATAACCGTCATATTCAAACGTGACCTTAAGATGTCAGGATTGAAATTCCCATCCAAGAACAACATCACAACAGAGGTCCTTCATGATAGTCAAAGGAACGGAAGTATATAATTTATCGTTAAGACCCAGTTTAAAATCGACTACTGCAAATCCATTAGACTGACTATTAATACTTTTCTGTGCCATACTTACTTTTTTTGACAAGGGAAAAATCCTCAGAGACAATAAATCCACCACTTTTTTGCTGATAAAATTTTCAGAAGCACAAGAATCTATCAGAGTATTGAAGGTTCTATTTTTAACCATGATGAAAGTAGCAGCATGGGAAAGTCCCACTGGTACGTTAGTAGTGTTTACAGAAATACAAGAAGCTGAATGAATCATAGCATTAGTTGTCACATTTGATGACCTACACATTTTTTGGTAATGTACCTGCTTATCACAGTGATGGCAAATTACGTCACGTGCCGGGCAAATGGATCGTTTATGGTAAGGTATAATACCACAGAAAAAACAAGCTTTCTTACCGGTGTTATTATTTGTAGCTGTAGTGGAAGTTTTCTTACAAGAATTGTTAAATCTTTGGTTGAATCTGGCAGCGACAGTGGTTTGATTATTTTTTCTTTGCTACTACTGCCTATCAAATCGCCACGTGGTCTCCTGTTGTTAATGACGGCAATGGCTGAATTGGAGGAAGAAACGCAAGCCGTATTATTTTTCTGAGCTAAATCTAGTGTTAGTGCTTGTTCATGAGTTGTCTGCAGGTCCAAGTTTTTATTTTCCAGTAAATTTTTTAAATGTTGGATTGCTGGTGATGTTATCCCACAAATGAAAGCATCTCTCACAGCTTCATCGCAGACTTGCTTAGCCATTCTGTCCTTGAAGTTGCAGTCTCGTCTTAATTTTTCCAGACTTTGGAAAAATCGTCAATCGATTCATCTTGTTTTTGCTTCCATGTGGCCAGTAGATGGCGGGCAAAGACTTCATTCAGTTTTTTAATATATATTGAGTCCAGTCGATTTAGTGCCGATTTGATATCTTTGCAGAATTCAATGAATTCAAAAGCTGTAGGACTCTCTGGCAGTATGTGTTGAATTTGGGTCGATATCCAATACTCTTGGTTTATAGCCAAAACTTGATACAGACTCCAACATGGCACTTTATAAGATATTTTTGCCAAATAAATTGTCAAGAATGAAGACTGAGACTCGGAAGATAAGTTAATCCAAGCTTTATTCGGCAAAATACAAGCAGGGTTCACATCACGTGCTCCTAGTATTCTCGAATGTGGCTGATTGTCGTAATCCAGAGAAAGGGCCGTAAACGAATACGGTGTTGTAAAGGAGTCTCACAGTCAATCTCTTATTTACGACAATCTTGAAATACAAAAGAGTAAATTTATGCAATAAAATCACCATTGGCTTCAACCATGGCATCCAGATGACTTTGGAATCTCCTGCATGTTTTCTGGACAGTCACTTTGTTTAATTTGATGAATGCTGCCATAATCCTTGCGGTCAGTTCATCTTTGGTTTCTCAGGTAATTTTGTTGGTCTCTCACTCAGCTGTAACCCACATATAATAATCAAGGAGGTTGCGGTGTGGGGAGTTAGGTGGCCAGATATAGGGTCTTCCAGCAGCCACCCTCTTGACTCAGGGCAGTACTACCTCAAGGCACTTGATGTAGGCCTTCATGTTAAGTCTGAGGTTCTGTGGGAAAACAAATGGAAGCATAATATCACCATCACTAGTGATCACAAACAAACAATGTACATGTATGAAATTAAAAATATAAGATAGCGATACTTCACACATTATACCCTGTATAATGGCTGGTCACTTGTTTCTGAGCACACAGGGTACTAGGCCTGGCCACTCCTTATTGCAAACATCTGCTTGGGTGCACCTAGCCACTCCTCATTGCAGACATCACTGCTCAGGCAAATTTGTGTTCTTTCAACACCTGCAGATCCAAATTATGATTTACACTTGTCATAACAAGCATTTGGTTGCAAAAGGGAAGGAATAACAAGGATTAGATCTTCAAACAGCATGTATTCATTTAATAAATATTATATGTTTACAGTTAGTGAAAAATTGGAGAAAATGTTGATTTTGTTTGCTAGTCATCAAGAAAGTTATTTGGTGTAAGGGTATTGTTGGTAGTACCAGTAGTTGGCTGATGTTTCAGGTTTGTTAGACCAAGGTCACAGGATGGATCTGGAGTGAAATTAGCCATTGGTTGGGTTTAACATGTGTGCTGATCAATCGAGCAACAAGAGATTAGATGTAGCTAATAGGCCTGTAGTGGAATGTTTCAGTTTGGGTTGAATGTTGTGTCAATGAAACAGGGTCATGATGGTGACAGTGAGGCTAGGCCTGTAGTGGATGTTTAATGATGATCATCGTAATATCTCTGTTTGTAGTTGAGGAGGGAGGCATGGATTTGTGTTGTGACTAATCAAGGTGTTATAAATCATGGTAGTTGCGTTAGGGGTGGGGGGCCTGGTGCTGACAGTACTGGTCTCAGTTGTATTCTATGTGTGAAGAGTTGGGTGAGATTAGTGAAGCCTGGGAGTGATAGTGGTTGTGTTGAAAGAAGCAGTCATAACAGTGACAACATAACAGTGTGTCTGCCTATCGGCAGGTGGCCTTTCAACCAGCAACTTGTATACTACTTTCTTGGCATTCACATCTGGCCGACACAGTGACCCAACTTTCTTTTCAGTAAATACAGATGTTGATTCAGTGTAGTAATTCCACTTCAAGTCAGTTGAAACCATGAGGCCAAGAAGGTACAGTGTGTTGCTCTCCAGGAGCCTAGCAACAGCCATGATAATGGTGACAGAAAAGTTTCTCTATGGTGGTTAAATTGTAGTAATTTAGTTTTAGAGGCATTAAAATTTACAAGCCATTTCCTGCCCCAGTTAACCACTAATTGGAGATCCTTTTCAAGAACAGCAGCAGCCAGGTTAACTTTGTCAGCTCTGACACATTTGCTATTTAGACAGGAATAAATGGTAGTGTCATCTCTATAAATGCCTACTTGGGAACTGATGACAACACGAAGATCATTGATGAAGATCAGAAACAGCGTAGGTCACAGGATAACACATTGGGGGCACCCACATTTGTGTGAAGGATCTGGAAGTGAGCCTATTTAAAATAACCTTCATTTCATGATTTGATAAGAATGATTGGATTAAATCAAACAATCGTCCTGTGATATCGGAGCCCTAGAGCTTATATAGAAGACCAGCATGCCAAACCCTGTCAAATGTCTTTGAGATACCTATAGCCACAGCTTCACTATTATTATCAAGAGCTTGATATTCAGTGATGGCAGTTAGTACATCAGCAGTAGACCTGGCAAAATGTAAGCCATATTGTGTGTGTGTGTGTATTTGGGCAGCAATCTTTAATACATGTTTTGTTGACCAAGAGTGACAAGGTACATTTAGTTGCTTTTGATTTCTTCTATGCATAACTTTTCTGGTTTTAATGTAAAAATTGTTCAAAAGTTGGTTAATTTTGAAGTTTGTCTAAAGCATTCACAAAGTTCAAGAATAAGTTTTGCTTATGTTGCTATAATAAATGGCATGTGAGTACTATTATTGTTGAGTTAAAGGTTGTTGAGAGAAGATATATTCTTGTTCTTAATTTTGAAATATGGCCTTTTAGTTTTCTCTGAAATTTCTCTTCATTCTTATAGAATTTTATATGTCTATTTATGTTCATTAGGTCCTTGACGAAATTATCTCGTTTATTTTGTTGTAATTAATGTTTACATATAACCTGTAGTAAAATTATAATTCTAGCATTTGAAAAATTCAAATATCTTCTGAAGATTCTTGTGCATAAAGAAGACATCTTGTTAAAATGCTCATGATTACATGAATATTTGCCTCATGAAAACTTATTAAGTAAATAGTCAAAATGTGTCAAAAGATGAAAAATGGGAAATTAATTATGAATAAAACATCAAATTATAATAATACCTAATTTCATAGTCATTTTTATAAACATGAAAAGTTGATTATACAGCCATTATCAGGTTTATTCCTCTGCAGACAATAAGAGTGGCTGTTGGGCTTCAGTATAATTAGCTTTTGATGTTTATAACAATGTTTTTGTTCCAGCAATGTGGTATCAATCTAATTTCAAAATAGTAGACAATTACTGTATATACTTGTGTATTGTGCAATGTTTATTTTAAATACAGCTGTACTTTTTGACTACAGTAAATGGATATATAGTTTGCTTGATGGCATTTCCAGGACCAGCAGTACATACACTAATTCTATATCTTGTTTATAATGCAACTACCTTAAAATTGGCTTCAAACTTAGGCCTTCAAAAGTCACACAATACGCAAGTAATTACGGCAATGTTCATTATCTTTATAGTTAATGAGATTAATCAGCTTGGTATAATATTTATAGTTTGCTGTAAATTAGATATCATACATTGTACCATTTCATAAACTATTTACTTCATGATATCAATTTCAGAAGTGAATAGCAAATTTATCTCATAAGATTCACAGACATAATTGTAACTAAGATTTTTGGAAAGTTTAACCAGTACATAATCTCGTTTGTCTTTCAAAAACTTTGAATTAATTTTTATAACATCCAATGATATGAAATCTTATATGTTATCGATGACTTTATAAAAATATTTGTTGAATGAACAAAGTGATAAATTTATGGTAAAAATTAAAATACAAATTTGTACCAGCCATTCTTGAAGGCCACTATTTTGCCATTACTTCCATTACAAAATTTCTTTATATTCCTCTCTCTTTTCGATATCTCAGCTACTCAAATGACAGAAAGTCAGTTGAGTGAGCAAAAAACAAACATAAAAAAATGTCATACCAAAACTAAAAGGAAAAAAAAAACGAGAGTAAAAGGTATTTCCTTTTCATGTATTATTTTCAAGAAATTGAAATTACATAAAAATTGACTAAAATTTGTTTATTTATATATGACATGGTTGTAGTGATACAGAAGGCACTAATATCCCTTCATCAAAGGGAGATAAGTGCCATGGACTTGTAAGCTGCTGGGGAGGGAGATTTAGCCCCTACCTGGGCCATGGAGAGGGGTCAATCTAAAGGAAGCAACCTTTCCATTTGGCTGCTGTAAACAAACTGGGTTTTGACTGACACTATGGTCATTGTATGAAGTGATGTCACTTAGTGGTCGTCATGTGACCCATGTGACTTAGGAAAATGAGTCCCAGGCAGAGGCTAAATCTCCCTCCCCAGCAGCTTACAAGTCCATGGTACCATTTCCCTTTGGGAATATATCTTTCCCAGATATAGAATGAAACTCCAGCTTGCAGTCCTCAATTTGGGAAAGCCCAAGACTTGCTGTTTCCCATTCATGGAATATGTTTTTGCCTGTGATATGTATGTATCCAACCCATTTGAATCTAGAGTCCTAAAAATGGTTTCTCCAGGCACAGGAGTATCTCCATATTATATGTAAGATCCTTTCTTTTGTTTCACCTTACATTTGCTTTGCTACTGCATGCTGGAAACTTGTATATATGTATAGTTTTGTATATGTCTTAGTGATATAAAAGTCTTTCTGAAAACAAAACATATTTGTTATTCTTTTTCCTTTCAACCATTTCATTCTGTCTGAGAACTAAGGTAAAACTGACATTTTTACATTTTTTGTGCATTTAGTGTACTATGTCAAATGTCACCAAAAATTTGTCAGCCATTAACATCATTTGTTGCATATTTTCATATTATTTTATGTTATCTTAACATTAATTCATAACACCTTTTAAAGTAATTATTTTCATTATGTCACTCTTCCATATAAAAATCTATTTGTTGTATAATAAAAATGTAAACAAAATGAAAATATTGTTCATTTTCCACCAAACTAGTCAACAGTTAACACAAATTATGTTGATTTTATGATCATAGTTTTTATATGAATATTAATCAGCAATCAAAGATCATTCTAAAGATATACAACTTGACCATATTGGGAGATATGAACATGTTAGCATATGGTAGCTGATGTGCAAATCCACCATTTTGAATTTGGCCCAACTCAGTAAAACCCTTGTAACTTGGGCCACAGACAAAAATCTTCCACAAAATTTTGTACATATCTTGTCATAAAGCAGACAAATTTGTTTTCAAATTTAAAAAAAAATTGAAGAACCGTTTTTTCGAGAAATTAAAGGTTAAAGGTTAAGTTCAGTGTCAAATTGTTTTATTTGACCTTAAAACAAAATAAATAGATCACCTTTTAGATCTATCCAAATACTTTAAAATGGTATATAATTTAACTTTGTGGGTGAAAAAACAACTGAGATATTGATATTTAAACTTAGTGACTATTTTCCAAAATTTGCCTTTTTGGCATGGTTCAAAGTGTCATATCTCGGGAACCCTTTGACCTAGAGATGTAAAATATTTACCATTCAATTTCTATCATGAAGTTCTATAAATGTACCAAATTTGAAAAAAATCTGTGTCAGTGATGGTCAGACCTTTCTTGATTTGACACATTAGCAATTCAATACACTTTTTCTTTCTTTCTTTGAATGTTTTCCTCAATAATTTGCTTACTTTCTGGAAGACTTTGTTTGCTATTCCTATATGCCTTCAAATTTCTGTATCATATTTTCTCTTGTCCCTTACTACATTACTCAAATAGTTAAATTTCTGCACCTGCTAGATTTTGATATCCCTAATACATAGTTAATACTTTGAGAAACCTCTTTTGCTGAAAATCTTGCATTCTGTCATTTCACATTGAATAGTTAGTCCTTTCGTCTTGCTTTCCTTTACTATCTTCTCTATGAATTTTTTCAGTTTTCTTTCTGAGTCTTTCATCAGTGCATTTTCATTTGCATATCTTATGCTATTCTGTCCACTAATAATCAATCCAAGTAGGGTTCACTGTAAATCTGGTGAGAAAATGCATCCTTGTCTTACTCCTCGTGGTAACTGCCTGATGGAGTTTGGATTCATTTGTGCTTGTTTTCTTTCACATTATTATAAAGATAGATCTACTGAGATGTTCTAGTATTTAGTCATATCTGTCATATATTTCAATTATCATTTTAGTATCTTTATTGTTCCTGAAATTATCCAACGCTGTCAGTGTCTCTATTACAATTTGATGAAGTCCTGCTGTTTTGTTTCTGTTTATCTTGGCCATTGCCAGTCTTGCTTCAGATTTCAATACTATGGATTCTTCCATGTTTTTATTGTGTTAGTTTCTGTCCTCTGTTGTCAGGGGATAACTCTCCAATGTATTAGTTCCTTTCTTTTTCTATTATGAGTGTTCCTTTTTTAGATTTTATGTACCCTGTTGAGGAGTGTTTTCTTTCTAGTTATTTACAATTATATTTTTATGCAAGCCTGCTATGTCTATATTTTGTAGCAGTTTTTCTCTCTCTTCATACTTTTTATGGAGTTATTCATATTTTGCTTACTTGCTATTATATTTTTCTTTGATAAATTGTTAAAAGATTTTTTTAAATTTCAAGAAATCTCCAAAAGATAGAACAAGTAAAATAAATGATTGATTCACATTTAGAAGGGATTTGAAATTTGAAAAATAAATAGCTATTCTCTACAAAATTCAGACTGCACCTAAAAACTAAATGTTGTAATGTTCAATTGAAATAATTTTCATGACATGAGACTGAGACAAAAAAGATAAATTTAAAATGAAATAAACATGACTGACCAAAATTTAAACTGAAAAAAGACAAACTCTCAAGAGACTAATTACCTGTGCACAATTCTCAGCAAAAAATATTTTTCTATTTTTTCAAGGTGAGTTTTCAGAAATATTTGAAGTAATAAAACAAATAGATTAGAAGTCAAGTGCATCTTTGTAATTTGGGAACAGATTTTCTAACAGCTGAAATTCTTGATAAGACATGAATGGATGAGCCTGGTTGCAAATTGGAATGATGCCCATTTGGCTTCAGTTGAATGACATGGAAATTTGTAAAGAAAAAATCATCAGAGTAGAAGAAAACAATTTGCTAAGAATTCTGTGGAGGACAGAAGGAGTGGAGATGAAGGTCAACATTGATTCAATTCATCTTATTTAAGGATGCAAACCAGAAAGGCAATCCTATTCTTTATCCGATCACATTATATTTTCTTTACGTTTTCTAATAAAACTAAGAATAAGTTTAAAATATTTAAGCTTCATCATTTTTACTTAGATTCAGGATTTATTTGGCAAACATTTTTGTAAATGTACATTTTGATATCTCATTATACATTGGAATGGACTGAATGATTTCTTTTAGAACTTCTTAAAAAATAAAAAGCTTATTTAAAAATAGGTAATTATTTTACTTGTTTTAAAGAATATATATGCATTATCTCAAAATTTAGAAATATTAAAAGACTTTTTATTGTTATATTATTTAATTAAATTATTTATACATAAAAGCTAATGGTCTCTTTATTTAAAATGTTTTTCACTTGAATTCTGATAGTGATCACTATTAAATAAATATGGAATATCAATGGTTTTTATTCTTTACTTTTTGCTCTTGCAGAAATGAATTAGTTTTCATATTTATTAATTAAGTTTTTTATGCAAACTAAAATGCTAAATTTTCTAATGATATTCAAAAAGTTTTAATTTTTACTTAGTTTTTTTAAAAGGAGTATCAGAATTTGATTTGAATTTCTCTCTTTCTGTTTTATTCATTTGTTATTAAAATATGACATGAAATTTTGCTTTTATTTTGAAAAGACAATCTGATTGATTTAAATGAAGCAGAATATATAGCAACAAGTAAATTTCTGAAAGTTACCATGAAAATTTCCATAAGAATCTGAATTGCAATTGAATCAAAGATGCCAGGCAATATGGAATTCTATCTTTTATATTAATAATATTTTTATAAAGTTTTCAATGTAAACATTTTACCTTATGGTGCAACAAAAATGGTTTTTACACTATTTACATTGTTTGAACTGTTATCCTCATTTTTATTGCCATATTCACAATGTTTTGACTGTTGTATGCTCTGACGTTCAAGTGATATATGTTGGAATATTGAAATGGAACCATTTATTTCAACCACAGAAGTAGATTGTTCTAATTCCACATGCCGTGCCTTTACAATCCATGAACTAAATAAAGTGTTTGGCTCAAAATTTCAATGTATATCACCTGAAGAAGGTCAGAGTATACAATGACTGAAACATTATGAATATGGCAATAAAGATGAGGACAACAGTCCAAACTATGTAAATAGTGTAAATAGTTACAATACCTCATCTCAGAAACATAGACTGATTCAGAAGAAGGTCAGAGTGTAGAATGACCGAAACATCATGAATATCTCAATACATATGAGGACAACAGTCTGAACTATATAAATAGTGTAAATAGTTGCAATACCTCATCTCAGAAATATAGATAGATATTGAAGAATAGGTTTAATAAAATTAAATTTAAATCAACTACGCTTAGTTTTCTGGCTGTCAGCTTCCAAATATTTTGCTGGATTAATCATTCTGTTTACTAAAACACAAGTAAATTTTAATTTTCTGTTTTTTGTATTTACACTTGAAATAAGAAATAATTCTTGCAAGAATACAAAGAAACAATTTTATTAAAACTAAAAATAAAATTAACTGACCAATCAATTAACTAATTTACCCACCACCTCAACCATTTTCTTTTGATTACCATACACCATCTCTTTTCATTAACTACCATAGACTATCTATAATGAATTCCATCCATTTGATTGATTCAGAGTCAATGCTCAAGAAATGATTTTGCTTGGCCAACTAATTTCACATAAATACTTGACACTATACAAGAACTTAAGTAAAATTCATGGATCTTGTAATTGACATCAGCTTCTTAAAACATGGGATTTTTTCAAAATTGATGAAACAGGCACTCATTAAACTTGGCCAACTTCTATATAAGGCTGTATTTCCAGAGCACTCAATAAGAATTCAATTCACTGAATTTTGTTTTTTCAAAGACATTGAGAAATGTTCAACCAAAGAATATTAGCTGGCAAACAAATTCATTCCTCTCCATTCATGTGCATAAATGCAACAATCAAAACTTTAAAAGTTTAAATTTTACCCATCACATGTATTCCTCTCAAATAAGCATTGACACTTATATATCACTAAGATAGATTTTGGATTATACATAAAGGAAATAAAAAAGGTACAAAATTATATAGAAGGACTTTTATGACTAAAAAGGTCATGTGTGATTACACCCAAGTCTTAACCGGTCATGGGTGATTGCTTTTATGTCTTAAATGGTCATGAGTGATTGCGTTTATGTCTTAACTGGTCATGAGTGATTGCTTTTATGTCTTAACTGGTCATGAGTGATTGCTTTCATGGCTTAACTGGTCATGAGTGATTGCTTTTATGTCTTAACTGGTCATGAGTGATTGCTTTTATGTCTTAACTGGTCATGAGTGATTGCTTTTATGTCTTAACTGGTCATGAGTGATTGCTTTTATGTCTTAACTGGTCATGAGTGATTGCTTTCATGTCTTAACTGGTCATGAGTGATTGCTATCATGTCTTAACTGGTCATGAGTGATTGCTTTTATGTCTTAAATGGTCATGAGTGATTGCTTTTATGTCTTAAATGGTCATGAATGATTGCTTTTATGTCTTAACTCGTCATGAGTGATTGCTTTTATGTCTTAACTGGTCATGAGTGATTGCTTTTATGTCTTAAATGGTCATGAGTGATTGCTTTTATGTCTTAAATGGTCATGAGTGATTGCTTTTATATCTTAACTGGTCATGAGTGATTGCTTTTATGACTTAACTGGTCATGAGTGATTGCTTTTATGTCTTAACTGGTCATGAGTGATTGCTTTTATGTCTTAATTGGTCATGGATGATTGCGTTTATGTCTTAACTGGTCATGAGTGATTGCTTTTATGTCTTAACTGGTCATGAGTGATTGCTTTTATGTCTTAACTGGTCATGAGTGATTGCTTTCATGGCTTAACTGGTCATGAGTGATTGCTTTCATGGCTTAACTGGTCATGAGTGATTGCTTTTATGTCTTAACTGGTCATGAGTGATTGCGTTTATGTCTTAAATGGTCATGAGTGATTGCTTTTATGTCTTAAATGGTCATGAGTGATTGCTTTTATGTCTTAACTGGTCATGAGTGATTGCTTTTATGTCTTAACTGGTCATGAGTGATTGCTTTTATGTCTTAACTGGTCATGAGTGATTGCTTTTATGTCTTAACTGGTCATGAGTGATTGCGTTTATGTCTTAAATGGTCATGAGTGATTCCTTTTATATCTTAACTGGTCATGAGTGATTGCTTTTATGTCTTAAATGGTCATGAGTGATTGCTTTTATGTCTTCAATGGTCATGAGTGATTGCTTTTATGTCTTAACTGGTCATGAGTGATTGCTTTTATGTCTTAACTGGTCATGAGTGATTGCTTTCATGGCTTAACTGGTCATGAGTGATTGCTTTTATGTCTTAACTGGTCATGAGTGATTGCTTTTATGTCTTGACTGGTCATGGGTGATTGCTTTTATGTCTTAACTGGTCATGAGTGATTGCTTTTATGTCTTAACTGGTCATGAGTGATTGCTTTTATGTCTTAACTGGTCATGAGTGATTGCTTTTATGTCTTAACTGGTCATGGGTGATTGCTTTTATGTCTTAAATGGTCATGAGTGATTGCTTTTATGTCTTAACTGGTCATGAGTGATTGCTTTTATGTCTTAACTGGTCATGAGTGATTGCTTTTATGTCTTAACTGGTCATGAGTGATTGCTTTTATGTCTTAACTGGTCATGGGTGATTGCTTTTATGTCTTAACTGGTCATGAGTGATTGCTTTTATGTCTTAACTGGTCATGAGTGATTGCTTTCATGGCTTAACTGGTCATGGGTGATTGCTTTCATGTCTTAACTGGTCATGAGTGATTGCTTTCATGTCTTAACTGGTCATGAGTGATTGCTTTCATGTCTTAACTGGTCATGAGTGATTGCTTTTATGTCTTAACTGGTCATGGGTGATTGCTTTCATGTCTTAACTGGTCATGGGTGATTGCTTTTATGTCTTAACTGGTCATAGGTGATTGCTTTTATGTCTTAACTGGTCATGAGTGATTGCTTTTATGTCTTAACTGGTCATGAGTGATTGCTTTTATGTCTTAACTGGTCATGAGTGATTGCTTTTATGTCTTAACTGGTCATGAGTGATTGCTTTCATGTCTTAACTGGTCATGAGTGATTGCTATCATGTCTTAACTGGTCATGAGTGATTGCTTTTATGTCTTAAATGGTCATGAGTGATTGCTTTTATGTCTTAAATGGTCATGAATGATTGCTTTTATGTCTTAACTCGTCATGAGTGATTGCTTTTATGTCTTAACTGGTCATGAGTGATTGCTTTTATGTCTTAAATGGTCATGAGTGATTGCTTTTATGTCTTAAATGGTCATGAGTGATTGCTTTTATATCTTAACTGGTCATGAGTGATTGCTTTTATGACTTAACTGGTCATGAGTGATTGCTTTTATGTCTTAACTGGTCATGAGTGATTGCTTTTATGTCTTAATTGGTCATGGATGATTGCGTTTATGTCTTAACTGGTCATGAGTGATTGCTTTTATGTCTTAACTGGTCATGAGTGATTGCTTTTATGTCTTAACTGGTCATGAGTGATTGCTTTCATGGCTTAACTGGTCATGGGTGATTGCTTTCATGTCTTAATTGGTCATGAGTGATTGCTTTCATGTCTTAACTGGTCATGAGTGATTGCTTTCATGTCTTAACTGGTCATGAGTGATTGCTTTTATGTCTTAACTGGTCATGGGTGATTGCTTTCATGTCTTAACTGGTCATGGGTGATTGCTTTTATGTCTTAACTGGTCATAGGTGATTGCTTTTATGTCTTAACTGGTCATGAGTGATTGCTTTTATGTCTTAACTGGTCATGAGTGATTGCTTTTATGTCTTAACTGGTCATGAGTGATTGCTTTTATGTCTTAACTGGTCATGAGTGATTGCTTTCATGGCTTAACTGGTCATGGGTGATTGCTTTCATGTCTTAACTGGTCATGAGTGATTGCTTTCATGTCTTAACTGGTCATGAGTGATTGCTTTCATGTCTTAACTGGTCATGAGTGATTGCTTTTATGTCTTAACTGGTCATGGGTGATTGCTTTCATGTCTTAACTGGTCATGGGTGATTGCTTTTATGTCTTAACTGGTCATAGGTGATTGCTTTTATGTCTTAACTGGTCATGAGTGATTGCTTTTATGTCTTAACTGGTCATGAGTGATTGCTTTTATGTCTTAACTGGTCATGAGTGATTGCTTTTATGTCTTAACTGGTCATGAGTGATTGCTTTCATGTCTTAACTGGTCATGAGTGATTGCTATCATGTCTTAACTGGTCATGAGTGATTGCTTTTATGTCTTAAATGGTCATGAGTGATTGCTTTTATGTCTTAAATGGTCATGAATGATTGCTTTTATGTCTTAACTCGTCATGAGTGATTGCTTTTATGTCTTAACTGGTCATGAGTGATTGCTTTTATGTCTTAAATGGTCATGAGTGATTGCTTTTATGTCTTAAATGGTCATGAGTGATTGCTTTTATATCTTAACTGGTCATGAGTGATTGCTTTTATGACTTAACTGGTCATGAGTGATTGCTTTTATGTCTTAACTGGTCATGAGTGATTGCTTTTATGTCTTAATTGGTCATGGATGATTGCGTTTATGTCTTAACTGGTCATGAGTGATTGCTTTTATGTCTTAACTGGTCATGAGTGATTGCTTTTATGTCTTAACTGGTCATGAGTGATTGCTTTCATGGCTTAACTGGTCATGGGTGATTGCTTTCATGTCTTAATTGGTCATGAGTGATTGCTTTCATGTCTTAACTGGTCATGAGTGATTGCTTTCATGTCTTAACTGGTCATGAGTGATTGCTTTTATGTCTTAACTGGTCATGGGTGATTGCTTTCATGTCTTAACTGGTCATGGGTGATTGCTTTTATGTCTTAACTGGTCATAGGTGATTGCTTTTATGTCTTAACTGGTCATGAGTGATTGCTTTTATGTCTTAACTGGTCATGAGTGATTGCTTTTATGTCTTAACTGGTCATGAGTGATTGCTTTTATGTCTTAACTGGTCATGAGTGATTGCTTTTATGTCTTAACTGGTCATGGGTGATTGCTTTTATGTCTTAACTGGTCATGAGTGATTGCTTTTATGTCTTAACTGGTCATGAGTGATTGCTTTTATGTCTTAACTGGTCATGAGTGATTGCTTTTATGTCTTAACTGGTCATGAGTGATTGCTTTTATGTCTTAACTGGTCATGAGTGATTGCTTTTATGTCTTAACTGGTCATGAGTGATTGCTTTTATGTCTTAACTGGTCATGAGTGATTGCTTTTATGTCTTAACTGGTCATGGGTGATTGCTTTTATGTCTTAACTGGTCATGAGTGATTGCTTTTATGTCTTAACTGGTCATGGGTGATTGCTTTTATGTCTTAACTGGTCATGAGTGATTGCTTTTATGTCTTAACTGGTCATGAGTGATTGCTTTTATGTCTTAACTGGTCATGAGTGATTGCTTTTATGTCTTAACTTGTCATGAGTGATTGCTTTTATGTCTTAACTGGTCATGAGTGATTGCTTTTATGTCTTAAATGGTTACGAGTGATTGCTTTTATGTCTTAACTTGTCATGAGTGATTGCTTTTATATCTTAACTGGTCATGAGTGATTGCTTTTATGTCTTAACTGGTCATGAGTGATTGCTTTTATGTCTTAACTGGTCATGGGTGATTGCTTTTATGTCTTAACTGGTCATGAGTGATTGCTTTTATGTCTTAACTGGTCATGAGTGATTGCTTTTATGTCTTAAATGGTCATGAGTGATTGCTTTTATGTCTTAACTCGTCATGAGTGATTGCTTTTATGTCTTAACTGGTCATGGGTGATTGCTTTTATGTCTTAACTGGTCATGAGTGATTGCTTTTATGTCTTAACTGGTCATGGGTGATTGCTTTTATGTCTTAACTGGTCATGGGTGATTGCTTTTATGTCTTAACTGGTCATGAGTGATTGCTTTTATGTCTTAACTGGTCATGGGTGATTGCTTTTATGTCTTAACTGGTCATGAGTGATTGCTTTTATGTCTTAACTGGTCATGAGTGATTGCTTTTATGTCTTAACTGGTCATGAGTGATTGCTTTTATGTCTTAACTGGTCATGAGTGATTGCTTTTATGTCTTAACTGGTCATGGGTGATTGCTTTTATGTCTTAACTGGTCATGGGTGATTGCTTTTATGTCTTAACTGGTCATGGGTGATTGCTTTTATGTCTTAACTGGTCATGAGTGATTGCTTTCATGTCTTAACTGGTCATGGGTGATTGCTTTCATGTCTTAACTGGTCATGGGTGATTGCTTTTATGTCTTAACTGGTCATGGGTGATTGCTTTCATGTCTTAACTGGTCATGGGTGATTGCTTTTATGTCTTAACTGGTCATGAGTGATTGCTTTTATGTCTTAACTGGTCATGAGTGATTGCTTTTATGTCTTAACTGGTCATGAGTGATTGCTTTTATGTCTTAACTGGTCATGGGTGATTGCTTTTATGTCTTAACTGGTCATGAGTGATTGCTTTTATGTCTTAACTGGTCATGAGTGATTGCTTTTATGTCTTAACTGGTCATGGGTGATTGCTTTTATGTCTTAACTGGTCATGAGTGATTGCTTTTATGTCTTAACTGGTCATGGGTGATTGCTTTTATGTCTTAACTGGTCATGAGTGATTGCTTTTATGTCTTAACTGGTCATGAGTGATTGCTTTTATGTCTTAACTGGTCATGAGTGATTGCCTTTATGTCTTAACTCATCATGAGTGTTTGCTTTTATGTCTTAACTGGGCATGAATTAAATTAAATGTAGTAATGAAAAAAATTTCAATTTCAGCAGTAACTTGGAATGGAAGACTAAAAAATATAAAAGATGGAAAAATCTAGCATCTCAGTATCAGAACCCCAGCTCTAAATGTCTCATTTTGTGTTGTCAGTGTGGAAAAAAATCACTCAGTGAAACAATGATCAACTTACGGTTAAACACCTTTCCCTATAATTGTTCATATATCATATCTTAGTGACATAGACTATATAAATATTTCTGTCATTAATGAACATTAAAATTCTCATATCTTGAGATGGGAAAGGTGATTTATTAATAAATACAGAGTTAATTCCCTTGTGACTATTTATAGAGACCAATCACATTTCAATAAAGTGCAGTACCTGTGGCTGTTAAAGTTAGTCATGCCCTGGTTTATTACAGCTAAGAACACAGTACATTTTTTTCAAATCATTTACTATTTTACTCACAGCTGTTCAGCATGGCATAACATTAACATGATACATAACAAGTGGAGAGGCCTGCCTTCTTGACTGTGTTCATAATTAGTAATCGAAATTGTAGCTTTTACTTGGGTTAGAAAAAAGGCCCATGGTATTACTGGAAATATGCAACTATCTGATCTACCAAAAGCGTTCTCTGCTAATGTGCATCTATTTTGCAACAACAAATTGTGTATCACAAATTGTTTGAAGATGGATTCTCATTTTTGATTTGGCTGTGTAAATCTTGTTGGAATCAAGTGCCTTTTGCTTGCTCACTTTCTCTCTCTCCTTGACATTTGAGTAAATCTCTGTGATATTCGATTTTAGATAGATATTTTTTCGTCTTTGGTTTTAAGATGAATTGTAAATATGCAATGATTGCCCCCATTTTTTCTATCTCTGTAATTTTGCCAGTTTACTCACCAAATTTGTTTTGGTAAAGGGTTATTTGGTGCAAAGTATAATTTTTTTTTTTTACTCATTGGTATTATGATTTATATCTGCTTTGCTGACACAGTTTGGGTCAGTTGAAGGTTGGCCTCAATATGGTACTGTTCCAATACTAGAAAATTGCGGCATATGTATTGCCTCCCTTTAACTTTCTCCTCTTATTTTATTATAGCTTCATGTTTGCCACTCAAAATTTACTCCAGACAGACTGGTACTTTTGATTGTTTCTTTTCTTTCTTTATCTCAAGAACTTTTACAATGTTCTTTGGTTTCTCTATTTTACATTTGCACATTGAATTATGGGATACCATAAAATATGCATTGAACTTCTAACTAAAGTTCTCTAGCTTTTATATAGCAATTTTCTTGTATCCATTTCTTTTAGGTATACTGGCTTTAAAACACTATCATTTTTAAGAGTAGAGTGTATCTTTTGGAGTTTTCAACTTTAAAAATGTTTAAATAACTTACATCAAATTTTATTTATAAATTTGATCACTTGTAATCATCTTCAAACTAACTACTATGGATAAATTTTATTTTAAACTTAAAAGTTTTAGGGATTTTGAATTTCTAAGTTTTCTTTATGAAAAAATTCTGACTAAAATATTTTTCTGGTAGTTTTACAGGATTCAATCATTTTTTTCATTCACTAAAAATAATTTCAATATGAATTTTACAGACTTTAAATAACCAAAGGAAAATAAAGTTTTTAGAAATAACTGCATAAGTCTCTATTCAAAAAATGCATCAAGTATGTCTTTTCTTTTTATGCAATGATCCAAATATGATTGTATAAGAAAGTAGGTAGACATTTTACTGTTTGTTACAATAAAGTAAATTTGAACCAAATTCTAGTTTCACCTCTGCTTTGTCAGCTGAATTGAGCTGATCTGTAATACAATTCCATTTTGAAAAGTGAAACAAAAATTGAAATGCAAAATATTTGAGTCTGCAAAATTCAAGTTTAAAGGATTTGATTAAAATTAGGATTTGAATAAAGAATAATTATCAAAGCTTAAAAAAATATTTGGAAATGTTCCAAAAGCTGCTTTGAGCAACAAATAGTTTTTTGAAAGATAAATTGATAAAACAATTTGTGTATCTATTTCATATCAGATTACACGATTTTATGATCTGATAAGAAATTAATCTAAATTTGTTCTCAAATGAAAATAGATAAACTTTTTCTTTTCGATCATCTTCCATTCTGATTTTATAACTTTTATTTAGAACTTATGAAAAATCCTTTTCTAATTCTTGAAACTTAAATGCAAAACATTTGATACCATAATCCATTTGTTCATAGGAGCAAAACAGAATTGTTCTTTTGTTAAGTTCCTTATATCATCTTTGCACCAAGGGAAACTTCAAATATTTATTATAGTTCTGACAAATGTGTTGTGTATAATTTTGTTTCCATTAAAGAATATGGTTTAAAAATAAAAGAACATTTAAAAAAATCCTTCATTCAAAATTTCAATTCATTCTCTCCACAGAGGAATTTTTTTTCGAAAAGATTTGTTACCAAAGAACAATAATAAATGTGAGGTTTAAACATTTTCATTTTTGGCTGACTATAATCAAATTACAAGATTTCCTTAAGACTACATTCAATTCATTTTGATGCTTTGATTAAACTACTACAAAATAATCCAGAAAAATCTTAGCCATGTCTTTTATTATTTATTATCTTGTCTCATACTCAATTTTGGAGATCTTAGTGTAATTGAAAACAGATTTAATTAACAATAAAAATAAATGTGAAAAGGTTAAATCTTTTGATTTCCATCATACCTGCTCTGGTTTACCAAATATTCACAGTGAGAAAGTGTCCTTCACTATTTGGGGATAATCCTACAAATTTGGTCGCTCATTAGTTTCATAGTTTCTCTACTCTCTATCCAGTTTAGTAAAAAAAATTAAACTTTTTAAAAATGATAAAGTCACTGATAAAAAGATTTAGAAACTTATTATTAATTTTAAAAAAGATGTAATATTGATTAATCGATAGGAAATTTAGAATGGTAATAAAAGTTTCAATTTTTGTACATTTACAAATACAGACATTTGTTTAATGACTTTTGACATTGTTTGTAATGTAAGTTGTGTGTGAGCAGCTAATGAAGTCTCATATGTTCAATTTGAAGTGTTTTTATAGAATCAGCTTTTCCGATGATTCCCATATTAACCTGCATTGAATTTTGCTGTGTTCATAAAATCTGATTGAATTTTAATACAATCTTGTAAATCAGATATTTTCATACAAAAACAATTATTAAATATTAAGTAAACCGGGAATTAAAAATGTTGCTTATCCAACAGTTAGTTTGAATATCCTCACGAGTAATTGACTCGTTTGCTTTCACATTCAAAGTTTGTACAAGTTTTTATTTTAATTCCAAGTAAAAGTAAATTCAGAGGTAAAATACTGCTTTCAGGCTTATGAAATCTAAATTAAATATTTTCAAAATATGTAATTTAAACTCAATTTCATTTATAATCTTGATTTTAATTAAAAGTTCAGTGCTTTTGAAAAAGAGCTTCTCAGTATGAGGTGTACCAAATAATGTTCTATCAAAGCTTTTTAGAAACGATAAAGCAGTTTGAAATATAAATATTTATAAAACAGATTACAGAAAATAAATGATTATTACCATTTTTTGTTATTTCCAATGCAATTAAGAATATAGTATTCTAAAAAAATAATTTTAGAAATATTTGCTGTGTTTCTAAAACAAATTAAAATTACATCTGTTGTCTAAGTAAAAATATCATATATTTTACAATATAATAATTTTATAAACTTGGAATCAAAAGTATTTTATAATTATTTTGCTTCTTTAAATAATTTTGAAGAATGTAACAAAAAAGAAAGAAAGAATGAATAAATGAACAAAAGAATGAAGAAAAGAAAGAAAGACAGTTTTTTTTTTGTGACATTTTAATAACAATCTTCCTGTCCAGATAAAATAACAATATAATATTGTTAAATCTTCTAAATCCTCTAACTGGAATGGATTTATTTATTTACAAAAATATTTTAGTGTTTATTTGAAAGCAAAAGTTTTCCTGTTGCAAAGTTTATTCTCTATTTATTCACAACTTGAAACTGACTGGAAATCAGTTAAAGATATATTTTCTTGTAAGAAACAAAATGGTTGCCATTTTTTGACAAAGTTCTCTTTTTGCTTACTTTTGTTTGGCCAGAAATTATCCAAGACTGAAAATAAATAGAAATAATATTCCAGTTCAATATTTATTTTTTAATTGCTCAAAGAATTATTTCTGCTGGTTTTGCATTACAATCTATATTGAGAAAGCATTTTTTGTTTGACATAATACAGAAAAACATTATATGTTCCCCTGTATAATTTATAGATCCATTTGAAGTGGAGTGAGACATTCTCATGTAAATAATGGTCAGAATTGAATTGGGTACAGATGGAATTCAAAATAATTTCCATTTCCTTCAACTGTTACAAACTAAAATGATTTTCTTTGGCAAATAACAGCAGATTTTATGAAAGAGCCACAAAGCTCTATGTTATAAACATATGCATAGTAGCCTGGAAGAAGAAATGAAACAACTGTACTGCCAATGAAGCAAAAAAGAATAAAGACAAAATTTTTAAATATAAAATTATTTTGTATTTGCTGATATAGCAGATGTGATCAGATTGCCTCTGTGTGGGCAAGGTTTATTAATTTTGAATTAGTTGCCAAGGCCTGGAGTTGATGCGTTTAGTTGGTTGGTTGATCATGATCATGGTGATGATGGCAAGAGAAGCCTGGAGTGGATTAGTGATACTTGATCGAGCGGAAATGTCTCTGTTATTTTCAGATTCTGGTTGGCTGGGAGAAGAAACAAAAATGGCAATAACCAGCCAGTGAGGCGGTATGAAAAGATAACAGAATTGTTGCTATATGGTTCTTTAGTTACCATTACAGTGGATGTGTAAGAAAGGCAAATTTTGGTAGGGCTTTTGAAGCTGATGTATTTTCAGGTTGGTTTACCTAAGATCATAGTGGTAACATCAAGAGAGGTCTGGAGTGAATTAGTAAAGCTCTGAATCTGACTTTGCAGAGGATGTGAGTGGAATGTCTATATGTGAGCATGGTGTGGGTAGAGGAGTGTAGTTTTTGTGTGTCAGGTTGTTTGACCGAAGTCACATTAGTGATGGTGATAGGTTGCCAGGAGGAATAACACTGGTCTGTTGGCTGTGTTCTGTGCCAATCATTTATAAGTGGCTTTCTTAAAAGCAAATCTAGTGCTTCTTTAATGTTATACTTTAGATTTTTGCAGCGATTTGTTTTGTGGGCCGGATGTGATGTTTGGAGTGTTGAAGGCAACATTTTTATTATGGGTTTTGCTTTCTTAGCATTCACACCTGGCCAACATGTACAGTGAATCAAAAAGGAGATCTAATTTGCAACAGAGTATAACATCTATAACAGAATCGGTTAAGCTTTTATTCATGATGATGTCACAAAACTAGAGTTATCTGTAAACAAAATCCTTGTGATAGATTCATTTATTTGGCAATTTAAAAAATATCAGTTGTAGAATAGCCTACTTAACAGAAATAAAGATATTAAACGATGATTGCCTTGACTCACATTCTTCAGTTGATGTCTATCACTATTGGAATGACAGCATTTAGTAAAATCCCTTTGTCAAACTATCATTTATCATTCATCAGTGATAGTAAAATCAAAAGTAAACTTAAAACTCTTCTTCATTTTTTATATTATATACATTTCAAATTATACAAAGATGTTGAGCCCAATATAACTAGTTTAGTTCCACACAGAATAATATAGAAATTAACTCCCTTGTTTTATCATTGTCATTGCTACGAAACCATGACTTCACCACATCAGTATTTAAGCTATAGCACATCAAATTTCTCCTCTGGTACACCATTAGTAAAATCTCAATGACCCTGCTGACAGGTGTAGATCATAGATCTCCCCTGTGAGTCAATCATTTTGAATTCTTGTAACCTATTTGTACATTCACTGCACACACACACACACACACACACATGGGGTAAACATTTTGTGTAAAAAATTTTATCCAGGAAAGGACAAATTAGTAACATTTAATAGCTTCAATCTTGGTATATTTAAATGTGCTTTTATTCTTATTAAGGAACATTACTAAAATTCCATTCACTATTTCAAAACTTGTTTTTAAAAGAAATTTGTACATTATTTTAAAAATAATTCTGGTTAAAATACTTGAATGTATATTTTTTCCTAATATTCTGTTGTTACACTTTTAAATATTACTTATACTTAAAACATTGCTTGTTAATGAATAGCACATCCATTCAGCTTAATAAATGATATTGTTGATTCTTTTCTCATATTACGTCTTTTAAATCCTTGATCTTTTGGTTGTAATCATTGGAATCAGAATCTAATAATTTTCATTCATCAAGGGATACTTAATATTTTATTCTTATTATTGGCTCTCTAGGTTGACAGAGAATTGAATTTAAATAAAGTCCATTCTGTAAAGTTACCTGACTAAACCCATAGTGTTTCACACCATATTAGTCCTCCTTAATATTTGATGGGACGTGTAGGAACCTTACCTGAGATCATTTAATATCAACAATTTTTAGTTAATTGATATTTATTCATTAATGGTAATTATTGTAATCTTATTTATGATATAACAGCTACTAATATTAAATATACTTACAAATATTATTAATATCAATGAAATGGTGAGAGTATACTGAGGATGAGGAAGAAGAGGAAATGAGAGAGGTGGAAACAGAGAAGAAGAGCAGAACAGGAGAGGAAAAGAGGAGGAAAGAAAGGAGGAGGAGAAAGGAATGATATTTATGGAACATAATTTGAGAAAGATTCCTTGTCATCATTTCCATCAGTTCTTGTGACTGTCGAGTGTTGATTAGGAAGAGATTAGATTCAACAAATTCCTTCATTCCTTATAAATATTGATGATGTCCCAAACAAGAAATGTGCAATTATTGATTTCAAACACAAATACATCAAATTTCTTGCTTGGCTGGTGTGCAAATATTACATGATGGCAATCAAGAAACACTTTTTATCATATTGTTCTTTAAATATTTATTAATATTTATACACTATTTATAAATATCCAAAGAATAATTAATAAGTGTAATGTGTTTATTAAGAGAAATTCAGTGTGCATATGAATGTGTTTATTGCTTCTAACAACCTCTGACATACATCCATGCATAGAAACACCCCCATTGCGCGCACACACACACACATACATATATATGAAAGGGTGTTGAAATACATTCAGCTGCCCAAGAATCCCTTCAAAAGCATATTCTGATATCTGGTTATTTTGTCTGATTTTGGCAAAAGGTGCTGGGTTGAGAACTTTTCATCACCCCCAATCCTCCTACAAATATGAAGGTAGAGGATTATGTCCATAATAGTTATTAACTGAATTTAGAGTTGAAATTTTCCCTTTTTAATGTTTGAGCTCTATAATAACTATTCACCAGTGAATTGAGTGCATTGACAGAGGAGATTATGATGAATAATAAATATTTGTTATGCAAAATAATTATTTTTCATAACTTTTATATTGGGTCAGTGCAAAACTACAGTGTTTTTAAGTGAATTTCAAAGATAGTATTTACATTTAACTACATATTTGGTTCCATTTTTGCTATCTTTGAAGCAGCTTCATGATTTTATCCTCCCATCTTTCTGTGTAATGAATTGTCCAAATTGGTTATTACAGGCTCCAAGAAAATTAAAATTCTTCCTGTTAAGAAAATTTTGTAGAGATTGAAATAATTTGAAGGTACAAGGTCAGGTAAATATGGTAGGCATAGTAGAGCATGTTAGTCAACCTGTACTAATTTTTGCCATGTTTACAAAATAGACATGAGGTCTAGCCTTGTCCTGATGTAGGGCCCTTCTGATTGACTAATTCCATATGCTTTATTTTGTGGAGTGAGTAGCCATGGTCAAATGCAAAATAAATAACAGAACTGTCCAACAAACTGAAATAACAAAATTTGCAAGAAAAAAAAAGAAAACAGGAAAAAACTGAAATACTATAAAGTAAGCAAGTGAACAATATATGCAAGGCAAATTAACAGTAAGAAGGCGAAAAGTTCAAAAACAAAGAACACACAAAAGCAAGTTCGAACAAGTGAACATAGCATTCCGTCTTCTAGACAAGGCAGATCTGGATTGAGTCATGTCAAACTGCAAACTGGCCTATTTTATTAGCTAAGAAAAAAAATCCCAGTTATGCATTTGTGTACTTCTGCCTATAAAAAGGGAGGAGCAAGTGTTTTGCAGTCATTCCCTAGTGAGATTGAAATCAACAAATTTCCTTTAATTAGTACAACTAGGAATGGTACTTGTGTAAATTTAATGTCTGATTTTGTGGAAGGAGCTTGTAATACACAATCACCTTCCAATCCCAACAGATACAAAGCATTCAAATGCAGACAAGATTTTGGAGTGGTTAACTGTGGCTTATTTAATTTTCCCCCACATATTTATAAACAATCCATTCAAATATCAGAGTATTTTTAAATGTCTAACAAGGCTCATATGAGATATATAGTACATCTCTGCAATGTTTCATAATGTGTGACTTGGATTATTTTTTACCAGTATTTTGATTTGGTCATCATCAATAACTGCAGGTTTTCCTGAATGTTTGTGGTTTTCCAAATCAAAATTTCCATTTCTGGACCTAGGGAACAACTTCCAAGCAGTTCTCTCAGCTATGGCACTATCTCCATAAATAGCACTTATCTTTTTTGCTATTTTTACAGCATTTTTCCACATAGGAATTATATAGTAAGATTGGTTGAAATGTCACCTTTCAGAATATGTATATATGTCAGAGATTTCTGTCAAGCCAAATCACATATTCAATTGCCACCTATTGAAAAACACGACAAACTTTTGTTTCAACTCAGTATATATATATATATATATATATATATATATATATATATATATATGATTGAATAAATTACAGACATTATGTCTGCTAATTTTTAATAAAATCCATTCATACTCACGAATAACCTTCTGTGTATTAATGTTAAAGGATGAGAGAAATGTGCTATGCCTGTTTAAATTTCTTTTATTTTCATTTCCCAAGTACTTTTGATCTTCTTCCAAGATCATCTTCAGGGGGGCAAGTGTTACAAAACTATATATTGTTCATTAGTATAAGTATTTATGCAAAAATGCATGTTGTTATCCATTATCGTAATTTTTCATTATGCTTTTAAATGCAAAATGGTTGACAATTTGCTGAGCATTCATTAGAATGTGAAAAAAATTATCCATTATTGAATTTCTTTCCTCTATGTTATAATATCATGGTCATGTATGCATTAAAACATGAAAAAACTGTTCCTTTACAAATTAATCATATATTATAAAAAATACTATACAACCAATTCGCAATAACTCCTCCCCACTAACTGATGTATTATGTAAAACCAACATTATATACCAATTTAAATGTCCCTTGGGAGAATGTATCTGCAACAAAAAAATAAATATATATGTTGGGTATACGACAAATACACTAACAAGAAGGCTTACACTTCACATGTCTGACCATTTGTCCATTGCAAGACATCTATGACAACATTCTTATCCACATTCACAATATAAAAAATTACTAATCAACAACACAACTATCCTACACCATGAAAATAACAAATTTAGATTACAGATACTGGAAGCAATATATATTAAAAATTAAAGCCAGTACTGAACAGAATCAACTATGAATACTGCTTAGACATGGGATGATATATTCACAAATATGAACCAGAAATCAGAAAAATCAATATAAACAATAAAAAAATGAATCTGCAAGGAACTTTCATTCATTTTTTTCATTTTTAATCAAATGTACATAAATGAACTAGATATAATTGTTTAAAATATGATATATATGTGGAGAGATGAGCAAAATCTGGATAGAGCATTTGTAAATATAAACAGTGTGGGCCTAGACTCTCCACAAAGAGAAGTAATATATGACCTGATAATCATTTAAGTGTGAAACTGCAAGTCACCATGCATTTTTAACATCTATGTCAGTAGTATTATTATTATTATTATTATACAGATGGAGGCTGTGTGCATAGTATCATGTGGCTACAAGGACATGAAGTTAAATAGCCAAGTTAATTTCAAGTTCTGCTTGATTCTATTTCATTCCATCTTCCTCTAGTTATGGGTTAGACAGCAAGGATGGCAGCCAATCTAAGAGAAGAAAGATTTTGAGTTTAAACCTGAGGTAAGCTGTTTGTAGAATCCATTACACACACACACACACACACACACACACACACACATATATATATATATATATATATATATATATATATATATATATATATGATAAAATATAGTTTTAAGTTATGCTTTATTTATAGGGTTAAAATGCTCACTATCTAGGATAGAGCATATGTGTTTACAGGGTTCAACACCAAAAGGTGACAGTCTATTTCCTGCTTGAATGCCGTCTTCAGGCATGAATCATGAAACAGAATGACACCATTTGGTGGGGAACTTTGTCCACACTGATGATAGATATAAGTATATTTAAGCAGCAAGAATTCATTTAAATATGTTTTATTAAATGCAACCAACAAGGTCCGTCTGTTTAATATTTTGATGGTATTTTTCTAATTATCAAATAAGTTGTTGTACATTCAAAACATGCTCTGTTGACATGTTACTTCTCTTGGACATATCAAACCACCTACTGATCAATGTAAAATTTGATGCCAAACAAAAGGCATCTTTTAATGTCATATTTCATAGGGCAATCTTTCAGTATGCCAAAACTAACTGGGATCGCTTCAGATCTTAAATTGTAAAAGTTCCTCATTTAGTATTCTTTAACAGAGCCCCCCAAAATAGGCTCTCATATCTCTAAATGCATTTTTTTCTGGCATGGAAAGTTTTATTCCACAATAAAAACTGAATAGTGAGCTTTGCTTTGCACCAGAATGTGTTGCAGCCGTAGTTCATTGTAAGCATCACTACAATCTTTATCACAATTCTTAGCACTGAATCAGAATAAAATCTGGAATAATTATAGGACTAAAGGATTTTATTTAAGAGCATGAAGAATGTGTAGTCCCATCCCAATACTTACCTGAAAAAGAAATATACACCGAAAACATTTTTAAAAGCTTACAATATCCTATTTCATCCACAATCCTTAGAGAAATGCATACAAAATCTGCAATAACAAAGAAAGATAATAACAATAACAATAGGCAACTCCAAATAACTCCTTAACATCTACTATTCAAAACAATTTATCCAATCTTAACTATATCAAAATAATTACAACCATATCCAGAGATATGATCAGAACCAAAAATGTCCATAATAACAATAATTCTGAAGCAGGCATAATATATAAAATAATCTGGCACAACTGTTACTTATATTGGTGAAACTTGCAGAAATAAAAAAAAAACATCTTTATGAATATAAGAAGGATTTCCTACATAACAATTTATCCAGTGCATTAGTTACACACACACAAATGATTTCCATCACAACTTCAATGCTATACTTATTAAAAAAGAAAATAGCTTACATAGATGAAAAGTTCATGAGTATGCAGTTATTGCTCTGACCAACAGTTGTATACTATTGGGGCATCCGTAGTACCATGTCATGCATGGGTAGGTGTCCCTGCATATATTTCCAGTGGGCAACCCTGAGGTCACATTGATTTGTATAGAACACCTTCCATGATTTTTGCTTTCATCTCTAACCTAAATGCCCACAAATCATCTGAGCCTAATGGTATCCCTGTATAATAAATGCCTCACTAACTCCTGTCTTCCTGCTTGCTGGAAGTCATTGTGTGTTGTTTCAGTTTTTTCTAAAAACTTTGGTAAACTGTCTGAACCTTCCAATTATTGACCTATTAGCTTTCTATTTTTTTTTGAGAAACTCCTAGAGGCTCTAATCATGCTGAATTGGTTCAACATCTCTCATCATAAGACTGTATTTCAGACAAGCAATATGGCTTTCATTTCTACAGGTCAGTGGTTGATGACTGTGAAAAGAGTCTCTCCTGCTCTAGGTGAAAATGGCAGCCAATGTCCAAAACAACTTCAAGTCCATCGTTAACTGGGGTAAAAGATGGCTTGTTAATTTTAACTCCTCCAAAACTAAACTTCTCTCCATTAATCATCTGAGAGACTCCTCTCTGCCTTCCATCAGCATGACTAAATACTAACCTCAAGGAAAGTGATTTGTTGCACCTTCTCAGCTAACATGAAGTGGAAAGACTATATTGAATCCATTGCTAAGTCAGCTTGCATCAAGATCACATCAATTTTACAATTGAGCTGGCTAGATGTAGCCATAAATTCTATGCTGACAGTTTTTCTCATAATTTTCACTTGTAGAACTCCATCCCAGCTCCATGCTTTCCAGCCAACTTTAACCTGCAAAAATTTAAATGCAATGCCAATTGCTATCTACTGTCCTCCTGATTTACTCTTTTCTCTTTCTGCTCATCATTAATATTTCTCTTCCTAATTTTTCCACATCCCGTAACCCCCTTGTCTCTTAGTAGTTTTACTGCCTCACATGGAGTGATATTGATTTAAAAAATAAAATAATTTATCAAAATACAATAATAAACAATAATTACATTAAAAAAATAAATATATAAACAAATAAATAAAAATTCAACAAATACTCATATTTGTTACAGTAAATAAAAATTTGATAAGAGTAACAATATTTTCTCATGTTTATCAGGCAATAAATTCCATCACTTAATAACCTCTATTGTTTACTTACATGTCATTAAAAATATTTTAGAGCATTCTTAAATTTAAAAATTTGCAAACAAGATTTTTCCTACACTTCTGTGCATAAATACAAGTTAGAAAATAAGATATTAATACCACATTTAATTTGAGTTGTATGTGTAGGGAATCTATTCTGTTTTGGATCAGGATGTTTAAAAGTTTTGCCATATGAATTGTTAAGCTAGTGAAGAGTTTTGATATTAATAGCTTATTAGAGATAATAAGACTTCTATTAATATTAAGATAAAGTTAATATTAAGACTTCTCTAAATATGTTGAAAAATTTTGTTATATTTATATTATATTTATTTCAAATCATGGTGGGCTTGGTGTAAGAATAATTATAGTTTATGTTATTGGATAAAAAATAAAATAACATGACTGGATTTTAATTTATTATATAATTTTGAATCTGATTTTTTGTAATGAAGTATGTTTTGTTTACATGTCTGCATTTTCTATAGAATTAATTACTTTCATTTCACAATTCATTTAGTTTTTTAAAATTGGTTATTCAAATTTTTTTTGTTCCAAGCATAATCAACAGCATTTCAAGGTGCCCTTCCAGTATTTTCCCATTTTATACTAGATATGTTTTCTTTTTTTGTTCCCATATATATTTTGAGAGCATAGTATTATTAGCATATCTTTTATTTTTGAAAGACATTTTTTGATTACAATATCTTGTTATTAGTTTTTTCACTCTTGTTCTTGTATAAGTTTTCATAATATTGTATAGCTTAAAACATGTTATTGATTAAGCATTTATTTTGAAGATGGCATTTTGCTTTATTGCTTAAACTTTTGTCTAAGCAGCCATGTGATAAAGAATATTGATGCCTGTCATCTTTGTATGTATCTCTTTTAATTTCATTCTGTATTCATTTTATTTTGTTTTCTCTGTGTCTTTCTCTCTCTCTTTCTCGTTCTTTTCTCTCTGTCTTTTTTCCTTGTTACTAACGTTTCCTTCCTTTTGTTTTTGTTTTTTTGTAATTGAATTGAATTCATTTTTCCCTCTTTTTCCCTCTTTGAAAACTTTGAATATTATGTCTTTGGTGATGTTTTGGGTCCATACAAGCACTGGACATTATTTTTTATCCATCTATAACAATTCATATGGGAGGGTGTAGTGAATGTTCAAGCATCTCCCTTTACCCTCTCCTCCCAATGTCTCTTTTAGACCTCTAGCCCACGAGTCATCTATACATACATAATTTGTGTCATGGCTCCCAGCCCAGCTTGGCTCTCCAGTTGTGTTTCTGTGTCTGTTGTTGTTGTCTTTGTTTTTGTCTGTTGTATGGGTGTGTTTTTAATAGGAGTAGATAGACTTTCCTGTTGCCCAGTTAATACTCCTTTCCCTTGTTTTGAACAAGAGTAGAGGTTCATCTCTTGTTTTTCTGTTTAGGAAGGTGTTTCCAGATCATTTCCTTTTCTCTGGCTTTAGCATTAGTGTTGTCATGAATCTCTTGTGATGTGGGCAGTTTGTAGCAATGTCTCTTTATACTGAGGGCACTGGGTTGGTAGTTTTCTGGTTACTGTTCCTGACTGGAAGTTAGAAGTCTGAACTCTTGCATAGTATTTTGAGAGACTTTTATGATCAACAATTGCATAATATTGGGGTTCTTGCAGTGCTATATTGTGCATAGATGGGTGTCCCTACATGCACCTCCAGTGGGTAACCCCAAGTTCACATTATGTTTTAGTCTGTGCCAGTTCCTTTCTGCTCATGCCACATTTGATGACAAACTGCTTTTATTACATTAGGCCTTTTCCTTACCAATGTAACTCACCATGACCAAAAGCAACCAAAAATATAAACCTAAACCAGCTCAAAAAAATCACCTAAACCTTTAAGATTTCCTTCTCCAACATCTGGGGCATTTGTACCAACTTCTGTAGTGTGGAATCATTTCTCTTCAAAAAGTCTCCTGCAGAACTAATCTTAACTCATCAATTCCCTCCTCTGATTTCTCAATTCCCAGCTACCTTCCTCTTCTTAGAAAGGACTCTAAAATTCACATGCATGGCCTGCAATCATCTCCCGCTAGCTAGGGAACTCTCTTTGGAATCTCCAGATCATTGGTATATGTGTCTCTATCTATCTCTCCTCAGTTCATAAGTGATCTCTTTTTTCTCTACTATTCCCCTTCTTCTCAAGACTGTTTTGTACTCAACAGCATTTCTGATAATATAGACAAAGCCATCTCTCTACATCTGTTTGCAAACATATTCATGTTTGGTGACTTTAACACCCACCATACCATGAGGCTTAAACTGTCTGTAACTGATCTGCTGGCATCCAAACCCTTAACTTTTCAGTCACTCAATCCCACATACAAGTGGTTGACTTTCCTATGCATTTCTCCAGTAACCCAAATGGTAATGCTTCCTTTCTCGATCTCTGTTTTACCTCCATCACTGATTCATGCTGCACTATGCAGCTCTATCCTCTTGGCAAATCTGATTACACAGTAGTGTCTGTTGACATCTCCTTCCACTCACCTTCCAGCCATGAATCTTTGAATATCAGTAACCAATGTGCAGACAGTGATTTCCTTTTTAATGTCCCTTGAAATATGGTTTTTAATCATCCCGTACAAAAATGCGCATCTGAGGTCTCCACCTGGGTAAAAGTTGGCATTAGCACTTTCATCCCAGCAAGAAAATACCAAGTTAAAGTGCACTCATCTCCTTGCTCTGCTGCTATAGCCCATAGGAATCACTTCTGTCTGTATCAGAATGACATGTCTGATTGCAACAGACGTCTCTTTGTCTCTGCTTTTAATTTGTGCAAGTGTGTCCTCAATGAACCAAAGTTATTTTTTGCTGATAGAATGAAACAATGTATTGCATCTGGCAAGTTCTAAAGATTATTGGAAATTATCATCCAACTCAACAAATGACTCATCCAGTGCTACCCACACCTGATTTTCTCCCTAGAACTGAGGCTATACTGAGTGAGATGTGCATAGCCCTGTCAGTGGTATTAGCAAGCAGTAGTGATGGGATACCAGCCGTAGCCCCAAAGAAATGTGCCCCTGAGCTGGCTTCACTTCTCTCGAAACTATACAGCTATTGCCTCACTGATTCTTGCTTTCCAGCCTGTTGGAAGTGCTCTTCTGTCATCCTGGTCTTTAAGAATTCTGGAGACCTTTTTGACCCATCTAACTACTATCCTATCAGTATCCTATCACTCTTCAACAAAGTCTTCGGGGCATTAATCACTGCTGAAGTAGTTAAGCATCTCACCTCCCATGATCGTCTCTCTGACAAACAATATGGTTTCCACTTTGACCAGTCTACCGCTGATGTGCTTACAGCCATAACTATATATGTACATCAAGATCTTGATGATAACAGTGAAGCTCAAGCTGTTGCTCGGGATATATCAAAGGTATTTGACAAGGTTTGGTATACTGGCCTTCTACATAATGTTCAGAGATATGGTATTACAGGAAGATTACTTGATTTAATCCAATCATTCCTGTCTAAATCTGAAATGAAGGTTGTTCTGAACAGGTTCTTTTCCAGTTCCTTCCATATGAATGTTGGGTTTCCTCAAGGCTCTATCCTTGGTCCTGCACTGTTTGTGATCTTCATTAATGATCTTCCTGACATCATCAGTTCTCAAGTCGGCATCTACGCAAACAACACTACCATTTACTCCTTTTCAATAGTAAATCTGGCATTGCTGACAAAGCTAATTTGTCCATTGGTCTTGAAAAGGACCTCCATTCTGTGGTTGGCTGGGGCAGGAAATGGCTTGTGAATTTTAATGTATCCAAAATGAAACTGCTGTTATTTACTCACCATAGAGAAACTTCCCTGTTTCCTATCAGCATGGTTAATGCTCAACTTCATGAGAGTGCCTCACTGAGCCTTCTTCTTATCCTCATGTTTTCCACTGACCTGAGGAGGAACAACTACATTGAATCAATAGCTGCATCCACTGCAATGGAAGTTGTTTCTCTGTGTTGCACAAGAAGATTTTTCTCATCTGAGTCTGTTCTTCACATCTACAAATCTACTATTGCCATATATGGTCTGGTTCCCCCACTTTTCATCTTGAAGTTCTTGACAAAATCCAAAAATGGATATGTAATGTAATTGTTCCTGACTTGGGGTCTTGACTCCAGTCACTTTCTCATCGACATAATGTGGCTTCCTTGTGTCTTTTCTATAAATATTTTCATGGCATCTGTTCTGATCAGCTATTTTCACTGGGGACTGACTGCATGACTTTAAGTGTCTACTAGGTCAGCATCTCGGTCCCACCTTTTTTACTGTCAAGACAGTTAAATGTAACCACCTCCTCTACTTCAACAACTTCTTCTCTCACACTTCCCAACAGTGGAACTCCCTTCCTCTTACTTGCATCTCTGATAAGTATAATCTTCAAAAATTTAAATGTAATTTCAACTAACATCTTCTGTTGCCTTGATCCCCATTCTTCTTTTTATCCTTTTCTCAACTCTACCCAATTGTTAGAATTATTACTATAAATATTATTATTTATATTATTTATATTAATTTAAAATATTTTTGACATTGTTTCTTATTTTTTGCATGTTTTACATGCAACTGTAACTTAATTTAATATTACTTCTATTAAAATCTTTTTATAATTTACTATTTTTTGGAAATGTTTTTCAGTTGAAGAAGAATTTACCTATTTTTGTTTTTATTTCATATTATATAAAATTATATTTTATTTTCTGTTTGTTTTTTGATTATATTATTTATTTTTATTCCCCATATTTTCTTAGAGATAATTCATATTCCTTTCATTTTCATTAAATATTTTGATGTTGCTAGAATTTGTGGAAAGTCTCTTGCTTAAAGATATGTGTATTTGTGGAGGTAGGAACATTGATTAATGTAGATTGTGGTATTATTTTATTTTTGAGTGATTTATTTATGTCCTTAGTTAAATTAAACAGCTAAGAAGTTTATTTCATTTTGGTTGGTTTTTATATCAGTTCTAAATCCTTTCTTCAAAATTTTATCATTTTTCTCAGGTTATGTCTATTAATGTACTTGTGCAGTTTCTTAAAATTAAAAAGCCATCATTTTTATACAATTCTATATCTTTTTATTCTATTATTGTAGCTAGTTTATTATATAAACACTCACAAGCTCATAAATCTCTGCACCATCATAATTCTCTGTGCTTATATCAAACTTTTATTTTGGACATATCCATATGATTTTATTATAGAACAATATTGATTTTTGCAGTGTTTTATTATAATTGTTTCATCTTCAGAAATGTTTTCTTTTGCTTAGATAAGTCTAATGCTTCATTTAATGCTTTCTCTTTGATCGAATGATGGAAGTCTTTTATACCAAATATTATATAAATGTACAATTTTTCTTATTACCAAAATTGTTAAACCAATTTATGATTTCATGTTTTTCCATTGGTTTATTTCTTTGCTTTAAAAATATTTATTCTTATTTGTTTGCTTATTTTCCTCAGTTTTTGTAGAATTTAATAGTCTTCATGTGACTTTATTTGTACATTTATCTTGAGAGTCTTTTAGTTTAAGAACTCAGGCTCTATTTTTGCTAAGCATTTAATTCTGTTACATTTTTCTTTGTTTATCTTAGTTTCTCTATTATTGCTTGTTTTATGTTTTAATTTTTAACTTCATTGTTTAGCAATATATTATATAAATCAGTTTCTGTTTTACAAATTCTCTTCACTTTGATACTTGTACATATAATTTTTTTAAATTGTTAATCATTTCTAAATTTCTTCTTAGTTTCTTTTGAAAGTGATTGCTTAGTTTTCTAAATTTTAAAATATTTATTTACTAATTCCTTTTCAAATTCTGTAATTTCATCCTGTTGCAATGGGATTTTCATGAATTTAAATCTGCAGTTATTTTCTGTATCATTGTTATTATCTTTATTAAGAATAATGTTTTCCAATAACTTTTCCTTTTTTAAAAGGTTCTGTTTTTCAATCAATGTCATTTTGTAATTATGAGGATTTATTGTAGGTATATTTTTAATGAATAATTAAAATTTATTATCTCCATTTTAAAGTAAGTAAACTTGGTTGATTTTGGAGTTTAATGAAAAATATGAAATCTGGAATAAATTCAACTGGAACAAAAATCTGCAAAATGTGGTCTTTTAAGAAAAATATGATAAATGAAAATAAATCAAAAATACTTTTGTCTCCTGATGACAGGATTTCAGAATATGCAAAACTTTAAATACAGATAAGAATACATTTTGTTTTTTATTGTTATTCTTCTTCTCATTATTATTAATGCTTATCTCTCAATAAAGCAGTAATTATAAAGAACACTTTCTTAAAATAATAATCTACAATAAATACCCCGGTAGACCATATTTTGTGAAACATTTATTTTTATTTTATTATATATATATATATATATATATATATATATTGCAGTTTTCAATTAGCACCCGGTTGTACATGAAACTCAGATTTGTGCTAACCAGTGAGGGAAAAATGTATACTTATTAATATAAATTACACCTCTCTCATTATACATTGAGCATTATTTTATTAGCACCAGCATTCAATGTCCAATATATATATATATATATATATATATATATATATATATATATATATATATATATACTGAACATTGTGTTTGTCATGAAACTCTGAGTTGTGCAAATGGTGTGGGATAATATGTACATTTATTGATATATATATATATATATATATATGTATGTATGTATGTATGTATGTATGTATGTATGTATGTGTGTGTATATATATATACACATATATATTACAAGCACATATTCACACATAAACAAGTATACATGATGTTCATCTTTAATATATATTCTTACTAAATATATAGATAATAACTTGTTTTGCAGTTTTTAGGCTTTAGTTTGCAAAGTCCAAATAAAATTTTTATTTTAAGTGAATCCTAAACATTTTGGCCATATTAATATATATTAACACTATATCCTATATACTTGAATAAAATAGTTTAATATTTGACATGTTATTAAAGACTCTGTCATGTTCTATAATCTTTTTCTCTTTTCTAACCTTGCCATCAAGTTCATCTCGAGTAACTCTGAATGCATTACTAAAAATGACATTTTAAAATCAGTTTTCATATACTTCTTCATCCAAATTTATGTTTTTCTTTATGATATTTACTTAAAGGTTGGATTTTGGTTTAACACCCAAAAAGCAACTAATTTTCTTAATATTTTGCATTTTTTCTCTCTGGTTAGATTTACAACATATTATCTTCTACTTAATCCACTTTTCTTGTCTTTAACTTTTATCAAAATTTCTTTCTTTCATATTTTCAAGCCATTTTTTTACTTGTTCTAATCCAGGCAATGCTTTCAAGTTATTTTTACAAAGATTTTTCACAAGTTCCAAAGTTGGTCATCACACAACTATATAATAACTTATTTCTCTTTTGAGGTTGTATTATTCTTAGGAGCCATAGTAATCTTTATATATCTGAAGTTAAAAACAGACAACGATAACTATATTATATATATATATTTATTTACAATATAATGAACATACTTAGAAGTTTAAATAAAGTATTTCTTCAACAAATAAGTTATTGCAAATATGTGTAATAAGAACAGATATTGTAAAATAAGATTCATATGGTGTATTTATCAGAAAAACATAAATATATCTTTAAAATGTTACCAATATCAGTTGACTAACACTAATTTTATTGTGAAAGAATTGTCACCTATCATAAAATGGCATATATATATATATATATATATATATATATATATATATATATTTAAAGAAGGAAAAAACTTAACAAATCATCAAAGAATTTGGTAATAAATTTATTTCAAAAGATAAGTTTTAATATCCACCTGATCAGACCGAAATTACAAAATGGTTTAAATTTATCCAGACAATTTATTAAAAATTATTTTAAAATTAAATCACAAGAGAAAAGGAAGTGAATGTCTAAATTACTTGACCTAGAAAAATTTTACTGGTGATTTACATTATTGAAGAGAAGAATTGGGGGGGGGGGAGAAGCAAGGTGTCAGCGCAATGTGAAGGGATATGTGGGGGAAATACAAGTGACAGCTAGTGAAATATATTGAAATTAAATCAAAATTTATATATCCTCATTATCTAATTTATGTCAGTATAATAACAATCATCATATATATATAAAAAATAGTAAAAAAATAAATAATATAAAATATAAAAAATCTTTAAATTCATTATATCTAATTCATCTTCATAATTATAAAATACATCATATGTGTGTGTATGTGTGGTATGTGTAGGCATCGGTAGCATCCTATCTTGGCTGGAGCATCAATGTCTGTGACTGTAGAGGCCAATGCTAGAGTGACAATATATATTGCAGAGGTTGCATGTGTGTTCTGTCTCTGGTCTGTTGGAGCTGTCACTTTGATTTCTGCAGGCCTGCCTTTATGCGGTTACTTGTGTCAGCTTCTCCTCCCCTGACTTGAGGTGTTTGGTCAGGGTTCCTCTCCTTTTGGATCATATGGCTGCCAGGCTCTCCCAGGAATTTATGTTGATCTCCACAGATTTCATGTCATGTCTCATGACATTGCGGTACCACAGCTGTGGCCACCCAGCAGGTGTCCACCCAGCAGCCAGATCTCCATACAGGAGGTCTTTGGGCTGTCTGGCATGTGATGGATGTGGCCCAACCAACAGAGTCTGCACTGTCTGAGCAGTGTGAACATGCTGGGCAAACCTGCTCGAGACAGGATCTCAGTGTTGGTCACCTCATTTTGCCATGCTATTCTCAGGATGCAGTGGATGCTTCTCATGTGAAAGGTGTTCAGACGCCTTTCTTGCCTGGTGTATGTGGTCCAAGCCTCACTGCTATATAACAATGTGCTGGTAACGCAGGCGTTGTACACTGCTATCTTGGTCTTCACTGACAGCCTGGGATTAGAATGCACATGTTTTGTGAGGAGCACAAGTGTTGTGGCTGCCTTCCCGTTTCTCTTGCCAATCTCTATGTCTAAGGAGAGGTTGTCAGTGATGGTGGAGCCAAGGTACATGAACTGATGGACTGTATTAAGCTCATAGTCATCAATGATGATGGCTGGCGATGTTTCCATACCTTGTCCCAGTACGTTTGTCTTTTTCAGGCTGAATGTCAGCCTGAAGTCTCTGCAGGCCTGGGAGAAATGGTTCATCAGTGACTGAAGTTCACACAGGGTGTGAGTCGCTACTGTTGCATTGTCGGCAAAAAGCATGTCTCTGACAAGGGCTTCATGTACTTTGGTCTTGGCTCTGAGGTGGGCAAGATTGAACAACCCGCCATCTGACCTCATACACAGGTAAATCCCTTCTCTTGATGTGCCAAATGCATGCTTCAGAAGCAATGCAAAGAAAATCCCAAAGAGAGTGGGAGTGAGGACACAGCCTTGTTTGACCCCACTGTAGATGTTGAAGGGCTCAGAGGTGTTGCCATTGAACTGCACAGTCCCCCACATGTCACTGTAGAATGACTCAATCAAGCTCTGTGGTTTGGATGGGCAGCCAATCTTGGACAGGATTCTGAAGAGGCCTTCTCTGCTGACGAGATCGAATGCCTTGGTGAAATCAATAAATCCAACATGCAGGGACATCTGCCATTCTCTGCACTATTCATGGAGCTGGCAGAGGGGAAGACGATGTTTACCATTGATCTTTCAGCTCAGAAACCGCACTGTGACTCTGGGTAGACAAATTTGGCGAGTTCCTTCAGGTGGACCAAGATGACCTGAGTGAAAACTTACTGAGTAGCAAGATGCCTCTGTAGTTGTAGTTGCTTCGCTCACCCTTGTTCTTGTAGAGGGTGATGATCTTTGCATTTCTCATGTACTGAGGTATAGCTCCTTCTTTCCAGCACTGGTAGAAGACCTCGTGCAATGGGAGCAGTATGGCAGTCTTGCAGTGCCCGATCAGGTCAGGGGGGTTGGTGCTTGATCTTGCAGCACACCAAGGAGTGATCTGTATCGCAGTCTGTGCTGTGGTAAGAACATGTAGGAGGCACGGTGGAGTAATGGATAACGGCTAGGATTGAGGATCGTAGAGCCGAGTTCGAATCCCAGTCGAATCCGTTACATTCACTTACGTGCTAACACCCTTGGGAAAGGTGTGAATCCTCTTCTTCTCCCTCCAACTATGGGTAAATAGCAGGACAGACTGGGTTCTATAGCCTTGGATGGCAACTGGTCTAGGAGAAGGTCAACTCTGAATTCAAAACCATTCGGCGTCTGTACCGGCATCCGGCGGCCTCTTGGTTACTCCTGCCTCTGCGTCTGTGGAAATTCTGCAGCAAGTAAGAGCATATTCCTCCCTCCACTGGGATAGCACACAAGGTGTGGGGACCGTGTGCGAAGTTCAAAACTGCCTTGTTACTCCATTTCAATAATTCACCGCTGTTGGAATCGGGAATGGCTGTCGCTCGTTTCAGCATTGGCGACGGATCGCCGTGCTTGGTCGGCCTTCGTTCCGGACGCGGTGAATTCTTTGGAAGGAGCCGGCTTAACCGATCCAGGGTGAATGCCGCAACATACATACATAAGAACATGTGTGAAGGACGTTCTTAATGGCAACTCATCTGACCAGTATGAGATCCAGCTGGTGCCAGTGCTTTGAGCGTGGATGACTCCAGGAGACCTTGTGCTGGGGCTTGGTCCTAAAGAAGGAGTTCGCTATGCACAAGTTGTAGTAAGTGCATAGCTTGAGCAGTCTCTGGCCATTGTCATTCATCTTGCTGATGCCACACTGTCCAAGATATGAAGGCCAAAAGTCATGACCAGCACCCATTTTCTTTCTGGGGATACTGCTGATGGTGGTTGCCAGCTTGTCATAAAACTCATCCTTGGTGTTCAGTGTTCAGAGAGTGTTGTGGCATACACACTGATGAAAGTGACAGGGCCTGTGGTGGTGTTGAGGTGGTGTTGAGTCTCTCGGAGCTGTTGCTGTCTGGTTCTACTGTATTCAACAAGCTGTCCCTCACTAAGAAGCCCACTCTGTGTTGGCATGGTTCGTTGGAGCTATTCCCCTGCCAGAAGAATGTGTATTCCTTCTCCTTCAGCAATCCAGAGTCAGCCAGATGTGTTTCCTGGAGAGTGTCAATGTCCACATGAAGCCTTTTGAGCTTGCCGTTGATGATGGCAATTTTCCTGACGTTGATGATGTCCTGGGGGTCTTCAGAGAGGTCGGTCATCATAGTCTGAACATTCCTACAGCCCAGTTTTAGAGCTGATTTCTTTTGTAAATTCTTGTTATTGCCTGATGTGAAGGTTGCAGTCTGCTTGTCGGATGTCTCCTAATCTCCATGCACCCAATGAAGAAGGCAGATCATAGTGGGACAACACCTTACTGACTGGGGGCTGCCCAGCTTGAGGCAGGCAGTAGCTGTCCAATGAGATCTGAAAATCTCTCCCACCGATAAGAACAACCTCTTGCGCTGTGCTCTATGCCAATTGAATGCTAGCTTATAACTGTTAACTGCCATTCTCCGTGTTGTGTCGATGCCAAAGGTGAAGCTGGAGTGTCCTCTTCAGGTGTAGTGCAGAGTGTTTTGGTGCAGTGTAGTGTAGTTGTATGCAAGCCTGGGCAATGTAGATTTTTCCTCGCGGTCTACCCAGGACCACCAGGACCTCAGTTTGGGGGTTAACTATTTGCCAATAGCTGGGACCCTAACAGGTATTTCTGTCCCCAGTCAGAGTGAACCTGGGAACACCAGCAATTAAGAGGTGGTTCCACACTACTCAAAACCTCCATGTGTGGTATGTACATATAAAAACATATACAAATATACACATCCATACAAACATACAAGTAAACACAACAATGCATACACATACATACACACATGTATGCATATATATATATATATATATATATATATATATATATATATATACATACACATGTACACATATACATACATAAAAACACAATAATATACATATATACATTCACACATACATATACATATATGCACATGCATACACTCATACACATATACATATACACAGGCATACACATACGTGTGTGTGTGTATATATATATATATATATATATATATATATATATATATATATATACGCACACAGACATACATGTCACAAATGTACACAAAAACATATACATACATATAAATCAAAACATATAACTTTCAATAAATAATGCAAAATAATTGTATGACTGTAAAATAAATGAAATTCTATTTATAATTTAAATCTATTTTCATGGTGACATTTGAATATGATTTAATTTCTTTGCTTCATTAGCTGGCTAGTATTTTTATATTTAATTATTTTAATTTTTTTGCAGACACAAATTGCATCTATTTCTGAAGCTGTTAGGGTTTGAAATTTACCTATAATCTTCCATACTATCTGTGGGATAAAGTTTCTACTCTTTAATTCCCAGAAATATTTAGAAAGAGCTGTTTGGTGTTTTAGATAAGAGTCAGAGAGAGGATGCTTGTGATTTTAGAACCTCTGCTTCCAGATCCCAGTGAAAATTCCAATGTACATTTTTTTATTATTTACATTTTCTTTAGGGAAAATGGTTGCTTATAACATTTTTGTATTTGCACATATCTCCAACTGGGCAGTTGCTTTTAATTCTACAATTACAAGAGGGTTTACTGTCTGGTTGGTTATTGTTACAAAATTTATTTAATATTTTATTTTGATGTGAATTAATATTATAGATATTATTATGTGAATTAATAATATTATAGATGTTATAGGCATTTTATATATATATATATATATATATATATATATATATATATATAAGTAACTATTTCTACCCAATTTTATTAAATTGTGAAATCAGGATTTAGTTATTGTTGTTCTGAGTTTTAAAATAAATAATTTCATATATATAGCAATACATTTACATGTGTGGGTATCTTCATGTATATATTACAAACACATCTACATATGCACAAACATGTGTCTGCATGCATATGTATGCATGCATATGTATGCATGCATATGTCAGTAAATACACATGCTGAAGGCTTTGCCCATAAATTCTCCACAAACTCTACCCTTGAGTCATCTGGAGTATCCCTGCCTAACTTTCCACTTAGAACTGATTCTCTGTTGAGGGATATGCATATGATGCCTTCCATGGTCTCTGCTATCATCTCTAAATTAGATTCTCACAAAGCATGTGGACCCAATGGTATCCCTGTAATAGTCATTAAGAAGTATGATCCCAAACTGGCTCTTGTTCTCTCTAAACTGTATAATAAATACCACACTGCCTCCTGCTTTCCTGCCTGGTGGAAGTCATCATCTGTTGTTTGAGTTTTAAGAACTTTGGTGAACTGACTGACTCATCCAACTATCAGCCTATTAGCCTTCTACTTCATTTTGTGAAAGTCCTAGAGGCCCTAATCATGCTGAATTGGTTCATCTCTCATATTGCATGGGCTTTTCTCAGATAAGTAATATGGCTTTCATTTCTCTAGGTCAACTGCTGATGTATTAACAATAATTGTAAAAAGAGTCTATCATGCTTTAGATTAGAGTTGGTCAGTTTGGCAATTTATGTTTTGGAATTGGTTTCAGTTTTTTTTCCCTTGATACTGTGGTTTTTGATTCAATTTTTCAGTTTTTAATTTAGTATTTATGCTTTCTAAGGAAGCCATTTTCTTGTGTATAGCATTTCCAGTCAATATCTGATTTTGTTTGAGATTGATAAATTTGCAACTTAGTCTGTTCAACTCGCCATATCTTGTGTATTTATGGTCCAATCTTAAAAATATTCATATGGCTGGAAAGAAAATAAAATAATTTTCTAAATATATAATTTGTATGTGCTTTTATTCATTGAATTATTTTTTACAGTGAGTTATAACGGTATTTTGCTTTGACCAGCCAAAAATGCAAAATATGATTTTTTTTAGACTAAATTTTACATGTTACTTTGTTTCACAAAATCAAAGTGACCAATCTTTCTTTATCAATATTCTTGAACTTGTACACTCAATTAGAAGACACCTTAAACTACAGCCAAGAATATGTCCACTTCTCTAACCCAAGGAAGTAAATTCCTTCAAAAATTATAAAGTAAGCAAACAAAAAAAAAGAAAAGCAAAAAGCAACTGATAGTAATAAATGTGTGGTAAAAGAACTTTTAAATTATTGAAACTACTGTCTGACACTGCATGGCTAAAAAGGAATAATTTTTACTTTGGGTTTTAAAAAAATGACTTGCAGTTTTGAAAATATTTTAAAACTGAGATTAAGAACTATTTTAATTATTCTTAATATCTTATTTAGGCGTATTCCCTAGATAAAAAAAAAAATTATTTATAAAAAAAATTTTCATTCATTTTTCTTGTTTACAACAATTTGTGATTGGCATAACTGGCTTGCTAGAAAACAATTGAATTACCCTTTGCCTTACAAAAAATACGACTTCCTAAAATTTAACACTAAGATAGAACTGGTAACTATATTTTTATTTTTCCTTGCTTTCTTGTTGTTTACTTAATTTTACCACAAAAAGTTTTTTTTAAAACTGAAACAAATAGATTTCAGACATCATGTCGTATTTCCTTTTTCTTCTTCATTTCTTTTGTAAACAAATAGATTTCACATTTATTTCCTAAAACTAGTCAATTAAATGTTTTTAAAATATTTTTGTTCAATCCTTTTCACATACAATGGTATAAATGTTGATAAAATTTAGTTTTATTGACATTTAAAAGTCTTTTTCAATAATGTTTCTTTGGATATGGTCACTCAATAGTGATAGCACTTAAAAAACCGAATAATTTAATCTTCATTAATGACTTTCCCAATGTCATCAGCTCTCAACTTGTCACCTACACTGATGACACTACCATTTACTCCTTCCTTGATAGTAAGGCTGATCAGTCCAAGCAAGTCAAAATGGCAGCTGATGTACAAAATAACCTCAAGACCATCATTAACTGGGACAAAAGGTAACTTGTCAATTTTAACACCTCAAAAACTAAACATCTCTCTGTTAACTATTTGAGAGACCCCACTCTGCCTTCCATCAGCATGGCTGATGCTATCCTCCAGGAAAGTGACTTATTGCACCTTCTTGGGCTAACGTTCTCAGCTGTCATGAAGTGGAAGGACTATATTGAATCCATTGCTAGGTCTGCTGCTAAGAAAGTCAATTCACTGTGTTAGGTGAGACAATTTTTCTCTCCAGAATCTCTCTTACATATCTATAAGTCTAACATTAATCCATGCTTAGAATATTGCTGTCATATACAGTCTGGTGCCCCTGCTATTTACCTTGAGCTCTTTGATAAGATCCAAAGCAGAATTAGCAATGGTTATGATCTGGTGGCTCAGATTCAGTCACTTACCCACCACCATAAGGTTGACTCTCTATGTCTTTTCTATAAATTCTTTCATACTAAACTGTACAAATTTAAGTGCAGTACTAGACTAGCGTCAAGGTCTCATCAGTTTACAGTTGAGCTGGCTAGATGTAGCTGTAAGTTCCATGCACTTCTCACTTTTATGTTTCTAACCAACTTTAATCTGCAAAAATTTAAATGCAATGTCCGTTGCTATTTACTGTCCTGATTTCTCTTTTCTCCTCATCCCTAACATTTCTGTTCCTAATTCCTCCCCACCCTGTAAATGCTTGTGGCTGTACTGCCTAGTTTGGGGTGACACTGATTAAAAAACAAAACAAAACAAAAAAGTACATATAAAAAGAATGAATGAACTTTTATATTTGCAGTCATATTTCAGAGAAAAGGATGTGCCAGAGAGCAAATGGATAAAAATTCTTTATTTTACTTGAATCATCAAAATGGTGACAGTAAGAGTCACATAAGTGGCAATGCAACGGTTCTTTCTTTGATGATGCAAGTAACATTTTTACTATTAACATATATTTTTTATCCATATTTCATATCTTTTCAATATCTTCAACTTTAAGGTTTTTAATACAGCCTTTCAGCTGATCTATTTTTCTCTCTTCTTCTTCAGGTGGATATTAGAAATCAGTCTTTATAGTTGACTTGTACTTTCTTTTTACTTTGGAATCTTTTCATGCTTTTTTTCCCATCCCCTCAGTATTATGTCTACTCTATCAAAGTCAGAAAGCTACTTCTCAAAGATTTTGACCTAATGGAGAACAACATTTAGTCATCCCAAGTATATATCTATATACAGGGTGCGATGGATAAATTGTCATTTAAATTATGCAAAAATGAAAACATTGACTTCTCATTTTAATAGATATATTTACCAAAATTACATAAAAATATCTTGAAATACTAAAGAATAAATTTATTCAATAAAATCACCATTGGCTTCAACCATATCCTCCTGATGACTTCATAATCTTCTGCATCTCTTCTGGAAGGTCTCCTTGTTTAAGTTGGTGAATGCTGCCATAGATCTTGCCTTCAGTTCATCTTTGGTGTTAAAAGGAGTTTTGTTGGTCTCTCACTCAACTGTGCCCCACACATAATAATAAAGGAGGTTGCAGTCTGGGGAGTTAGGTGGCCAGATATAAGGGGTGATGTGGCTGCAGAAATTGTTTGACAGCCATAACTAGATTCTCATGCTTGTGTGCAGAGTCCTGTTGTCAGACATTGGGTCTTCCAGCAAGCTACCCTCTTGACCTGGGACAGCACTACCTACTCAAGGTATGATGTAGGGCTTTGTGTTTAGCCTGAGGCACTCACCAATAAATTTGAGAGTTCTTTTCTTATCAGAATGATCAGAGTGAGTTTTCTGTGCAGCCATATCTTTGTAATCCAACTCTTTCTGTGTCCTCTGCACTATCCTCAGATTGACACCCAAACACTGTGAATGCAAAGCAGTAAAGCATGTCATTTCCAACTTTCTAGCAAAGTGAATTGTGTCATGGTGCTCTTTTTTGCACAGACAGTGCCCAACTGACTCTACTATGCTGTGCAGTTGACAGAATCAAAAACAAAAAATACATATGCATGAAATTAAAAATATAAAATGGCAACAATTTACCTTTCACACCCTCTATGTGTGTGTGTGTATATATATATATATATATATATATACTTGTGTATATATACATACGTGTGTATATATATATACTTATATATATTTGTGAAAACAAAGTTTTACTACATTACTTAAAAATCGAAAACGTAAAAATAAAATAAAATTTAAAAAAATAAATAAATAAACAAAATGACAATAACATAAGCAAAATAAATTAACCCAAACAAATTACCAATTCACACCTGTTAGAATAGACGAAATAGAATAAAAAATAAGAAACAAAATCAATGAACCCAAATAAATAAAGTAAATAATAAACAAATTAGCAAACCATTATGACCAAAATATTAGTTAGACTATAAAAATCAAACCAAAAATCAGACGAAAAAAATAGCTATAACTGTTATATAATGATAAAAGAAAAAAAAAATACTACGTTACTTAAAAATCGAAAACCGAAAAGTGAAAATATACAGTATAACAAATAAATAATAACAAGTAAAATAAATTGATCTAAATTCATCCAAATAAATAAATAAACTAACAAACCAATCCTGATAATCAATCCAAATAAATACATGAAGTAATAAACAAATTAAAAACTGTTCCCGCCAAAATAATAGTTAGAATAAACTACAACAATCAACCCCAAAATTGAACAAATAGCTTTATCTTCCCAAACCATAACAAAACTATTAAATAAGCAATATAAACAAATTATTACTACGTTAATAAAAACACTGATTAAAATAAAAAAAATAAATATATAAGATAAGAAATAAAAAAAATAAAAATAAAAAACAAGCAAAATAATTTAACCCAAATAAATAAATAAACAAATAAATGATTTCTGGCAAAATAACCACCAAAATAGACTATTCACAATGCACCACTGACCCGTATATATATAAGTAGCCGAGAAAAATAACAGCACTCATGGCTTAAAGATTGCATCTAGCATGAAACAGACTGTCACCTCTAAGTGTTGACTTCTATGTTCACTTTTATATTTATTCACCTGATTGTCCAAATATATATTTACCAGTTTATTTACTTGTGTATTTGGTTTTCTATTTAAATAGATTATCTTTATTTTGAGAGAATATCCCTATATGAGCTTATCAAAGTTTTGTGTGCATATTTTATCATGATTTTATCATGATTTTATTCATTAATTTATTTATAGAAAAAATTGTTTCTAATAGCAGCTGCTTTTTCATGTTGACAAATAATATAATTAAAATATTGGCTGAAGTACCTGTCTCTGTAGAAGTACCTGTCATGGTGAATGATCAGGTCGTAACCAACACCTGGTTTCAAGAACACAACTATTAAGATACATACAGGCATGGAGAAGACCAAGAGGAGAAGGGAAAAACCAAATCATCTATATAACTATCAATAAGAGATTCGGGAATGCAGTTTTACAAGTGCTGACTGCAGGAATAAACTCTTTCCAGTGATATGTAAACTGAAATGATGAAAATTGAAGAAGGCCAAGGCAGGCATCAAAATTGCAATATGACAGATTCATGAATGACCTGAATGTGAAGGAGAACTATATGGACAGCATTAAAAGCAGATACAATGAAACTTGAAGTGGAACACAGTAAAAGAAGCTTTAGTAACATCAGCAATTGAGATTATCTCAAAGGAAAATAGACATGAATGTTAGATGAGATACTTGATATGATGAAAAGGAGGTAAAAAACAATGCAAAGGTATGGCACGGAATATAGGACATTGCACAAAGAAATTAGAAACAAATGTAGACAGGCTAAAGAGGAATGAAAAATGTGCAGAAATAGAAAGAAAGCATATCACAAATAAAGCAGATATGCATAAAAAATAAGAGAATTGACAGGTAAAGTACATGCTTATCAACAAGATGAACAAAATCCAAGGACGGTATACTGATATTAGAGACAGAAAAAATATTTCTGAGAATGAATAAATATATAGGAGAATTTTTCCATGACAGAAGAGGACAACTGGCAATACACAGAAATATCAAAGAACCAAAAATATTAAAATCTGAAGTGAAATACAGCATTGGCCAAATTGAACAGAAACAATGCACAGGACCAAATGGAATTGGAATAGAGATGTTGGCAGTCATAGACAATTTCAGTATTGACAAAATTAGGGACATAATAAATGAAATATACAACAGTGGTGATATACTGGAAAACCTAAGTAGATCCATTTTCATAGTGTTGCCTAAGAAGCCAGGTACAAAAGAATGTGAAATCCATTGGATAATTAGTTAATGAGTCATATAGCAAAACTTATCATCCAAATTCTGATGAATAGAGCACGCAGTAGAATTAGGCCAGAAATAGGACAAGAACAGTACAGTTTTGTTAAAAACATTGGAACAAGATATTTATTTACAGAATGATATCAGAAAGAGCAATACCAATGCAAAAGGATGTATACCTATTTTTATAGTTAATGCAAAAGCATTTGATAAAGTATGTCACAAAGAACAGTTGGAACTGCTAAGTAATCTTGACATTTTTGGAAAGGATATTAGAGTAACCCAGAACCTATACTGGCAGCAAACCATCTGCATATGGACAATAAATTCAGTAAATATACAATAATAAAATGAGTGTAAGACAAGGATGTGTCGTCTCACTGGATTTATTAAACATATTTAGTGAAGTGATTCTGAGAAAATTACTTGGATTCATTATTGGTGGCCACAATCTTAGTAACATGAGATATGTAAATGACACAGTGTTAATAACAGACATAGAAAGGAAACTACAGGAATTTCTACAGAAGGAAGTGAAGGAAAGTGAGAAGAAAGGACTAAACATCCATTGCAAGCAATCAGTATGTATGGTTGTTTGGAAAAGGAACAGCCTGACATACAAATGACAAATATGAGATATCAAAATCAAACAAGTACAAATATTTAAATGTCTGGGAAGTGTTTTAAATCTGAAGGTACATTGGGTTAGTGAAAGATACCTTCCAAAAGCTAAGCGAAGTATTATGAAACAGGAAAATTTTGTTAGAAATAAAGAAAAGAGTACTGAAATGTTATGTAATATCAGCCCTACTATATGGTAGTGAATGCTGGACAATCTCACCAAAGTTGAACAGAAATGCCTTTCTACAAAGGATGCTGAGAATACCATGAACTAAACATGCGAACAACAATAAAATTTTAGAGAAAATGGAAACAAAAAGGGCCCTTATAGTTAACATCAAAAAGTTATAATTGAAATTTCTAGAGCACATAATGAGGAAAGAGGGCTTAGAAAATTTGACACTCACAATACATATTGAAAGGAAGAGGGAGAGAAGAAAACAGTGCATAACATCTGTCTAATGAGCTTGTGTAAATGGTTAGCAGAACAGGGTTTAGGAAAGATAGCAAAAATACTAATTTTACTACGAGCTACAAAGAACAGGAAATACTGGCAAGCCATGATCGATCATGTCTTAAAGAGACATGGCACATTGAAGACGAAGAAAACAATTCTTGAGTTTTGACAGTGGTAAGCCTTCTTTTCATAAGAATTATGAGAAATTGATTAAGTTATAAGTACAAGTAAAGCTTAACTTTGTATTCTTTAATTTTATCTTTTACAAAAGTGAAATAGATAATGACATAATGTCTATTTTAAAATCTTTCTTTTCAAATAAAAATTACTTATTTCATAATCCATGTGCATCAACTTTCATTTTCTTCAAACATATTGGTCATGTACAGTAACTGAGTAAACCAATTAGAAAAGAGAAGCAAAATAACATATACACACACACACTTAATCATATATATATATATATATATATATATATATAATATATATATAATAATTCTGTGTAGTTCATTTTGTCCTTTAGAAAGTCTTCATCAGACTAAAATAATGTTTTTAGTGATGGAATTATGTATATGTAGGAGGGACAGGGGAGATATAAATATGACCATTGGTTATAATTATGTACTGAGGAGTAGATGTATAAATGGTGAATTTTAAATTATAATTATATATATATATATATATATATATATATACACTAATTTTCTGGTGTTGTCAAGCTCTGGGAAAACATCTTATGCATAACATCACATGGCAAATGTACATTTAAATTTGAAATGAACCTTGCAAATGCTAGGATGTAACTAACAAAACCCTTATCTACAATACTGCCAATATACAGTGCTGTTCGATAAAAGTGACTCGCGTTATCCTTTGAATTTAGCTTAACTTTCATTTCATCAGAGAAGAGAACATTCTTCCAGTCTTCTACAGTGACATTTTTGAAATAGTGAGCCCATTCAAGTCTCTTGGCTTTGTTGGCTTTGCTTATTAGTGGCTTAAATGTTCGCATACAAGATTTGTAGCCTTGTTCTAACAGCCACCGATGGACTGTTGAAGAGGCAAGACTAACACCTTGCTCTTTGCTTAGACTGGCTGCAATTTCTTGGCTAGTTATAGTCCTACTCTTTGCAACTTCTCCCTTGATTACCCTGCCAGTTCTATCATCAATCTTTTTCTTTTGTCCCCTTGTTTCCTTCCTTGGAGAAGGAGTGGCATCATTATGTGCTCTAAGCACTCGAGAGATAGTTGATTGTGAGGTTATAGCAATTTCTGCGATTTCTCTCGTAGACTTACCTGCTTTTGAGAGGGCAATAATAGATGCCTTAAGTGGTTCTGATGCATGTTTGTACCCTTTCATCTGATTAATGACTTGAGTGGCTGTTTCAAGCTGTTTTTATACTATATGAGGCTTTCTGGAATATTCTAGATTTAATTTAAGCTGTTCTAGAATTCTCTAGAATATTGTTCTGAGTGTATTGTAAAATAGTTTTCAATATTTTTTCAAAAGCTCTTTAAATTTGCCAGTTTAATCATTAGAATGTGATATCTGAGTCACTTTTTTTGCACAGAGTTTTTTCCTGCATCACATTTATATCCAAATTTATAATTATCAATAGAATACCTTAGGGTGAATAAACTTTTTTCCTAGGTGGTCAGGAAGGGGTTTTTATATTAGTAACATTAAAAATTATTTTAACCCCAAAAACAATAGACAAAAAACATTTTTAGTAAAAAAAATCAGGTGAGTCACTTTTATCGAACAGCACTGTATACATATATACATATATATATATATATATATATATATATATATATATATATATATATATATATAACATGGCCCCGTGCCATCTAGGTAGGCAAAATAGGCAGTGATACTGGAATAAATTAGATCAGCAGCTTCATTTTCCTTTGGTGGCACAATATGCACCTAATCCAACAAAATTATGAAGGTTACTCTGATTATTATGCATAAAATGCAAAATATTTTATTTTTTTTGTAGATTTACTACATAAAGGTCATAAATTGCTTGCACTGAGTAATTACTGATGGCATGTGTCTGATATATATATATATATATATATATATATATATATATATGCTAGATTCATCCAAGACCTAAACTGAACTGCTAGACTACCCTAACAAAGGATTTGATTATAGCAGTGGAGGATTGTGTGGAACCAGTCTCACTTTTCAGAAGAATTAATTTCAGAGAAATAGTACACAGTGTATTACAAATTCTCCAAACAGACGTCCTCAGGAATTATGATCAAGAAGAACCTCATAAAAATGTTTCAAAATGAGCAAAATATAATAATGCTGATTTTTAATTTGACTTGAAAATTATACTTCCCATGCCAATAATCATCTTGATATATATATATATTTATAGGCAGTAAAGCCAGTAAGATACAAGGGGTTACTGGGTGTAGATGAATTAGGAGCAGAAATATTACTAATGAGTGGAGAGAAAAAAGAGTAATCATGTGGGCAGTAGATAATGATTGATATTGCATTTAAATTTTTGGAGAGTAAAGTTGGTTAGAAAGCATGATATATATATATATATATATATATAAATATATATATATATATATATATATATATATATATATATATATATATATATATAGGTAGATATTGAGGTCAATGTCTGGCAGTGACAGTCTGTTTCATGATTAAATCCAATCTTAAGGCCTGAAGATTTAAGCATGAAACAGACTGTCACCATTAGATGTTGGCCTGTTTACATATGCTCTATCCCTGATATCAAGCACTTTAACTCATAAATACAGCATATCTTAAAACTATATTTTTATCTTATATATATGTAATGGCAGAAAATAAATTCAAACACTGAATATTTATTTCAATTTACACAAGATTAAACATATAGGTAATATTGCTGGATTGTGATAATTGGTTTTCTATACAGATGAATAGGTAGACAAGTTCCAAAACAAGAAGAGTTTATCTTTATTATCATTACTCAAACCCCATGTTAATATACACTGTATACCTTCTTTACTCTTAACACAGGCTTGCACTTTTGAAGACTTATGATCATACAGATGTATTGCAATTCATTATTCTATACCGCTAGCATGTGCTGATGCAATGCAGCAACAGTTACAGGTGAGCTAACCCATTGAGCCAGGTGTTTTGCCAGCATGTCCCATGTATAATCAGTGGGAGATAATGAAGCTTCTAGAGAATGTTGATTATCACAGGCATCATGTTTGTAGGCATTGTTCACTTTCTTGTCACAGGAATGGTTGCAGAATAGGTTGAATAATCTTCTATGCATGGTGTTGGTTAATGTTCCCTATACAAATAACAATGGCAAATGGGAAATGTAACTTATGGTACCCCATATTATAGGTTGGGTCTGTATTTCATGGGTATCAAATATATTGTTTTTGAAGCCTACATTGCACACGCAGACAACTGTCACTTTCATGAAGGCAAAAGCTGCTGTCTGGATTTTAACAATGCAGAATGCCATTTGATTCTCCAGGAAATTCTCTTGCCACACCACTGGAGATCTGTACAATGGTGCTGTGGTCAAAGTAGAAGTTTGGTTAGATCTACGTATACCCATAGTCTTGTTGGAAGTAAATGATTCTCAACTTCCCACGTTGACACTGCTAGGGCCACATTTAATCAGTGTTTTGGATATTGTGCAATCTGCAACTGTTGCCCTTATGATGTCATGATCTTGTCAAATGTTTCTACTCATGATTATCTCAAACCTAGTCTATGGGTGTAAGAATGTCCATTTTCTCACTGTTACCAACATCAAAGTACCACTGACACATCACATCCAACATGTACAGTAATGTTCTGAAATGACCATGCCTCTCTTGAAGGTCCACAGTGCAATACCTCTAAGATGGTACTAATTGAATAAAAAGAGCACACATACAGCACTTGTTTGCACTGGACACTTTCAATACACTGGACATGCATCACCATCTAAACAGCAGTATAACAGTGTACCATAGATTGTGCACTATTATAATTGTGACTGTATCACAAGATGGTTTTAGACAGAAAATTTAATCAGAATATCTATTACCTATAAACAAGCATGTAGTATAGCCAGTTTAAAACAAGCATTACTTTTGAGGATGTTGCAATATTAATTTCTGTCAATGATGTGTATATATATATATATATATATATATATATATATATATATATATATATATATATATATAATAAAGATATAGTTTTAAGGTATGCTATATTTATGAGTTAAAGTGCTCAAAATCAGGGATAGAGTATATGTAAATATAAAAGTAGATGCTGAGGTCAACACCAAGAGGCAACAGTTTGTTTCATGCTTAAACACAATCTTGAGGCCATCTTACATGTTATTTTTTATTTCTTTAATAATTTTGGCTGAAGATTGTGTTTAAGCATGACAGACTGTCACTGCTGGATTTTGACCTCAGTATCCAATATAAATGGAGATATATATATACATATATATATATATATATATATATATATATATATATATATATATATATATATATAATTGCTGGCTACTTCATCAAGTACATATGAACAAATGCTCTTTTATACAAATTTATAAGCAGCTAATAATGTGGTAATAATTTTATGGATATCAGCATTTGAACATGGTCATAGTTGCCTGCTGAATTTCATTTCATGCATTAGTATTGGAAAGAAGGATAGTTGTTGGTGCCAGATGGGTCTGATTATTTTGAACACTTCTGATCTACTATGATCCTCATGCACAACCATGTCTTGGGTTTACAGAAAATGGTCAAAAAAAAAAGAATTGAGTGGTAATTCTATGGCCAAAAAAATGTTGCCTGGTCTGACGAGTATTTTTTCTGTAATATTTGGATGGTAGGGCCAGAATCTAGTTTAAAAAGCATGAACATATGGAGCCAATGCGTAATTTTGTATGTCTGTATATAAGTAGCCAGTGCATTGTCTTTAAACATACATAATGTATTTTTAAAATATTCTAACAAGAAGAATGCCAAAAATCATCTGCATGATTTGCAACTAAATGATAATTTTGTGGTATTTTAGTTTGCACTGAACTCGAAAAAAAGATTTTTCAAGGTGGATGACTATAAAATGAATACTGTCCATTATTTACTTTTTTGCAAAAAAAATAAAAGTAAAAATCTGTGTGCAAATAGAAGCCCTTCTTTTGTACATATGCAGAAAGTAGCCTAATCTGGAAAGCAGCAAATCCAGTGAGTCACACACACACACACACACACACACACACACACATATATATATATATATATATATATATATATATATTCATACAAAAATACATACATAGGTTTGTTACTTTTGGTTCATGAAAGAAACTGAAGGCACATGGGAAGTAAATGTATATCTGGTTTATATTTCTCATTCATTTAAGATTTCTTGTTCAATAGATGTTTCTTTTCGTATCTTCATGTATGGCTGAAAGAAGGTTTGTATGTATATATTTCTAAAATACTTTCTAATGACAAAATCTGACAAGCTGCCTTAACTAAGCCAAGATCAAATACAATTGCTGAACATAAAATTTATCTTTGATGCCAAACTCAATTTGCAGACAGACAAGATGAACAGGTGTATTTTTTTAGAACTCTTTTATCCAAAATGAAAATGACAATCTTAAAGCAGGAAATAAATGATCCTCTAATTAAGAATGACATGATAAATTTCTACATCTTTTAGATGGTGTCTTTGCACCAACCCAACTCAGTCTGTTATTGACTTGATTTTGTAGTAGACATTTTGGATGATGTTTTATTTTCAGATGACACAAAACAAAAAGTCATCACAGCAATATGTACCTTGGCCAACCCAGACTTAATTTTAACCTTCTAAACATATCCTGGGTGAGAGCAATATAGAATTTGCAGTACATGTACTGACATTATCATAAGTCTCTAATGCTATTTTGCAAGATGCATACATAAAAAGATCTTTTTGGATTTTGATAAGAAATATCTTGAGACATCAGAAGTTCAGCCAGTGTGTTCTTTCATAAGTCATCTGGCAGGATAAAAGTATAACAAAATAAAAGTTTAACAGGATGAAAGTAGCAAAGAATGAACAAAAACTATTTTAAAAAAGTAGTAGAAAGGAATGATTTTGATAATAATATCAAATTTGTATCCTCAACTAATGGATTTTTATTACATTATATGAAATTAAATCTTTTGCTTACAGAAGTAATAAAAAAAATTATGGCTGAGCCATTTGTTTCTCAGAGAAACCTCAAATGAAAGAACTAAAGGTGGCAACTGTATTCTTCCAACATCTATACACACCATCTTTCATGCCTTTGGATAAAAGAATTTCTTTCTTTTCATTTCCTTTTAATTGTGTAATGAGGACAGGAAACTCTTGAAAACATTCAAAACTAAGGAATTTGGTCTTAATTACTCACACAAGTTGCATCTTACAGGAAAAAATGCAGACAGTGCTTAATATCAATCTCTTCAAAAGAACAGATCTTATTCAACTAATTTGAGATAATCAGAATATAGCTTGAAGAGTCTCCACCTTGTTCAGTCTTACTTGATATTATCTTTTATTTCTTTGATAATCTGAACCTCTTGCATGTGATGCAGATTGGTAGAGTCTATCATTAGTCAATAGAATCCTAAATGCCTCTTTTTGTGAATTATACTTTATCTGATTAAACATGAAATTGATTTATTTTTACTATGAATTATTTCAATCTACTTTATCCAAGTTTGAAAAGAGACTATTACATATGAGGAACTTCTTCAGAATGTGAAGAATTCTTTTGAGCATGATCTTTGCTAGGTTTGTTTTATGGTTTACCTTGAATATGCACAAGACACTCATTAATCACAGTGCTCCAATGGTACTGATCTTGTTTCTTCATTCCATATTTATGAAATTTTAATTGTCAGATGCCAGTACTTCATTGTTTATTCTCTTTCTTTTTTAAGACATTTGCATTGTCTGAGATTGTAACTGAAAAGAGAAACCATGTTTTTAATGACAAAATCACTGTTGCCATTTATTGCCATTATTCTCACATATTTTCATCATTACTTATTAGTTCCATGGTCTATTATACTATTTTGGAACAGAACACAAGATTATATATTTTCATTGAAAAAAAAAGTAATTATTTTTAGTTGTAAATAGCAACAATTTTCTATTTGTGGATTTCTATCTGTTGACAATTAAGAGCTTTTCTGAAAGATAATAACCTTTTTCTTGGCTTCATTCAACTCAATTAAACTCTTACATTTTTCAATGCCTTAGTTAAAAAAAATGATAACGTTATTAATGTTATTAGTGGTACATTACTGGTCGTAGCAAGGATATTCCAACCTTGCTGAAAATTTAGCCTTGGGCTTTCTCCTTTGTGATTTAGTGTAATTGACAGAGCTCTCTTCATGTAGAAGAAATCCCAATGGATTCAGAAATTAAAAGATATATAACTGCAAACTTTTTAAAACATAAAACATACCAGAAATAGTTTTGTAAGTATGGATAAGCAATATATATATATTTATATATTGATAGTTGATTTTAATGAAACTTGTTTTAATTAGTTCTTGCTGGCTAAGTGGATATATATATATATATATATATATATATATATATATATATATATATATATATATATATATTCACTAATATAAAGATTATCAACACTTAATCTAATTTTCAATATAATTTCCTGGTAAAAACTTGTTATTATAATTATGATAACCATTATCTTAATTAATTTGTTTTCATTATTTGCTATCATTATCTTAGTCCTGATGATGATTATTAATCATAATTGTATCTTGTTATCTTGAGACTTTCTTAGTAACTAATAAGTTTTGCTTTCTTTAATTTTTAAATTGTAATTGTTTGGAAGCTTCACGCACAAAAAATGTTCAAAATCAATTTAAAATCAATATATTTCAGTTCTTTCATACTTTTTTTGTTTTGATGATTTTGAGAGCATTTTTAAATAAATGGTTGGTTGCAGACTGTTCTCAAATGAGAGAGCACAAACATTTTTGTTTTTGTCACAGAATTTGTTTCTGATACAATTTATTTGTTTCATTATTAATCATAACTTTTCCTTTAGTTATTTGATTAACTTTTTAATTCACTCATTTATTTCTTATTAATTTACTTCAAAAAGAGTAACATTAATTAATTCCAATCATTTAGTTGTGAAGTTGGGATATACAGAAACATCATATTTACAACATCGAGGAGATTTTTGTTTCTATATTAAGGATTTTGATTACTGATATTTTTTTATACTATTAGTTCAAAGGTCCAAGGGTCACTCAAGGTAGATGGTTACTGAGCAAGATTATTTTAAGTGAGGGGGAGGAGGAAGTAAGAAGTGCCTATAATGTGGATGCGTCATTTATCCTGAACTGGAAGAGACCAAGTGAAGTAATTTTCAGGGAAACATTATCTCAGGAGTTTGTTCCACAAAGTATCAGTTCTTGGGAAGAAATTGTCTGAGTGAGACACTCCTTAGCAAAGGGACACAAAGAGAATGATTTGTCAACATGGCATGGAAGGTCTAAGCTGGTTGAACTAAGGAATGTAATTTGTCCAAACATATGCGCTATAGTAAAAGCAATGAGGGTAAATACTTGTAAGAAAATAGATAACTTGTGTTATCTTCCCTCTACAAATATGGAATCGGCTATTGATCAACACCTAGTAGAGAATATAGCCTGTGCCAAATCATATATGAAGAAGTGGTTTAAAATTATTCACATAGCTGGTTCCAACAATCATTTGAAGATTTTGGAATCAATCTGTATAGGATTACGGAGACCTTCTCTTTGCTGGCAGAAGGATTTTGTGAAGCCCCTTAATTTGTTGGGGGATATTTTATTTTAACTGTCCCTCGCTAATTATTATACGCAATTTCGCCTCCCCTCGTTATAAGTATATATACTTATACGTTATTAATTTTAACGTGTTTTTCCCCCTTTTTTTTTTGCTCTTCATTTTCGTTGCTGTTCTTCTCGTTTAATTTATTAATTTTTCCAACGATTTTCTCCTGATGAGATGTTGGACGAAAGGGCCTTAGGGACTATTACCATTAATAAATTCCTTGTTTTTAAAACAATATATATATATATATATATATATATATAGATAGATAGATATAATATTTGCATACATATGTTTATATAATTACATGTATATATAAAAATAAGTAAATCCATATCTTTCCCAAATGGTGGAAGTCAGCTTGTGACTGAGCAAGACCATCAACTTTCTTAATTTTTCACACATTTTAGAAATAATCACTTTGATGCTGATGACATCTCAAATGGCTTTTAAGATTCTTGCAGTTCTTCCCATATTGTTGATATGTCAGTCTTCCTGATGCAGCTTGTCTTTCTGGATGCTGGCTGTGGAAATGTCCTGTGAGTCTGGTGGCTGATCGACACACTTTATGTCAGATTGTACATGTATGATTATCGGGGGGATGTCATATTGGTAGTTGACATCACAATGACTTTGTGTGTGGCTGAGAGGACCTGCTTTTGAAAAGCAAATGTAGTCACATTGATCACATGTAAAAGACTCCTTCAATCTGCATTCTGAGAGAGGAGTGATGCCTCTCAGATATCGGTCTGCATGTTTTTGTTATGTATATTCTATCCTGCTGTTTTCAAACACCAGTAGCAATCAGATTTTTCCATGTTTGCTGATCTGATGCAATTTTTTCCCAGGTGTCTATCCCTATGTGTGTGACCTTCACAGAGGCTTTATAGTGATTTCAGGGCTTACATTGCAGTCATTCTTCCTGTACTAACTCCCCATACATAACCTGCTTAGGCATGCACAAGTCTTTTAGGCAGACAAGGTGACCAGGCCATCTAAGTTGGTGTTTCATAGCCATGGACTCAATACTTGTTGATCTTGACAACTGAAACACTCTTGTATCAGGCACACATGATCACCAAATACATATATACCTGCATATGTCTATAATTAAATTTGCATGCGCGCAAAACACACACACACACACATGCAGACACACACACAGTTGCACTCACTGGGTCTATAGTATTGCACTGAGAATTTCACATAATTTCCTGACATTGTTTGAGTTTACTGTCAGACAAGGTGTCATATTTGTTCAGTCTTCCAAAAAACATCAAGGGATTCCAAATGTTGAAACTAAAAGAAATCTGATATATTTGATTAAATAATTTTATTGTCTTTATTTTTATCTTTAAAAAATGTTTTTCAATATATAGTGTAGATTGTTTAAGCTTAAAAGCTAATTACTTTTTAAGTTACACATGATCCCACCCCTTACACCCACCCACATTCCAATCTCCCAAAACACATGCACACCCATGTATAATTTGAAAATACAATGGGAAAAAAACAATTGAAATAATCATAGGCAATCAATATTTGATTAAAACTGGGACATATCTTGTTAAATTTGTTACATCTGAGGATGATGTCAGTTTGCATTCAAATATCAACACATTTCTTAATTCAATATTTTATACAAGAATGTTTTAACAGCTTTCTTTCTTGCTATCTGTCTTGTATTCACATGCACACACAATCCTTCTCCTTTTCTTGCTGTTTCTCTCTTATATATATATATATATATATATACACACACATGGATGGATGTATATATGTATATATATATATATATATATATACACACACACACACATGGATGGATGTATATATATACACACACACACACACACACACACACACACAAAAATAGATGTATCTTGTTTTCCAGTCAAGTTTTATCTTCAAAAATTTAAACACAATTTCAACTGTTATCTTCTGTCTTCTTAATTCTTCTTCTTTTATTGTTCTCCCTCCTGAATAATGTTTTAGATTCTTTCATACTCACTAACCTCCTGCATCTTAGTGGTTTTGTTGCCTTGCCTGGAGTGAAATGATTAAACAAAGAAAAAGAAAATAGATATACATTCACATATATGCACACATAATATATTTATTAGGTACTTCCTAAATCATGCACACTTTTGACATGAAAAACAATGATACTCTCCTTTATTTAACTCATGGCTAATTTATATTAGCAAATTTTATATGTTCCTAATTTTTACATTTTTATTTTTTCTTGAAAGTTCTATAGAATTTTTAAAATATTTTAACATCAAGTGTGAATACATAAAAGAATTCAAGAAAACTAAAAAATTATTTTTGTGGAGGTAAAAGTATACAATATATTTTATTAAACTTAGGTATCAGCAACTGATACTTGATTTTAATAAAATATACTGTATATTATTTATTTCTACAAGATAAAATCTCTGATGTATATTTTTTATGAAAAATTGACATCTATTTTAACAGTGCAATTTTAAAACTCTTTCAGATCTGATAAAGTTGATCTGATAAAATTGATATAAAATGAAGATATTTTTTAAGAATCAAAAAATGAAAAGTTTATTTTCACTTTTGAGTGTTAAAATTTTTTAAATAATTCTACTTATTTATTTTTTCCAACTGTTTGATTTTTTTTATTTTAAAGATGACAAAAATAAAATTTTGATTATGTCCCTTGGCATAAAAAATAAGGATCTTTTAAGGGCCACCAAAAATTAGTGAAAGCTTTGACTAATTTACTCATACTGAGAGTATTTTTGTCTGTTTAATAAAGTTTTTGATGTCATTATAATACAAATACAGTAAACATAAAGAAATTACTTGAATCACATGCAAAAACATGTGACTGACCTGAAAAACATTTTCACATGGTTTCGTAATTGATAGACTTCCATATATTTTTGATTTATGGAGGGAAGTTTTGTAAATATAAGCTGGGGTTTTAAGATTAAAAATGAACATGTGCCAATTGAGGACATGCCATGCTGGGAAAATGTATTTTTTGTTCAATTTTTTGCAAAAAGCAAGTAATTTTTTTACAAAATCTAATTAATTAATCATTAAAGTTATGATTTTTCATTGAAACAGATGTTTGGCACAGATATTGAATTTTTAAAATGTTTTAATTTCTCTTTTGTCAGCAACCATCAAATTCACTAATCAAAATGGGCAGATATGAATTTGTTTTTACTTTTTGGGTTTGAAAATGTTTAAAATCTTTATTTAAGGAGACATAAAATAATTTTTCTTTTTTTTATGGATTAACGTCAGGCTCTTTCAAATAAAGCCATAATTGAAGTCCAAAGAAAGCATTAAATTATTTAAAATACATTTTTCAGCTATTTTATAAAGTGTATATATATGTATATATATATATATATATATATATATATATATATATATATGGAGTGAGAGTGAAATGGAAAGAATACTCATAGGTATTTGAATAGACATTTTGTTTCTAATTGCATGGTTTTGAATATTAAAAACAGGAACATGATAAAAAAAGAATCAAATCTTATTGCCACCAATGTAACACATGTTTTATGATTCTGAATGATAAATTTCTGGAAAACATTTTTTTTAATAGAATTGAATTATTAAATTAAAAAAGTTTTTTTCCTTCTATTGTTATAAAATCTTGCTCAGAATTAATAATGGAAACTGAAAAGGCAAATTCACACTGCTGTTTGGAAAAGTTGGCACACTATTCAATTAATTTAGACTCCCACCTGCTTACTGGCCCCTGCAATTTTAGACAATAAAAAACAGATCTTGTTCAAATACTTAATGAGTAGCACTTTGTATAGTGTACTCTTCATAATTATTTAAAAAAAAGTATTTTAAATGCATTGTTTAGTTTTAAGTGTTAAAAGCAATATATTTATCATGAAAAACAACATTTTATTGCAATCAGCATAACAAGATAAAAATAAGTGGACAATAGAAAGAACCCCAAAAAGTACTGAAAATAAAGTATTTGTTTAATATTTTGTTGCAGCCCAGTTTACATTGAGAGGATTTCTTAGTTTTAAGGCATAGTTTCAGTGTATTTAAACAAAGTTTGTTTTCCAAAATTCTAACAGAAAATTTGTATTTGTTGTCATAATGCTTTTCTGGATGTCATATTATCCCTTGGTAACTTTTAATCTATACGAGTCACCCACACCTGGTCAATAGGATTTATGTTTGATCTTAGGGATTGTCAATTTATGGTGCATAACTCCTTTTGCTTTGCTTTTTTTTTCCAAGTTCTACACAGAGTAGAATTAAGTTTTGTGTCATTATTTCCTTGATAATAAAAGCCACAGTCAGTAAGTCAAAGATGACTTGGTACTGCAGACTTAATCTGAATCTTCTTATACTTTCTACTCTATCCATTTTCTCCATTTATCAAGCAGATATCTCGAAGAGCTTCCGTAGAAAAGCAACCCCAGATCATAGCACTGCCTCCACCAAGTTTAATAGATAGGATAATGCTCTGCAAATAATATCACTCCTTTCTTTCTCTTTACCAAATCCCTTTGATTAAATGAAAACAGTTCAAATTTGAATTTGTTCAAAGAACTTCTTTTCTTCTGCTCAGTGATCCATTTTCTGCATAATTTAAATCATTTAGTTTTGTGCTTTCTCTTTAAGAAGGATTTTTTTGACTCCAACACTTCAAGATTATCCAAATGTTATTAGTAATTTAGAAGCAGTTAACATGGAAATTTTTTATGGTCTGATTGCATGGAGTTTGTTTCTTAATAAAACTCATGAGTAAATTATTTCCTATTCATCAGACGGAAGACTTTTTGCATTTCACAATGTTTCTTTATTCTTTCTTTATTGCAAAATTTCAGGACAAATTAAATTAAATTTTAAAATTTATTAGACTTAAATAAGTATCTATAAAAAAATGTAATTTTGTCACAAATTGGTGTCAATCTTTGGAGCTAAGAATTTAACAAAACTTCACCAAAAATATAATTAAATTATTTACACATGGAAGTCTTACAAACCAGTACATTTATGCTATAGTTGCAAGTACAGTCAAAAAACAGAGTTTGTATTTTTTCCATGTCATATTTTTGGCAGTTAAATTCCAAATTTGTTATCTTAGATTAATAAGGATCCAATAAGATTTTTTAAAGTTAAATATCAAATTTAATTTTAACTGTACACAAAAGTAATTTTCTTATTTCTCTCTCCTCCACATGAAATTGTAAGAGATAAGTTAGACTTTCCATCATGTTTTTTAGTTACTGTGAAATATAAGAGATGTTCAGAGTAAATATAGTGGTTTGTTGAAAGGAACAATGGCTAAGTTAGTGAATGCTACTATTAAAGAAAGAAAAGATCAGCACTTTCCTTGCTTTCAAATTTTTGCCTTGTGTCATATTGTTCTGATAGTTTTGTAAAAGCATCGATAAAAATAAACCAAAACATAGTTTCTTTATTCAAATAATTATGAGCAGTACTTTCTATAGGGTCTTGCTCATAAGTACATAAACAAGCATAAATTTTACTTTTTTTGTTTAGGACTGCAAGTGAGCCCTTGAGGATTTTAAACTGGTCGTTCATTGGGGAGTGGCATATTATATAATAGTATGGCAACTCTTCCAAACAGCATCGTCAGTTTATTTTTTCAGTTTCTTCCATCAATTCTGAGCAAAATTTTTTAACAATAAAAAAAATTCATTTAATAATTTAATTTTATTGAAAAAAACAATTTTCCAAGCATTTTTCATTTAGAAAAATAAAACATGACAAAATATATGACTTTTTACATTGAATACAATAAAATTTGGTTCTTCTTGAATCTTGTTCCTTTTTTTAACTTTCAAAACCATGTAATTAGTACCAAAATGTATGTTTTTCCTTTGAATACCTATCAGTACTATACACACACACACACACATATTTATATATATATATATATATATATATATATATATATATATATATATATATATACTCAACTGTTGCCCATCATATGACTGTTTTAATATTGGAAAATTTTTTTAAATATTTGCCATTGTAAATAATATTACATTTTATCACTTTTGGTGGTCTATGCTTCAGTTAGTCTATCAGATTCAGAAATTTAAATTTTTTTTCATCACATATAAGAAAAGAAAACAGGCTCAAAATTCACTTGATCTTGACTGTAAACAAATACTTGGTGTTAGCTTTGTGGTGTTCAAAGCAACAGATTTAATTATATATATATACATATATATATATGGTGATTTTGACATGTTTTCGATGTAATATCCTAAAATAAATAATATTGCTCTACTTTGTATTGAGCGCTTTTTAAATTAAATGTTAAAAATGTTGGAATTGTATTCTATTAGTTTTCATCTTACCTGGATATATATATATATATATATAAATACACTGATGAAAAATAAAATTACAGTTCTCTGAAAGACACTGTTGGTTTTAACCTTGGTACAGTATAGTCTGATTAAATCTTCAAAAGTTTTCAGCTATTTTGTGACACAATAACAGTCATATTTACATTGTTTATATTTGAGCTTTTAGACAGTGATGCATGTTGTGATAAGTTTTAGTGTGGTAAAAGAGTTCAAAGCAAACACTTGTCCTATCATGTAGCTGTATACATACATCCTTTGTTTAATTACTATCATTTTGTGAGGTTGGATTGTGGGCCTTTAGTGAGATATTCATTTCAGAGAATTACTGTGCATGCTGAATGTGATTTGTTAGTGGTACTTGAATGTTGGCAAAAGTGTTCAAAATAACATTTTTTATACCTATCAACCAGATTCTGAACTGCAAGAGATGATCAACAAGATCAATGCATTATAAGGGCAGTCATGGCAGACTGCATGGCATTCACTGCACAGATTAGTGCAAATACGGCCCCAGGAATGTCAACACTGACTGTTGGAAATAATTTACTTGCAGCAGAACTACAAGTACATGTTACTTTTCGCTAGATTTCTACTTGTGTTTCAACACTATCTTGCATATTTCCACTGATGTTAGGAGAGAATTGGGAAATTGAATGGTGCTCTGAAGTGTTCAGTAATAAGAGCAGGTACTGCTTACATGTCTAATTTAGACCTGGGGAATAGCATCATTCATGACACAGAGGTCAGACCCTTGGTATCATAGTATGAGGTACTATAATTTACAACTCTCACTCATCATTGTTGAACAGCATTATCAACAACCAGAAAACTCTTCAACCTGTTCTACATTAAGGAAGTGATGTGTGTTGTAAAAGTTGTTTGAAAATATCCCTAGCTGGTATGATTGCCAGACATGTTTCCATGAAACATCTATGAGAAATGTTAGAATGATGCCTGACTCATTCTGTTAACCCACCTACAACTCTTGTTGTATTGCATCAAAAGTTGCAAGAGACATATAATAGTGTATCACTGGAAGGTATTCACATATGATCATATGCATGTGTGAGAGGCTATAAAATCTTGATGCCCAAGGAGGATATACATTTGTTCTATTGATAGATTCTTTATTCTGAAACCAGTGTACATAATAATCTGTTTATGTGATCACTTCCTGCAATCCAATTAGCTGTATGTTTAATCTTGAGTACATTGAAGCAAATATTCATGGGTGTTGTAATTTTATTTTCTCTCAGCTTATCTGCACAGAATATATGTATTTTCATACAGATAAATAAATCAAATTGGGTTATGGTTAAAAAAAAAAAAAAAAAAGAAAAGAAATAGTTTTACAAACTTTTAACCAGTGAAGAGAATTTTGTTCTCACTGTGTGGTTTACTATTTTGGTAATGTAAACACAGTCATGGAAGCATGGTAGAGTAATGGATAGCAGCTCGGATTAAGAAATCGGAGAGCCAAGTTCAAATTCCACTCAGATCCATTACATTCACTTACATGCTAATACACATGGGCAAGGTATGAATCCTCTTCTTCTCCCCCCAGCTTAAATAGGTAAATAACAGGACAGACTGGGTTCTATAGCCTTGGATGGCAACTGGTCTACCGCAGAAAGAAATGGCAACCTACTGCAGGGGAAAAAATCTGCCTTGTTAGACATTTATTGAAAGATACATGATCACCTAAGCGTGTATCACGCATGGTACATAACTGACTGAAACACAGTCAATACCTTCACACATACCCCCATATGTATAGATAGAAATATATTTTAGTCAAAAGAACAGAGACAATGTTTAAAACAAATCTCTGTCACAGTAATGAAAAGAGTACCGGGTGCAGTGTTTCTTATTTAAGGAGTGTCTTAAACCCCTACTCCCACGGACCCCACCCCTCTCCTGTTTATTCTGAATTGCCTGAAGATCAAATATGATCGTTTTGGGAGTTGGTCACGTGACTAAATGTACACTTTTTTTTTACCATTAAACTATAAATTACCTTCTGGCTTTTCTCAGGCTAGGGTCTTGTTGAGAGAAAATAGAGTAGTAAATAGAAAGAGATAAAAAGGAGAAAGTAGAAGACAGAGAGAGAGGGGGTCAGACAGACACTAGGAGTAAAAGTAAAGAAAGTTTGTTTTTACAGTGGGGGTGCGGATAGACGGAGTAGAGGGACAGTCAGAGGGTTAAAGAAAGAATCTTAGAATAAGATACCATTTCCTTAGCTTAGGTCCTAGTGGGTCCATTGGATGGAGTTCAGTGGGGAGGGGGGGGACAAACAAGTCAGAAAAGAACTATTTGGGTTGTAAAGGCAGTCTAACCAAAAGGTTTTTTACCTTTCATTTTTTTCTTACTGAAACGAGAAAGAAATGAAGAGAAGCAAAGACACACACACACACACACACACACACACAGAGAGAATGAATGAATGAAAAGAAAGCTGAAATAATTCTCGGCAAGAGATAAGCATTGGAAAATAACTAAGAGGATTATGGGAAATTAAAAAGAAGAAATGGAAGCCAACCAAAAATAAAAAAAAAAACGAGAAGAAAAGATGAAAATTAAACACGTGAGAAAGTTAGTTTGAATAAAAAAAAAAAAAAATATTGATAGATAAAATATTTACATTACTTTATTACAGATTTTACAAGTAGATGAATTTATAATAACTAAAATTAAAATTTAAACGGCTTATGTTGTTAAACAGAAACTTATTGGTAGTTTTGAACTTTTGATTAAGTAAGACCTGACACCAAGAGATGGTAAGCTTGCTCGTATGGTAAAAGTAAAACTCACTGTGATAGATAGAGAGAAAAGAAAATTGGGTAAAAACAAAACAAAAATAAACAAACGATAGAAAAATATAGAAATGAGAACCTATTGTTAAAAAGCTCACTAAATCAAAGGAAATGGATAAAAGAAAAATTGAGCCAAGATGAAAGAAAGGAGAAAGGAATAAATTAAAAAAAAAGAAAAATACAAAGAAAAATGATAATTAACTGAAACCAAAGGAAAAATAAATGAATAAAGAGCAAAACTCAAAATGAAGAAAAAGTGAAGAATGAGAAAGTAAAAATGAATTACGAATAAAAATATAAATAAAAATCTTGAAGGAAATAAAAGTGAAAAATGGAAAAATGGGTGAAAAGAAAAGTATGAATGAATGAGATGAAAAAAAAAGTATTTTTGTCTATGAGCAATATGTTGTAAATAGTGAAAAAAAAAGAAATTAAAGAAAGAATGAAGTAAAGAAATGATAGAAATTTAAAAAGAAATATTCTAAAATAAATAAAAATGTTGAAAGAATTGAACGAAAAACCTTAGAAAAGGCGGAAATAAGATTGAAGAAGTCAGTTGGATTGGAAGGGACGATAAAAAAGGCATCAGGTTCAGAATTGAAGGATGAGGGGACAGAAGAGAGGAAGAGGAAGAATGGAATGAAGGCTGGGGAGGAGGAGAAGTTTTTTAGCGAAGAAATAAGGAATGAATTTTGAAGAAACAGAAAAGAAAAAACGAGAATGAATAAAAATACTAGTTTTACTTCAGCGAACGAAATCAAAATGAACAGAAGGGATTTTTACACGAAAAAATTATTAAGGTAAGAATCCGATAAAAGAAAATGAGAGAGAAAGAAAGACAGAAAGAAAGAAAAAAATCAAAAATAAAGGAAAGAGAATGAAAACTTGAAGGAAAATGTTATAAATGCTAAAGAAATAAACTGAAAACAAACAATTATGAAGAAAAGAAATGACCTGAAAGATTGTGTTGTGAAAACAGAAAAAACAAGAAGAAAAATAAATCGAAAATAAAAATTGAAATGAAAAAGAAATGATTAAAGTAAGTTAAACAAACCAAAAAACAAATGAAAGAAAAAGATTAAGAAGAAAAATGAAAAATATAGTTTTTGAAATAAATCGATAATTATAAAAGAAAAAAAGGCAAATTAAAACTTTGAAAGACGAGTAAGAGAAAGAAGAAAGGAAAAAGAAAGAAGTTGAACAAAAAAATATCAATCATAAAAATAAAATATAAAATGGAAAAAGAAACGAAGAAAAATGAACTATTGTAGAATTAATGAAAGATTTAAAACCTTTTGTTTTTCCTTTGTTGTTTTTTAATTTACCAGTATCTTGAATCTTTTGCAAAGAAGAGCTTCCACCCCCAAATCTTAGATTTTTATTTTTTTTATCTGAATAGTAAATCCCTTTTCCCCCTTCTTTTATTAGTCTTTATTCTGGGCTTCTTGTAGATATCGGCATCGAACGTCTTTGGAACCACCTGATTCTCTCGTTCATTCCTGCAGAGAGAGAAAGAGAAAAGAAGTCTGCGAGGCTGGTCTCATCTTCTCTTGTTTCTACTGCTGCTTTCTTCGGACTCAAGAAACTTCTTTCTTTCCTTCCATTCCATTTACTCTTCTTCTGAATTCTTTCATTTCGAACTCGATTCTTCTCTCTTTTACTACTCTTCTTTATAATCTTTTTTCAATCTAGAGAGAGATGAAGAACAGATTATATAACCTTTGTTTTCCATGCAACACAGCAGCACTTTTACTCCCCCCTCGCCAAAGAAAAACAAACAAACCTAGAAAAGGAAAGAGATTTACACACCGGTTCAATCGTTGATCGAAAGAAAAAGACATATTTACAGGTAGTAACAACAAAAAAGCAAAACAAACATCAACAACTCGTATCCGCGAGACACACGCACACACGTTCTTCTAGACACACAAAAACACGTAAAAACTTCGCCAAGGAAAACACATGTGCTTCGCCTCATATTTTCTTTGTCTCTCTCCTTCTCTAGCTTATTGAATAATTCTCATCTCTTTATTTCGTTTTCTTCTTTTTTCTTAATCCCTTTGTCTTTAAATTTCTCCCGCATTTTATAAAAGTAAAACTAAACTCCCTTTTAAAAAGTCACTGTTTGTCCCCCTCTTCACACCACTTTCTACATGTGGTTCCGAAACACATGTATTGTAGAAAGACAACACGTTTTGTTGTGTAATATTAACAAACTCTTTCTCCGTGTCTTTTAGACTAGTAGATTTAATATTTATCTAATATACAGGAAGAAGAATAAACTTCAAGTTCATTCACAGAGAAAACTTTTCCATGCGCCATCTGTCATATTCTTCAAATAACACACACACATACACACGACGAAAGTAAATAAATTGAAGCCCACATCTCGGAAGACTAACAGACAAGAAGCTCAATCACTTCGATATATACTTTGTAACTAAAAAGGTCTTAATGAAGTGAAACTAGTAGAAATTTAAAGCTACCGGTTCTTTTGGTTGCGTCCTCTCTGCTAAGGTTTTCTCTCCGCAAGAAGGGGAGGGGCTTTGGCGACTGAGTTCGACCACCATCCCTCCATCCATCAGCAGGCGGCAAACTCTTACCCTGACCGTTTCTCCAGCCTAGTCCTCAGTTTGGTTTTCCACTGATTAGCACCAACTTCGCCACCATTCCAAATCACCATCACAACAACAAACACATCAACTGCAACAACAACAACAACAACAATCAACACAACATAAAGAAAACAACAGTTCGACGACAGTGAAATGAAGGCACCCACATTGTATCTGTGTGCCTGGTAAATCGAGTGGACATGTCTTTTTGACACACACGCCAGCAGACTTTTACGACAGACTACCAGCATGGAAGAACCAGGGTAGGTACACAAAACTATTCAATTTTGCTTCCATCTTTATACAGACGAGCATGATTTTTTTCTTTTCAACCAAATATCTCTTGTTCTTGTACATGTGCTTATATATATATATATATATATATACATACATACATACATACAGTTATACAAACATTCAGCATTAATACAAACTCACTTGCATATGCATTCCTTGGAGTAAACTTTTTTTTAGCAGTATTGATTTAGAGATGAATACATGTAGGTATATATATATATATATATATATATATATAATTGTGTGTGTGATTTTTAACTCTTTATACAAAATCTGACACACACATTGATATGTCACTATATATACACATACTAACAGACTCATTTATTTTATTTATATGCCATATGATCACATTCTGTCATAGGTACAAAAGAGACAAATTTTATCTCTACACAATGTTCCACTGCTTTCACAAATTAATGAATGTCGATAAACATTGTTATATATAAAAATTAAAACATACCATATAAATAAAATTTATATCACATGTAAACTAAGTGTCATAAAAAGAGAAATGTGTATGTATGTAAACCCATGTGTATATGGTTTTATCCTGACATATATCCAGGCACACTTACATATAAATACCTGCACATATATACATAGATATTTCTCTAAAAATATACATAGTTATTATACAGCTATGAAGTCTCCAGTTACAAATAAAACAGAGAAGCATATATTTTTGCATGCATTTGTTACTATATGTATGAATAACTATATATATATATATATATATATATATATATATTTCTGCAAAGGATTCCTCACAGGTTTGTGGTTATCCAATCACAGTATTTGAAAACACCTGTTAATAAGTTTATTTTTTCAGATGCAATGATAGATTTTTGTAAATTTATATAAAAAGCCCTGCTGATTATCATACACAGTGTAAGGTATAAATACAGACTAGTCCTTGTACATATATACTTAATATTGATATGCATATAGACAATGTATGTGAATATATATTTACTTTTAAATAATGTACTCTAAGCTAAGCTACAATGAAGATACATATATGCATATGCGCATATATATATAAAAACTACTTTCTTTGACACGCGCACACACACACACATTTATACATGAAGATATATCTATAGAGAGAAAGACTGATTTATAGGAATTGAATACTTAAGTATATAAACACTATGTACTAATGCATTCATAGCCCTCTTAATATCTACTATATCTTTTTACATATGATGAGAAATGTCTGTTGAAGAGATACAGAAGTTGAGTGGTGAATTCATTTATATTCATGTATCTCACTTTAGTTTTGATTCTGTACAAATAGCTTATTTAAATTTTCTTTACAATGATTACTACCTATCTATTTAGGTATATAGGTATGTGCCTATTAATATTTAATCATACATTTCTTTTAGTATATATGTTTGTAGTACTTTTCTCATGTAAGATATAGATTAAATCCACATTATTTCCAATTGAATATATGCACATGTGCATAGTTTACAAGAAAGTGCATATGTAAATAATTTGCATACAGTCTATACAAATGAAATATATATGTGGATGTATGTACCTATATATTTGTGTGCTGAAAAGTTATCAGCCTCACTTCCCAAAATCAGTATTCTGATCTTCAACAAAGAAATACTAATTTTGGAAAGAGGTTTGGGCTGAGTACCACTTGCACATATCTTTTGCTTACTTATACCTAAACATATATACACACACACACACACACACACACACACACACACACATATATATATTCCTTTTCTCATATATATATATATATATATATATATATATATATATTCCGTTTCTTATATATATATATATATATATATATATATATATATATATATATATGATTTGTATATTCCTTATATATATATATAAAAATGAGATATAAAAATTTATATATCAAGAACAATTTTAGATAAATCTATGACAAAGTGTAAAAGTTTTTCATGTGTCACATTCCATCCTTTAGGACTTCAATGGACTAAAGTGATGTTTCCATTGATGTAACTACACATGTGCATGAAGGAGTGGGGGATACCGAAAAGTTTATCTGAAACATATACTTAAAAAAAAAAATTTAATTTCAAATTTTCAGTATCCCCTCCTCTTCTTGTACATCCCTAGCTGTATCAACGTAAACATTGCTTTAGTTTAATGAAGTCCCAAAGGGCAAAATGCATCACACAAAAAAACTTTTTCCACTTCATGAGATATATATATATATATATATATATATATATATATATATAATTCTTGATACTTATCTATGAGTGAGTAAAAATTTTTTGTGTTTCTAGTTTTGGACTGTTTCATCTTTTGTCATGAATCATTTTAGTATTTGTGCATATCCTACTTGGAACATTTGTATTGGTCAGAGTTAAAGTCAAAATGAAAGTCATGATTCGAATTTGGTTTTTCAATTTTTATTTCCCACTCAGTAAACTGGTATTTTATAATCTTTTTATCTCTATGGGTTCATGCACCTTCTTAAACCATATATATTTAAATATTAAAGTTTATATATAAGTATGTATATATTTATATGTTCACACACTAACTCAAGGAAAGCATGAACATTCATATAAAAGAGAATTTTGGAAATATGTACTTAATTGATATATATTTATGTGTGTGTGTGTGTGTGTGCAAAAATAATTTTGAATAGTGCCTTTTTTCCACATTGGCTGATATATATCAAGCTAATTGCTTTTCAAAGTTTGGGATTGGTGTATAGTTTCAATTTTATCACTTTTTTAAAACCCATCTCAGGGTTTCCTAACATCCACCCATTGTTACAAGCAGATAAAAAACTTTGTTTAAGTTTCATTGTTCGACTGAATCTGTGAAAGTTTTGTTGAGTTTTCATTTCACTGTTTCCCATTTCCAGCTTCTTTTGTGGTGGATGTTTTCATTGCGGAATGATCATCTGCTCTGTCAATTTCTTTTTACATTTTACAGTTTGAATTGTTTGGGATCCCAATTTTAACGAATCCCTTTCTCACAATTTTGACCAAGATAGTTTATTATTATGATCCTAAAATTTGAGATAACAAAATCTACTGTCAACTATTTCTATATTAAGACTTTATTTATCCATTCTTTGGTCTTACAGCCATATCACATTAAAATACTGGTTCTCGTAAGATCACTAAAGTTAAGCAACATTGAGTCTGGTCAGTACCTAGATGGGTGACTACTTGGGAAAACCAAGTACTGTAAGCTGTGATGTGTCAGTGATGTAATAGTTAATGACTTGTAACTGAAAATCAGAAAGCTGAGTTCCAATTCCAGTTGGGTTCGTTATATTCACTTTCATGCAAATACCGTCAGGAAAGATATGAATCCACCTCTTCTCTTCCCAGCTATGGGTTAATTAGTAAGACTTGTATCAGTAAATCATTATTATCTCTAAAAATATTTTTACAATCTAAAAATATTTTCTGGCTTTAAATTACCCGAAAAAGTTTGATAAGCCATAAAAAACCCATTTTTGTAATGCAATCTCCCTTCAGGGCATAGGCAATCATTGTTTTCCACAGTTTCCTTTTCTTTAAATACTCTTTTAGGACATAAGTGATTATGACTCTTTACAAATGTTTCATTATTAACTGAATTCATGGCAAAGATAGTGGAGTGATTTCTTCTCCATGATTTGCCACGTCCCATATGATCACATAAATTAAGCAATATTGAACCATGTCAATACCTGTATGGGTGACTACTTGGGAATATCAGGTGCTCTAAACGTGGCTGTGCAGATGGTGTAATGAATAATGGCTCCAAATTGTTAATCAGAGATTCAATTTCCAATTGATGTTGGATTCATTATATTCACTTACATGCAACTAGCTATGGGAAAGGCATGAATCCACCTCTTTTCTCCCCTGTTATGGGTTAATTAGTAAGACTTGTATCATTAAACCATTATTATTTCAAAAAAGAAAAAATTCTTATAATCTAAAAATATTTTCTGGCTTTATAAAACTTGCGAAGGGTTCATAAGTCATAGAAAATAAATGAGTCAATCAATCTCCATGGTTTGGAATTTAGTTTTCCTTCTCTTTGAATGGTTGTTACTGAATATTAGAACTGGAATCTTAACTTGACTTACCAATTTCACTTTGCATACTGATATCCATTACACTGCGACCTGCACACATCTGCAGACATTGTCTGTTGTAGGGTTGTTGAATTAGAACTTTTATTAATGCTCATCTTGAGCTAGATGGCCATAAAAAGGTGTGTGCATAATTGTTCTCACTCTGTAATCAAATTGTTTTCTTATATATAATTAATATGAGAAAGTTTTGATGACTAATGCCATGATAAGGTTGGCAAATCAGAATTCCTTTCAAAAGTCATGTCTTTTCATAAGTTTTTTGAATTTGTTTTGTCAATGACACGTATGCATTAGGCCATCCCACTGCCACACAAGAACAATTCCTTTCAATTAGCAATAAAAAGATAGTTATCTTTTTGATTGGATTTGAACATTTTCAATCAGTTTTTCACATGTACAAATGTATTGGGTATTTAAAGCTTCACGTAGCTATTGATGTACCAGAAAACTATTACTTTAGATCATCTTTCTTCTAATGAGTAAGTGAAATTATATTTACCAATTTAAACTCTTCTTTAGCTGTAAACATCAGCTCAATTAATGTGACACACTTTATCATCATCATTATTATTATTATTTTTAGTTCAGTGAGGCTTGATCCATTCTGATCCACTTGTCATACCTTTAAATACCTATTATCCACCCTCAGCCAACTTGTAATTTTATCACAATTGAGTGAGGGAGAGATGGGTTAAAATGAACATTTGTCTAGGGAAAAATTATTAATAACCAAACTCTAGAAATACATCGAAGGATCCTTTCTGGAAGGAGATTCACTATTTTATGTGGTTAAGAAATGTGATAAACCTCCACATGATAATCTTCTTCATTTTCATCCTGATTATTATGACACTGATTGAAGATCAGAATCATTTTTGTCTTTCGTGCAACTTTTATGACTGTTAACCACATTATCAATTTCTTCAAAAAATCATTCTCATCGTTATTTTGTATCATTCCCAGCTATAATTGTAATGATCCTCACAATTTGGAAGACGATGATAATCATTAGTATGGGGATCCCCATGATTCATGAAAGAAATTCTTTGGTTAACAATAGACCCACAAAAATAAAAATGTGTTAAAGAAAACTAAACACAAAAACTTGATTATCATGAGCAAATTTCTCCTCAACTGCATAATTTACGATCAATTGCACAATTCACTATATTCAAAAAAATCTTCATCATTATAAAAAACAAAGAAAAAATCTTGTCAACTTCACTATTATCTTTTTATCACCATTGTTGTGCATAGGGGATGGAGGTGATTTCATATATTGTTTAATGTCATGCAGCCATGCTGGTTTTGTTGTTAGCATTATTGGTGTCATCCGTTCCTTCTTCTTCTTTGATGCCGGCCAGGCACCGCGTGTTGCAAGCACTTGTGTTGTTGCTGTTGTTATCAAAAGCATCGTTATTGGTTACGGCTGCTTGTGAAACTGCCAATGGATAATATACTGTACTCCAATCTTGATGAGAATATCGGTGTCATTCGCTTGTCTGTTCATTCTGTGTGTGCTGCTGCTACTTTTCCCCATGTGCAGATGTGTTCGCCCACGTGTATGGAGTTAAGAATGTACACAGAGAAGTGCATTTGTGTGTGTGTGTATATATCTCCTGAGTTAGTGTCTTTGATATGCTGCAAGTAGTTTTTTTTATACTGGGATTTGGTACACATGTGTAGGTAAATACATGTGATAATGTTAAATTGTGCATCTGTACCCTAGTAAATGTTTCTGCAGCATTGATATATATTTAAAGATTTAGAATTTTTTATTTTAAAGCCTGATAATAAGAATCCTGTTTATATTATATCCATATGATTAATACTTGCATTGTACTATGATGGAGAAGAGCTCTTCTGTCATAGTCTGTACAATGTAAGTATTAATTAAGCAATAGTCTATCTTTATTTTTAAATAACTATGTATTTAAGAATTGAATTTGCCGTATACCAAACAAAGAAAAAGAATCTGATAAACTATTGCTTAACTTTACTATGTTCATGGTTGTTTCTTGGAGGATAATGAATTCATAATAGGAAGTGTATATATATTTATTATAGACTATTTTCTCAGTACATTTCAGGGCTCAACTCCTTGTGTGACAGATATAGGGATTAATGAGTCTTATTTTGCCATATTGGTGCATGAGCTGTCAGCAGGATGTTTTTCTTTATTTTAGACTAGTTACCCTGCCAATACTAAAGAGCCTAATCTGACCCCATATTTTTACCAATTAGTGGTTATATTAAATATATGAACAAGACCATTGAAGTCTGAAATGGAGAATGGTTCTGTGTCAGTGGCAGTAAGGAAAGGTCTGTTGGTTTAATCTATTAGTGAGAGTGTGTGCATATATATATATATATATATATATAATGTGTGTGTGTGTGTGTGTATGCATATGAGGGGGAGACTGAAAAGTTTTGACCTAACACACTTTCCAAAATGTGACCCAATATTAGAATTATTTACAAAAGAGCTTTGTGGTTAGGCTGAGAATTTTCAATACTCTTACATATATATATATATATATATATATATATATATGCACACTGAGGTCAACACCAAGCGGCAACAGTATTTCATGCTTGAATACAATTTTTAAATGACTTGAAGATGGCATTCAAGCCTGAAACTGACAGTCACTGCTCAGTGTTGACCTCAGTGTCCACTTTGATATTTAATATACTCTCTGACATTGAATACTTTTACCCATAAATATAGCAGACCATAAAACTATATTTTTACCATATATATACACATGCACACACACGCATATATCTTAAACTTAAATGCACAGATATTACATTAATCCAATGTAGAAGTACTAATCCATACATAAATAATCTCATCATTTTATGAATATTACACTGGTATATATTTGAGGGATTAATTTGAGAAATTCTCTTAAGCAAGAAACATGATTACTTCCAGCCAAATTATCAAGGAAATAAAAAGAATTGAAATATTTATAAAATCTTTCACACTTTATGATTTGTTAATCCAATTAGATGAATAGCAAAGTTTTGAAAACTTATTTAATTTTCTTTAATCTAATACTTGTTTATGCAAGTGATCATACACACACACACACACACATATATATGAAATCTTCAAAAATTTAAATTCAATGTCAATTGCTATCTACTGTCTTCCTGATTACTCTTTCTTTTCCCACTGATTAATGTTTCTGTTCCTAATTCTTCCATACCCTGTAATTCCTTGTGTCTTAGTGGCTTTTCTGCCTTGCATGGGGTGAAATCGATTAAAAAAAAATTGTATGTACATTCAAGTGTACATATATCCATGTATATGTATTTATTGACAACCACAATTTTTTTAGTTTTCTATGCATTGGTGATATTTGCAAATGTGTGTGTGTGTGTGTGTGTATGGTAATTTTCTAAGTGTAGCTTAGATGTGCGACAAGGCTGAAATTATACAGTGAGGATCAAACCCACTATGCAGTCGGAATTCTTTTAGTGAGACAAGCTTGCTAACCATTACACAACATTGTGGTGTCCTATACATGTATATGGTCACATTTGACCATATAAATATGAAATAAATTTATTTCTCTCAATATATATTTGCTTGTCAAAATGTGTATATGCATGTGTTTAACTGTGTGCATATGCAAATACATTTATACCTATGGGAAATGTGATTTTAGAATTATATGAATTCCTGCTCTGGGTTAAGATATTTTTCACTATTTTCTTACTTTATTGAGATGAGTATCACCAACTCTAGAGAAGCTTCCATCGACCATTCTTTTAGCCTAACTATTGGGCTGAGTAATGAAATGCTTTTTTTTTTCATTTCATATCTTAATTTTTCAGCAAAATCTCATATGCATGCTTGTGCTTATAGAAGTATTTGTTTTGATATATTTTTTCTTAGCCCTCTACAACAGCCTCATTTTTCTTTTAGTCTTTTGTTAGACACTTATCTTTTTTGTATTAATAGTATTAACACATTGTTAATTTTGATCGGGTTTGTATCATCACTGATTTTTTTTCTCTTTTTTTCATTTTGGACTACTGACCAGGGAAAGATTAATGCATTTTGTAAGAGTTGTTGGTCATTTTGTTCCTATTTAAAAGTAAAAATTGTATTTGTGACCACTCCCTTCTTCATAAAAGGGATAGCTACACTATCTCCCATTGTAACTCTAATGGTGTGGCAAGCATATGATTTTTCCCAGAATTCCAACTTTTGGTCAACAGTCACTGACACTTATAAAAGAAAGGAAAATTGTCATGCCAAGCACCATGGTTGAATCCTGTCTTTTCTGAATGCAATGTGTGTGTTCATTTCTAATTTTAATATTTATTTTTCTTTATCTTTATTTATTTATGTCTTTTTGGGTTTTTTCAAACCTGTTAGGTTACTGTTAGTTTCAACTGTGTATTGTTTTAATAGTGGATAATCAGACTTATACTAAGTTAAAACTTAATCATTTTGTTCTCTTCTCCCACTTTATCAGTTGTCTACTCTGTATGGTGTAGGTGGGTCTTCTTTTCCTCCACACACACTATATTCATTTCTACTTGTGGGACACACACATATATAAGTATTCCACTGCTGGAATGTTGGTGACTAAACTGGCTACCCCACTCCATGTTTTTGCGAATGAGGCAACTTGTTAGCAAGCCAGTAGGATGAAAAATAAGACCTAACTAGGGGCAGAAGAACTCTTGATGAGTCAATGACCAGCTAACTAGAGGCAGTGTCTCCATAAACCACCATGTAGAAAGCAACGGGAAACCACTCCATTATTAATCCCAAGACACATCATACCAAATAACACACACATTATGAAACCTAATGGCATGAAGGGGGTTTAGTGTATGGGAATTAACTCCTTGCTCAGTAAGGACTGACGATCATCTAGCAGCTACTAGTATAAATGGCGTAAAGGGGATAAAATCCCTTGGAACATATCCCTCACCCGGAAAGGGGCAACATGAGATACAGATGTCACCATACTGTCATCCAGCAACTGCTCACATCAAACAAAAAATAACTCTCAGTTCAAGAAACCCTAGAATGTTGAACAACTGTGGCCAGTAGGAAAATGTAAAACTGGAGGTGAGTAGGCTAAATATCAACATCTTAAGGTTATGTGAAATGAGGTGGACAGGATTATATATGCAGGCAGAGAGAAAAATGAGTAGGAGTGATACTAGATCAGGAATTGAAGAAATGCATTCTGGGATACTTTGAATTATCCAAAAGAATTCTGGTAGTTAATCTGAAAGGAAAACCTTTCAACATAGATATCATAATAGTGTATACACTGACAACACAAAGTAAGGAAGAAGAAGTTGAATCTTTGAAATCCCAAGAAATATATAATTGTCATAAGAGATCTGAATGCCAAAGTAGGCAATGAGAGGGCAGGGGGAGATAGCTGGCAAATTTGGACTAGGAACCTGCGACAAATGCAGTGAAAAATGGATCCAATGGTGCACGACCAATGACCAGGTAATAGCCAACACCTGGGTCCAAGAACATCCAAGACGATTATGGACATGGAGAAGTCCAGGGGGAGAAACTAAAAGCCAAATCGACTATATAATTATCAACAAAATATTCAGGAATGCAATGGTTTACTGCAAAACCTACCCAAGTGCTGACTGTGGAAGCGACCATCGCCCTGTTATATGTAAACTAAGAGTGAAACTTCAGAAACAGAAAAATCCTAACATAGCACCCAAATTGCAATACAACAAACTCTTGAATTTGTCCAATATATGGACAGTGTGAAAAGAAGATATGAGGAGAAAAAATGGAAACTCAAAATAGGATATACTAAGAGAAGCTTTAGTGACATCAGCAAATGATATCATCCCAAAGGAGAATGGATGAAAAAGAAAAAATAATTGGTACACAAATGAGATTCTTGATATGTTGCAAAGGAGACAGAAAGTTTTGTCAAGATACAGCATAGAATACAGAAAACTACGCAATAAAATAAGGACCAAATGCAGCCAGGCTGAAGAAGAAGAGGGGCTAAGTAAAAAAATGTGCAGAAATAGAGAGATTGAGTCCCACAGATGGAGGAGATATGCATAAACAAATAAGGCAACTAACAGGACAGAAGACTTGCTTGTCAACAGGCTGCATAAATTCCAAGGATGGAACGCTCATATTGGAGAAGGGAAAAATACTTCAGCACTGGAATGAATATCTTGGAGGATTCTTTCATGATGAAAGAGAACAACTGGCAATACACGGAATTATCAACGGGCCTGAAATTCTAAAAACCAAAGTAGAGGCTGCACTGGCCAAACTGAACAGAAACAAGGTGGCAGGGCCAGACAGAATTGTAATAGAGGTGCTGGCAGGCTTAGATGAGTTCAGCATAGACAGGATCACAGAAATAATAAATTAAACCTATTAAACCTACAAGAATGGTGACATATTGGAAAACCTAAGCATATCTATTTTCATAGCACAGCCTAAGAAACAAGGCATAAATGAATGTGAACTCCATCAATCAGCTTAATGAACCACATAACAAAACTCATCATCTGTATTCTGATGAATAGAGTGTACAGCAGAATCAGGCCAGAGATAGGACAAGAACAGTTAAAGACACCAGAACAAGGAACACGATATTCGTGCTGAGGATATTATCAGAAAGAGCAATACAAATTCAGAAGAACATGCACCTGTATTTTACAGACTACGCAAAGGTGTTCAACAAAGTACACCACAAAGATCTGTTAGAGCTGCTTAGCAACCTTGGCATATTCGGGAAAGACATTAGAATAATCAAAAATTTCTACTAGCAGCAAACCACCTGCATAAATATTAAAAATGAGCTCAGCAGATATACAAAAATAGAAAGAGGCATAAAGTAAAGATGGTGTCTTCTCACCAGATTTATTTAACCTATACAGTGAGGCAATTCTGAAAGAACTGGAGATCCTACCAGGATTCATCATTGGTGGCCACAATCTTAACAATATAAGATATACAGACGACACAGTGCTGACAGCAGACATGGAAAGGAAACTACAAAACCTCCTACAGAAGGAAGCAAAGGACAGCAGAGGAAGGGACTAAAATTATAAGAAGACACAATGGATGGTCATCAGCAAGAAGATGAGCCAAAAATGCTATTTACAAGTCAGGGACACTATAATCAAGCAGGTGCAGAAATTTAAGTATCTGGGAAGTGTTCTGACAGAGGATGGTAAATGTGACACTGAGATCCAAAGACACATTGGGATGGCCAAAGACGGATCCCATAAGCTAGGCAGAGACAGGAGTGTTTCATTGGTAACAAAGAAAGGAGTACTGAACTGCTACGTGATATCTGTCCTCCTTTACAGTAGTGAATGCTGACTGGTCTCTTCAAAGATGAAGATGTCACTCAAGGCAACAGAGGTGTGGTTTTACAGAAGGATGCTAAGGATACCATGGACCAAACATGTGAGCAACAATGAGGTTTTGGAGAAGGTACAAACAAAAAGGAAATTTATACTTAAATTCAGGAAGAGGTAGCTGAAATTTCTGGGACACGTAATAAGAAAGGAGGGCTTGAAAAATTTGATACTCACAGGGCAGATAGAGGGGCAAGGGCAAGCAATGCATGACATACTTACCAGGCTTAAGCAAGTGATGGCAGGACAGGGTCTGGGAGAAATAAAAAGACAAAACTTATTGAGGTCTATAAGGGACAAGTGGAGGTGGAGAGCCATGATCACCAATATCCTGAAAGATCATGGCACATAAAGGAAGATATGTATATATATCTCCAAATTTTAGAGTCCAGACTAATTGTGCATAGGTATTTTCTAAGCTTAACTTTGTCTGCCACAGGGCCAAAGTAAGAGAGCTCGCATCAAGAAATTAATTAATTTGCAGATGCTCTTGAACATTTTTTTTGTATTTTTTCTGGATACTATTAATAATGAATGTTTGCATCTAAAGAATTTTCCACATATCAAAATTTTAACAACTGGGTGATGCATTTATCAACTGATTTCTTTGTGTATTTCATTTGTTCATATTTTGTTTCATTTCACTATTTTTATTTATTAGTAAGTTCCTTTAAAAAATGAGAAGCAGTTTTCAGTTATTCTGGTCATTTGATATCATCATCATCATCATCATCATCATTTTCTCCCTCCTGAAGAATAGATATGTGCAATGTCTTGGTTTTGACTAAGAATATTTGCCAGATTTTCCATGCATGACCTACCAATTGGTAAGGAGTTTCTGTCTGACACCATTCTCTAGCTTGGTCTACTCTTGTACTAAGGCTCAACAGGAGTTGTGAGGAGTGGATTTTTCTTGTGCTTTTGAATTGTTCTTCTCCTAGACTAGTTGCCAACCAAGGCTAGTGTACCTAACCTCCTCTGCTTTTTGGCCCACTGAATACATACAAGCATGTTCATTTTATGTTTTTGAATATGTAATTATGAATCAGAACATTTCTCTTTTCACAAGTTCTGCTACATTCAACAGTAACATTCACTATTTACTTCTTAACTGAATGTCTTATACTTCTATGAGGTACTAGTCTCTATGCATGTGACTATCAGACTTTGTCCCTTGGCTATTTGTACATGGAGTGAGGAGTGAGGCCTAACCCCTCACAAATACAATTCAGTTTTAACCATAATAAATTCAGGAGGAGTTTTCTTGAAAATATCTCTTCTGAAAAGATGGAGATATCAAAATTATTTTAAAGATATAAAGATATACATCTCAATATAGACATGCAGATATGAGATGCATATAATATAACACAAAAACATTAATCAATATATATATATATATTTTTTTTTTATACACACACACACACACACACACACACACACATATATATATATATATATATATATATATATATATATATTAGATTTAAAAATATAACAGTTCCGAAATAAAGCAGATATTTTCTTATAGTCCTCAATATTAAAAATATTAAAATAATATTAATAATTAAAAATAGACCATTGATAATATGATAGTTACTTCACTGTAAATATCAATTTTTGATATTGTTTTCCCAACTTTGAAGTTTCTTGGAATTGTCCATTCAGCAGTCGCCTTGAAGAATGGACAATTCCAAGAAACTTTGAAGTCGGGGAAACAAAATCAAAAATTGATATTTATAATTAAGCAACTTTAATATGTATGTGTTATATGTATATGTGTATTATTTACACTATTCAAACTATTGTCTTCAACCAGTTCAGAATTCTCTGTTAAGTTACCCAGATCAATATAGACCTGAAGAAGGTCAGAAGTTTCAACAGCTGAAACATAATCATAACAACATCAAAGATGTGGAGAATATTTTAATAATGAAAACTCCTCATTCGAGAAATTCAAAAATTATATATATTTTGAAATGAGAGACAGGGCATTTAATTATAAAGAAAAAGAAAAATCTATCCACTCTCATGCACACACACACACACACACACACACACACACACACACACACACACACACACACACACATATATATATATATATATATGCATGAACACATGAGGGAGTGATGAAAAGTACTCACCAACCTGATTGAGTTCCCCAAATCTGACCTAATTACTAAACACCAGGTTTTGAGTGTGGGGAAGGGCTTTTTAACCATCCTTGTGTGTGTATATATATATATATATATATATATATATATATATATATATATATATATATATATATATAAAATCAATACATATTTTTATTTAACATCATTTCCTAGTACAGCAAACATCATTTTTGGGATACCCATGTTTGAGTGGACACCATAATTTTTAAATATTATGAATTACATCTACTGGCCTGCATATTCAAGAAACTTAATAAAGAAAATATGCTCTTGGCATATAAGTAAAAAAGAGCATAATTTTGATAAATTTGTTTTATATAAATATGAATACACAAGAATATAGAATAGAGAGAAAGTTGAAAAACTGATAATTCCATAGGTAAATGTATGCTATTTACAGTCCTATGAAGATATAATCATAAATGAATAAATATATATACATTTATAGTTCTCTCTCTCTCTCTCTCTCTCTCTCTCTCTCTCTCTATATATATATATATATATATATATATATATATATATATTCATTTTTTTAATATATCTAATTAATGTTAATGTTGGCTTGTTGAAAATCTTTCATAAAGACACAAATTTTCTCCATAGCAATCAGAAAATAGATGCATTCATTAAATACTATGCATCTATCAAAATATAGAACACACACAGATATAAATATACATATATACATATATATATACTTACATTCAGATAGATATATATATATGTGTGTGTGTGTGTGTGTATATATATATATATATATATATATATATATATATATATATATATATATATACTTGTAGATGATTTGTATACGTATTTGAAGAGAATGTGAAAGAGAAAGAAAAGATAGTGTGGATGGGAGAGAAAGAGCAAATGATAGATACTCAGATAAAAATCAATTGATAATAAACAACAATAAGAAATTTTGACATTAAGAAAAACTGTAGAGTAAAGTTATTTTCAAATATCCTTTTCTTTTTATCATTTATATTTATATGTGCATATGTTCAAGTGTCATGTATGTATGTATGTGTGTAGCCTGATTTGACATAATTTCCAAACCTCAAATCATGATAGTTAATCGCTTTTATTATTACTTTATTTTCCTTGTATAGTAAAGTGTTTCCATGACTCAATGCTCCTTAACTTCAGAGTTGGCAGAAAAAAATAACCAAATTCCGATATCTTATATCACTGGGGACAAACTTCACAAATTGGGACATTTCCATCCAAACTGTGTCATATGTTAAGCCTACTTATATCTAGATAGATATGAAGAAACTGAAATGAGTATGAAAGAATTACATTTACACATGGAATATAAGGTTCATAGCCTTGGAAACAAACACGTTGTCAGATGTAATTAAATTCAACAGGTTTACTGTCACCATTCCAAATTGTCCATAGAAGTAGATCTGTATTTGTTGTTATAAACAACAACTTTTGTCTGTCTGTCAGCCCATGAATCATATTTGCCAGTTACAATCACTTCATAAAAGAAATGAGAGACTATTAAAATATTTAGAAATGCCTAAAAAAAAAAAAAAGAAACCCCTGTAACTGCTGTATTTTTTTACTTTTTTTTAATTTTGTGGTTTTCTGATTTAATAAGATTTATTTCCATTAGAATTTTTGAATGTCATTTTGAAAAAAAAAGGAAATATATATTAAAAGAATTATTTGAATGAAATGAAAACAAATACTGAGTTGAGAAAATCCTGGAAATATTTTTGGGCTTGACATTTCAGAATTGGACACTTCAGAAAGATTAAAGAAAAACATAAACTGCAAAGAACAGAAATTAAAGAGGCTTTTGGGAAACCAAGTCAAAACAGAAAAAAGGAAAATATTGAGTTAATTAAATGAGTTTTTATGGAATGGGTTTTTTCATCAGAGAAATGAAATTTAAAATTGACTATATAGATAGTGATATATATATATAGATATATAAGAGATAATTAGTAGAAGAAAGAAATATAAATACATTCATTCTCAGATAAAAATAAAGTATTTGATAGGTGAAGATATGGTCCTTAGAAACACACACGCACACACACATATAGTGTAAATGTTAAGATATAGAATTTTATTAAAAACTAGCAGGCTTTGCCCGCTCACTATCGCTTCACAAAATAAGATATATTCACTACTTGAAATCTTTGAAATAAAAATGTTAAAAGAATATTTCATTCATAAATTGGCTTGTTATAGTTAAGAAAAGTTTTACAAATAGATGCCAACTTGTTGAAGGCCAAGTAAAATGCAAATTTCAAACACTTTTTGGCACTATATAAGAAGATATTCCTAAACTATTTTTGATATGAAAATCAAAACAATCCTCAAATAAAAGAACAGTAAGGAAGGACAGTTAATTAATGAAATAAACCTTTTTAAAATCAATATGCAAATTTGTTAAAGAGTGATATTGCCTTGAAGTAGATAATATGTAATACAGATATTGAGCTTTTAGTGTGTAAATTATTATACTACTGACACTGGTGGTATCACAGCTCTGACCAACTTGGACCAGCTAACACCAGTTTCTAAGCTATTACTAGCTTAGCCCATCTCTTACCAGTTTGGACAAGCAGTCTGAGTGAAAACACTCAGGTCTCCACATTAAAAAATGACCTTGTGTCACATGATGACTTAGTGGGGTGGTGGGGTCAAGTAAATCTCTATTATAAAGTAGTTTGTAACACATTTATTTATCATCTCTCAGTTGCATCTGTGTCTTTGGGCAGAGTGTGCTCAGGGGTGGGTCTGTCGAAGGAGAGATTTGCAATTGAGGAAAATTATACTGAGAGGTGCCGAGCTCTGGGGAACAGTTGCCCGAGGCTGTGCCCTCTCATTGCACTAGACAGAGGGATTGGTGCTTGCCCCAAGGCCAGTGCAACCAACAGTTGCAGGGACTCAGAAAAATTTTTGTTCCTAGCCCAGGTGCATGTGCTTGGGCTCCCTATATTAAACAACGCAACTCTGTAGGGGGTCAACTAAATACCAAATTACTTTAAAGTAGGGCTGGGGCTTTTTAATCTCAAAATTTGTGGGAGAATTGCGCTCCACTTTAGCATTTATTCATATAGAATCCATAATAGAGGTTTTACTTAATTAGCTATTATGTTCTCTAACTCTTCAAATGTTGAATGTATAACTAATTCTAATTTCTATTTTCCCATCTTTACACTATATGAATTTTATCTTATAATTTGTCCACTGTTCTGTCACCCATGAAATAAAAGTAATTGTTTTATTGGAAAATAAGGATCTATGTACAACAAATTGTCTTTAAATTATGTGGCAGCAGAAGAATTATCGTTGAACTTTTAAAAGGTAAGCGTAAACATTAATTCAATACTTAAATACAGAGATCAATTTTGAGTTCTTCTGTAGTTTATTGATGCCTATCACATCTACTCCTCCCTAGCTAGTGTGATGATGGCCAAACCAAAAATCCTCCACAGGAGGTAACTTAAATGCCAGCCGATAGGGAAGCTTTTAAGGTATTTATAATAAAATGTGTACTGCAATTTTGGATACAAAAGGAAAAATAAGAGTTACTCCCCTTGAACTATGAAAGCAATGATAATGGCTAGTATAACATATTAATATATATTTTTAACCTCGCATAATCTGGCAACCCTGAATCTGAGCTCAATGCAAATCATTCCCTGCGCCTAACTTTTTTAGGGCTTTTGAATGAGCTATGAATCATTGAAATCTGATCAGTGGGAGCAGAGGAGTTGCTGGACACACACACGCACAAACACTGTACTTTATATATAAGATATGACAAACATACATGTAACATAAAAGTTTCACAGTTATAAAACTGATCGTCAGAAACATCTGAAGATCAGTTCTAATGATGTGAAACTTTTACTTATGTCATGTTTTTCATAAGCTCTGAAAAATGTAACATTTTTGCTGTATGTGGCTCTTCCATAGGATATTGAGCACTGGGTTAAAAATCAGTGATAACATGCATTTAATTGAAATTGCCTTTCAATCTAATAATCTATCATATTGTAAATTTGTATATATATATAAAGATATAGTTTTAAGGTATGTTATATTTATGGGTTAAAATGCTCAATATCAGGAATAGAGCATATGTAAATATAAAAGTGACAATGATTGTGTTTAGCATGAAATAGACTGTTGCCTCTGGGTGTTGATGTCAATGTCCATCATATATATATATATATATATATATATATATATATATATATATATATATATATATGGGAAGAAAGTGAAGGAAGCTCTTATGATGCATCAAGCACTCTGAGGCATGTAAAAGAAAATGGTCTGAAAACTATAACTGCATTTTGAAACAGACTGCTGAAGATAGTGAAAAAATGGTAAGTTTGCTTTACTGCTCCAGAAAGTATCTGGCTCCTCCTACCATGCTCTATTTCTACAAAACTTAGATCAAACCAAAAATTGAGTATTGCTGCTATATTTGTGCTGGAGCTGGCCAATTGTTATTTTCATGCCAGATGTTTAGGCAAGCTACATTCCTTCATTCCACCAATCCAGACCTTCACAGCTAGAACCTGCCATGCCATGTACACTGAGTTGACTCATCTTCATTTCCTTTAGATTCCATTGTTTGGATTAAGTTCCTCACAGATCTGTTGCATTGTGAAACCAAGAATTCTTTCATGATTACTGCAATTTTAACTTTCAAGTTAAATGTTAATTATCTTTCCTACATAGTCTCATAATATGTACTTTTTACTAACTCCCCATATGCCCTTCCAACTTCATTTAGTCACCCTTTAACTGGAGTGGCTCTTGGGCCTTCTATTGGGTGAACACTAGTAAAAAAAAACTGAATCTTTTCAGTGTTCGTTTGCATCATCTTCATAGCCAGATTAGTGTCACTTCTTTTTTTCAAAGTTATTAACAAATAAATGCTTAAATTAAAAACTAATATTCAAATGAAGTGAATGAAAATGGTTTAAAGAAGAAAAGAAAGTAGGAAATACAATTTGAGAAGAAAGTTAGTTTATGTAAGACACTGTCAGTGTAAAATAAATGTAATTGTTTGAAATAAAAGAGTAAAATGTAGTCTGGAAAAATAATTGACTTAGCAATTAACAATCACAAAATGAATTTTTGGTGTTACATGCATCCAATTTGCAAAGATATAATTAAAAAATTACAAACCAAAACTGCTATAGTCTTTTTTTTTGCTCATTATTTTAGATCTACTGTTGATGATGCCTAGAATCAGTGAAGTACTTGATAATAACATATCTTGAAACTGATTGCCCTAGATATCTCAAAGACCTTTGACAAAGTGTGGCACAGGAGATTGCTGCACAAACTGGTTAGTTATGAATTCTCTGGTAGAGTCCTCTCAATTATCAAGACCTTCCTGTCAGGTAGGTCTATGAAGGTCATCATTAATGGACAGCTACCTGAGGCACATGAAACCAATGCTGGCATTCTACAAGGCTCTCTCTCCTTGGTTTTACCCTCTTTGTACTTTATATTAACAATCTGCCCAAGAACACTCTCAGAACCTTAGTAAATATATATATATATGCACACTGTACCACACCTCCATCTTGATGGCAAGTGCTTTTCAGCTGATCTCTCCTCTGACTTAACTCTTACAGCTCAATGGGGAAAAGACTGGCTGATATTATTCAATACATCCAAAAACTAAACTAGTAACATTTCATCACTACTGAGCAGACCCTAAACCTGCACCACTCCTAATGAATGGTCTTACCTTCCTCAAAGAGGCTTCGTTCTTTGAATGCCTGCTTGGTTTAAAGCACACTCCTGACATTGAATGGAACATTTATGTTCTTGCCATCCCAAAAGATTTTGGAAGAATGGTTGGTTCCTTGTACAACTCCAGAAAGTTCTTGACTCCTGCTGCCATAATGGAGTATTGTTGCCGTATATCTGCTGGTGCTATCCAATCTTTACTGTCCAACCTTCACAGAGTTCAAAAGTGATTACACAGCCTTGTGGTTGATGAATTATTCTCCACTCTGCAACCCTTATCCCACTGACAAGAGAGTGCTAGCTTCTCACTACCCTATCACTATTACTATGCCAGATGCACAACTAGGACCTATGTTCATGATGGCAAACCATCGCCATTCCCTTTGTGTTCCTTTAATAAGGAGCAGCTTCTTTCTCAGAACTGTTACTTTGTGGAACTAACTCCCAAGAGAATGCTTACCTGACAACTATAATCTTGGTCTCTTTAAGTCCAGGGTCAACTGATATCTATCCTACATATCCTCCTAAAATGCATTTCTTATTTCCTCCTTCCTTACAACAATCTTTCTCAATAACCTTCTACCTTGAGTGATTGTTGGGCCTTGTATTGGGTGAACTAACAGTAAAAAAAAGTAGAAATTCATCAATTATAAGTAATCACTTGAGAAGTATATGTTTTACACTCATGGTAAATTTACTGTGGTTGGACTAGTGATTAAAGCACTTTCTAGACATTTTCATCTTAGTGAATTATTTTCTCTTTTAATTAATTTATGTCAAAATTGTGGTCAGTTTCCTTACGGTGAACAACCAATGCATTTTGTATGTTGTTTTTTAAAATGTCCCTTTTGTGTTCATATAGTCTTTTGTTTAAACTTCTTGAGGTTTCTCCAATATATTCTTTCTGGCAATCTTTGCAGTTGATAGAGTAAATTCCTCCTTCAAGTTTTGGCTTGTTGTTTTGTTTTCTATTGATTTAGTCTTTGATTGTTTTAGATAGAGCTGTGACAAACTTTATGTTGAGTTTATATAAATTCTTTTGGTTGTATTTGTGATAGAGTTAATGGGTATAATAATATATTTTTTTGATTCATTGGGTTTGTCAGGAAGGACAGCTTTTCTATTTTGGAATATTTAATGAGCCTTTTGTTTCATATTGAATATAAAATAATTTGTTTTTAATTTTCATTAATGATTTTCCTGATGACAGCTGCTCTCAAGTTAGTATCTACATTGATGACACAAATGTTTACTCCTGTCTTGATACTAAGTCTGATTAGTGTGATAAGGTCAAATTGGCGGGCTGATCTCACAGACGACCTACAGTCTGTTTGTAGCTGAGGTTAAGAATGACTTGTAATTTTAATGCGTTTAAAACTAAACCACTCTCCATTAATCATCTGTGAGACCGCTTTCTGCCTTTTATAAGCATGGCTGATGCTGGCCTCCAGGAGAATGTCTTGTTACACTTTCTCTAGTTAACATACTTGGCTGACATGAAGTGAAAAGACTACATTGAATCCATGCTAGGTTAGTTGCTAAGAAAGTTGGTTCACTGTGTTGAGCTAAACAATTTTTCTCTCCAGAGTCTGTCTTACATATTTATTAGTCTACCATTCACCCATACTTAGAATATTGCTGCCAAATTTAGTCTGATGCTCCTGTTATTTATTTAGAGATTCTTGATAAAATCAAAGGAGAATCAGCAAGATTATTGATCCTGACATGATGTCTCAGCTTCAGTCATTTTCCCTTCACCATAAAGTTTCAAATTAACTTCCCTATGGTACCTAGACTTTATGAATTTGTGCTGCGTGATTGTGATTGGTGACAAGGTCTCTTCAATTTATAGTTGAATTGGTTAGACGTAACTGTAAATGCTATGCTAACAGTTTCTTTTCTCACACTTCTTGCTTCATGCTTTCTGGCCAACTTTGATCTTCAAAAATTTAAATGCAGTGTCAATCATTATCTACTGTCTTCTTGATTACTCTTCTATTTTCCCACTCCTTCATAATGTTTTCTGTTTTGTGTCTTTTTTTTTTTTTTAATCGTATCACCGCAAGCAAGGCCGGAGGCCACTATCACGCAAGGGGTTAAAGAAGGGTTGGAGGAAGAGCAGATAGGAGTGGCAAGGGAGGGGATGTGGTGAAAGAGAAAGACAGTGGGTCGATCAAGGCAAGGGGGCCACAGAAGATCCGGAGCGAGATCAGATAGGAATGAAAAATGAAAGGATGTGGAGAAGGGAAATGGATAGATCAAGGCAACTGGAGATGTTGATTGACGCTACACTTAAACCGTTAGAGATTGTATTTGTCAGGGAAACAGTAATAAGGAAGGGAGTTCCATAGGCGAGATGGGATTGCTGTATGTTTGCTGAGAGGAAAAGTCTTTGAAGGGATTTCTATAAAATTTCAAAGATCATTAAGAGGTCCTCTCCACTCCCTGCCAAAAACAAGCTTGTATGCATATATAAGATACATTCCCATAAAGGTGCTTTTTGATTAAAAATGTAATTTATATTGATGTCAGAATGATCTTTCTATTGACACTTTCTCAGAAGGATTTACAGATGTTAGCCATAATTTTCAATCTTCTAAACTAAATCTCAATGTGTACCTGTGAGTGTATTTATGATTCATTAAAGATGACAGACAAGTATTTTTCTTTTCTTTTTTAAGAACTTTTTTTTTACTTAACTTTTCTTGTTTATGTACAAGAGAGTCTTTTGAATGTGTGGTTTGAGTCAAGTAAAGTTTATTAAAAATATAAAAATAACAATCTTTGACTGTGGTTTGTCAATGAAACACATATGAGATCATATTAAAAATGTCTGTGTCACATTCTAGCACTTACAGCCTGATGAGTCAAAGGTGATAGTACACTTGCTTGTAAGTCAATGTAATATCATTTTCTTTTGATCTTAGATGGCTCTGTTTATGTATTGAGATAACTTTATGTATTATATGTATAGGCTTATGACTATATCATGATGAGACTGGTTCTTGTATGAATTCCAAAGTTAAGAAATATCAAGCCTGGTCAGTACCTAGAAGGGTGATGACTGGGAATACCAGGTGCTGTAAGCTTGAATGTGTAGATGGCTTGGAAATGGAAATTGGAGGCCCAAGTTCTAATTGCAGTCAGATTCATTATATTCAATTACATGCAAATATCTTCAGGAAAGGTATGAATCAGTAAATGACTATTATATCCCAAAAATTCTTACAATCTAAAAATATTATTTTGTCTTTAAATAACCTGCAAAAGGTTGATAAGTTGATAATGAAAATCTCTTGGCATCACGCACTTTGATATACAGGCACTTACTGAATGCGCATTCATTTAAATTTTAATATACCTTTCCATATACATTTCCATACACGTATACATACAAATGCCAATAGATACATCTATAATTATGCACTACAAAATGTTCATATATTTACTTATATCTAAGGAGATTTTTTTACAAATGTTAATTATGTAGTTACACTGAAGGATAACACTATTCATGTGTTTATCTTGATGCACATAATGTCAAATAATCATCCACACCTGCATTCACCTGTAAATGTCTAAATGCATTTTCTACTGATAATATTTGGTTTGTATCCATGCACACTGATGTAGTTGATATAGATGTATATTTTACAAGCAATCATAAAGAAAATCCCTTAACATAACACAGGCTTAAATTATTATGAACACTTGATGCAGAATTTTATCTCATCCATAAAGCAGAAAATATGAAACAAGAAATGTTCAGAATAAGAAAAGTATGAAGCAGAATTTCACAAAGACACATTTACTTGCTTAATATTTTCAACAGCATCTTGGCAAATATTTTCCTGCATCTTTCACTGATGACACTATCTCTTCAAAATTGGTCTGAAAAAGTGACAATATTTTGGCAAGAAAAGTAAGACGAATTTAATTAAAGTTATAATGGAGACAAAAAATGCAAAATCTAAAATGAAAATGAAAAACTCATTGGATATGACCAAAAGCAATAAGCGTGCAAACCTCATTGGATTTGAGAATTCCTGACAAGAATGAACTGGTGTAAAGTAAAATAAATTTAACTCTGGGGTGAGACTTCAAGAAAGTGAAATGGGGAAGCAATCTTGTATTATGTGAAAACTTACTCTTTTTTTTCTGTTTAAAATTTATGGGATATTTTTGATTAAGTAATTCTAAGAATCATGACAATATAATTACTTTATGACACTCTGACCTTTTCACTGTGTTCATTCATAAATTACGTAAACAGTAACTAATAAATATAACAGAATTTGCCTCTCATTTAAAAAGCACTTATTCTAGTCATAAATTACTTTGTTCTTCATACAATTTAATCATTCAACCACTTTCATCCCAAACTATCATGGGAGGACACTTGCCACTTGATCTTTTAAAACAATTAATCCAAGTTTGCCAAATCTTTTCATGTTGGGAGTTTAGAATGTGTGTTGAATATTCTCTCATGGAGATGCTGAAAATTTGTATCAACACTGGAAACAGAAATCCTTTGATCCCTAATTTTTTTTCCCATTCCTGCTCAAAGGCTGGCCGCACTCATTTAACTCTAATGATCAATTTATTTACTTTTTTCTAGGATTTTCTTTTTTGTAATTGCAATTTTCGTTCTGCATAATTTGTGTTAAATATGGAATATTTCTGCCTTGATGTTAATATTTAGGATTTGGCTTTTAAACATTTGCAAAATTGCACCAAAATTTTTCATTAGAATTTACAAACATTGTTCACTCATTTTCCAAGTGGATCTGAATTCTCATGCACAGTAGACCAAGAATCTCAATTCTGTTTGATTGAAATTTAGACACAAACCAACAGAAAATTAGAAATGAAAAAAATTTAAACATCAGACTTTTTCAATTTTTGCATATGTAATTATTCATCAAATGGCAAACTGTGACCTTCCTAACAGCAATAAAATAGAGTGTCAAAAGGACAGTTTCTCCATTGACTGCTATTATTTTAACTACCTTCACTCCTCACCAATGTTTATTGTTTTAAAAAGTGATGATTAAAATTGTAATAACATCTAAACATGATGTAAGCAAATTAACACATTTTCTTTGTTTTTGAGAACAAATTTATAATTTAAATAAATTTATGAATAAAAAACTTTTTTTCATATTTATTTCTTTATAAGTTGTACTTCTTAATAAGAAAAGAATGCACTCAATTAAATGCAGGATTCTTTCTGACTTTTAAGTATCTTTGTCAAAGAAACTTCTTGAACTTTATATACTAATTAAACTCCTTTGAAGAATTTCATTTTATCAGAATAAGAATTCAAATTTATTATTAGTCAAATGTTGAATCATCCAGCAACTTTATTCCTGAAGCTACTATCTTCTTGTATTTTATTTCATTTCATCCAATTCTATAAATAATTCAACAGGTACTACCAAAAATATGTACACATATTCAGTCATACCTGGAAATTTAATTCTTTTACTCATAATTAATTTGCATGAAAATCTCTAGTCAAGATGTTTTGAGTTTTACCTACTTAAAATTTGTAGTGTTGAGAAGGATTTTGAAAATTCATGTTGATGTGGATAAAGAGATCAATTTTATTGTTTTGATGCTTTTGTTTTAGGAAAGAAATTTGAAAATTCCCAACAAGGGAATGTTGGAAAATAGTTAAAACAGAAACTGACTGTAACTTATGAAGCATGCAGATTAAGTTTAATCAACTAATAAAATAGCAATTTTATTGTAAAAGCATAACAAAGGAATTGTTATTATATCCAAATTTTCTTATAATATTTGATATATTGATGTTATTAACCATAAAAACAAACTTATTTTTCTCATCAAAAATTGTTTAAACTTAACAACATATTGTTAAGTGTTGCCAATAAAGTAGGACAGTATTGTCAAAATAAAAGGAGGGTTTCAAAATGTCACCCTCACCCTGCTAAAACTAGTGGCCATAGAAATTCACTATTTTTCAGACTGAATTAAATATGTTTCTTTTTAAATTTGGTTCTTGAAAATTAACAAATACAACCCATTTGTAACAGTTGATTCCAGTTTTATTGTTTTATACATTCAATAGAATTTTGAGAAGATAAAAGAGGAAAAAATCAGAAAAAGAACATTTACAAAAGAATTTCTGAATTCCTTTCATCAGTCAGTGAAGTGTTAATATTAAGCTTTTTGATTTTTAGTTTTGTTTTATCTCAGAGAAAAATGGTCAGTATGTGAAAATAAACATTTCTCACACTTGATCTCATATTCATTTTTATCAAGATAATCTTATTACATTTTCATCAAAACAAAACTTTTTAATGTTTTAATTTTATTATGTATCCCGCTGGCAACTTGTTTGCTTGAGATGTGGGCACATACATACATACATGTGTGCATGTTTGTGTATGAAGTTGAATACATGAATGTAAAGGATAAAAAGGTTAATTGTAGTTGGCACATGAAAAAATGATAAATGCCAAAACAGTTTTCAATTCTGGCTGCCAATTGTTGTTATCATTTCTTGCAAACAACCTTGGGCAAGGCATGAACATAAATCACCCTGTGTCCTGTTTACTAGCAAACAATTTCAACTTTCTCTTTTCATTGGCACTACAGAGTAAAAAAGAAGTATAAATTGTTTAGAAATTCATCCAATTGAAATCCTCTCCTATGATAATTTAATCCCTAATGAGGAATGACATTCAAATAAAAGACATGGACATTCTATTTTTATAAAAACTTATCACTGGCAAAATGGTCTTATACATTTTTCAAATCAGATTTCTTTCCTTCAAGGTAGGGAGAACACATAAAATCAACTGCTGAACGAGCCTTTAAAATTTAATTTGTTATTCCTTGTGTTCTCTAACTTAGTTGTAAGCATTATATCAAACGTCTTATCTGAAATTACTAAAAAGAGATACAGCAGTCATATTATTGTTATTGTTTGCAAAAATAATTGTAACTGAGAATGAGAGACTTCTATTTAACTTGTATACTATTCTTTCATACCAACCACAAGACACTGAGATAATGAGTGATACAATGGGCAAGGTAGAATTTATTATGCTCTTTCCAAAGAACATGGTCAAATTACTTTAACTATTGTAATAAAAATTTGAACTTGGTCTATTAATTCTATTTTTCTAAAGCATCGTCAGTTGTAATATTCTGATTTATTTTCTTTAAAACAACATAAAATCCAAACATAGAAGTTTTGTAATTATTTTAATCTTCAAACAGTATGCAAAATCCAATGACATGTCTGCATTATCTGATAAGTATTGATCCTTTTAATGTTCAGTATAACAAATTGAAGATTGATGATTTGTTGATTGAAATAGACTTCTCACTTTTCTTTTATTCAGCTGAGTGTGCAATCAGAAAATTTACTTCCAGTTGCATCAGAAAAAAGAATTATAAAACCAGAAAACAATAAAAACTATTTTCTTGAGTTTTTTAAGTTATAAAGTAATGAAGGAGGTCAGTTTGTTACTTAAAATGATTCAAAGATGATATTTTTAATGGCTGAATAGATTTTAAGAAAATTTCAAGAATATCTTTATACATTTTTCTTTTTCTTGTTAGGTCAATTTGCGATTCCCTGAATTTTGTTATTTTCTTCCTTCAGTTTTTTTTCTTTGGCTTTTCTATTGTTGTTGTTAGAAAATTCTCATCATTTACTTTCTGCAGAATTAAGCAGAGGGAAAAAGCATGTTTGCTGTAAAAATTATGAGAGACATTAGTTCTACAGTAATTATATTTATGTATAATCTCTTTTTAAATGCTTTTTGCTGTCAATAAAATTTGCTGAATTTTTAATTTTGCTTTGATTTATTTTACTGAGAAAGTTTTAGCAGTTTCTTAAATGTCTATCAACATTTGTATTAAAATATAACAGATACACACATTTCTCTGCATAAATTTACACTCATACATATATATATATATGTACATGTGTATACATATAGACAAATGTGTGTGTGTGTATATCCATATATATAAAGTTGTAGCTTCTGTCTGTCTGTTTGTTATCAAACACCTCCTACAGTTTTGGAGATAGATGCCCATAACCATACATATTCTGAAACTACATTACCCAGGGTACTTGGATAAGTATATTTCATTTTGATCAAAGGGGATCTCCAAGTGGCACAAATCACCCACTGCATTTTTTTTCCCTTTGATATAATATATAATAATATGGTGGGCCCAAGGGGGAACAAACCCCTTACTTTATTTTTTCCTTTGATTTAAATTAAAATTAAATTTGAACAAAGGAATGACTCCTATTCAAAATATAGAAGGAGAAAACCAGGAGATGCAGGTCACATTGGCAAGATCATTGAGTAATATTGAAATGCAACATTTTTCTCCACAAATTATAACAATGATTTAAAATCAATCATCATTTTCTTGCAAAAACAATGTTTGACAGGCAGCAAGGCATGGGTAATTCGGCAATTTTATATATATATATATATATATATATATATATATATATATAATATGTGTGTGTATTTAGGCAGCATATCCTTCATTTATACATATTTCATTAAAGTTGACAGACAAGGTAGTGTGATTAAGCTTTCTGTTTAATGTTTCTTGTGTTCAAACAAATGTTTTCTTTTCTAAACACAGAGTGTCTATAAACTGTCCAAATGTTCTGTAATTCCAAGCACTTTCAGCTATACTTTTAGCCATTATCAAGGATGATTTTATTTTTGCTGTTTAATTGGGTATATGGGTTGTGTGTATGTTTCTAGAGTTCTAGGCATGTGGCCATGTTCAGAGTTAATGTTATTGAGTGTTGGCTTTTTCTTTATCATTATTAAGGCTTTCATTATTTTTAATCTTTTTTATGCAAGGATGAAGTTATTATGTTTGTATTTTCTACTAGTATGTTTCGGATGGAGTCTGGTAAGTTTGTGTTTATGTTTAAATGGGTTGCATGCTTATCCAGATGCCTTAAGTTACACCTATCTGACTATAGCTCCATTTTAATCCATTTAAACACCCCCCCCCACATATATATATATAGATAGATAGAGAGAGAGAGAGAGAGAGATAGAGATAGAGATAAACATACAAAGATAAATATATATACATGTATATATGCATACATGCATTTTTAAAGCTAATTCAGTGGCCATTCTTCATTTTAAGTTATGGGAAATTTCAGTATTTCACTGAAAAACAATTAATAATTTACTTGACATAACATATGATAAATAGACTTGATTTCACAAGATATACTTCTTGTGTTAGCTTTTCCCATGAAGCCGAGCCACCTGGAGATATATTTCTGCTACCATTTGTAGGCATGATACATTAATACATAGTTTCTTCTCAGGTTAAGAAATTATTTATCATGAATAAACAAATAGTATATATATATATATATATATATATATATATATATATATAAGTGTACAAATATAATATAAGGTATATTTAAGCAGCAAGTATTCATACAAATGAGTTTGATGAAATATAACTGACAACATCTGTTTGCTTAAATTTTATTCTATTTTTCCAATTGTGGGTAAACTGTCCAAACTTCATATTTATACTGCTGTTTGGTTCAAGTATTTTCAAGTGTCTCACTCATTTTCATGAATCAGTATGGTATCTGTGGTAAGATTATGTTATCTACATTCTGCTTTTCTTTAGAAAGCTGAAAGTTTAAAATAATCCATGGTGACATCATGTGTAATGGTCAATGTAAGCAAGGCCGCACCAAAAAGGACTCTTTTTTCTTTTTTTTCATTAACCATTATACATGATATCATCATGGAGTATTTTAAACTTTCAGCTTTTTTCAAAAATTGGAAAAATACAATAAAAAATTAAACAAATGGACCTTATCGGCTGTATTTACTCAAACTTGTTTGTATATATGTATGTATCTGTGTATATACATCTATCTATCTATCTATCTATCTATCTATCTACATACATACACACACACATATATATATATATATATATATATATATATATATATATATATATATAGTCTTTCTTTACAGTAATATATTACTATAAATTTATATTTCATTGATGATGACTGGCCAAAATCTCCTATAATGACCTAAAAATCTTGTCCTTTACTTCAATGGTTCTTGGGATCCATTTACTCAGGTTTTTGTTGTTATCCGATTGTCAGGATTCTAAACATTTAACAACAGCAACAACGCATCTTTTAAATGAAACAAAAAAAGATTATTTTCTGAAGAAAAAGTAGAAGCAGAATATCAGTTGAAATAACATCATTTATTCTTTTCAGAAATATACAATAAAAATAAAATGTTCAATTTTCCATACAGTGAAGTTTGTTTTATAAAGTAATTAAGTGTTCATAGTCTAGTGTGAAATGCCTGGACAGACTTACATTATAACGGTCAGCCTAATGTGTTTACAAGTACGTAGACAAAGGCTTAGTAGGCAGTTGCTGGTTAACCCCTTCTATTGTGTGCATGGACAAGGCCTTAGTCAGCAGCAGCTGGCTCTCTTCCATTGTGTGCATATGCGTGTAGATCAAACTGGCCTCTGAAATTGTCTTGAGCCTTGAGAAGCAGTAGACTTCAATTTTTATATCCATAAGAGGATTCAAAATCTAATTTCACATAGCAGTGTGAATTTTTTGAATACAAGGGTTTCATTGGTTAGAAAATAATTTCACACTGGCTTGCAAAAATCTTTTTATTGAGTTTGCAGGTGTGGTGAAAGGAGTTATTTTCTGAATGGTCCAAAAATAACATGGTAGGTCTACAACTATGTCCGTAAGTATTTTGGTGGCATTTTCCCTTGTAATGACAAACCTTCTGATGGAATTTTATTGATTAAAAAATATATATATGGGATTTAATTCCTATATAGTCACCATTTAAATAGAACAAGATTTTTCTAAATATTTCCATTTGATAATAGAGCTAAAATTAAATTTCACATGTACTAATGGTGCAGAACTGTACTTATTAGCACATGATTAGACTCCTCATTGACAGATGATTGTGTCACTGTTAATATGGCTGCCCTCAGGTAGAAAATATTCATCTCAAAAAATTCTAATAGTCACTTGACAAAAAGACAAATTAATGATTAGATAAGAATTTCAGATTTTAATTATTTAAAAATAACAATTTAATAATTCACAAAATCCCAAAGTTATCTCTTAATTTGTAAATGCTTTTTTGTTGTTAAAATATTCTTAAGACAAAATCCACATTCAGATATTATTGATACAATTATTCTTGAAACATTTTGATCCCATTTATTCATCAAACATAAATTTATTTATCAATGAAATAAGAGAAAAACTACTGCATTAAAATTATAAAACTGCAAATCATCCATGTTCACACATTTCTCATTTTTCCAGGTGAACTGATGTTTTAGTTTTTTTAATTTTCATTTTACATTCCATATAAGTAGGGTTCACCCAGTACAAGGGCCAAGAGCAACTCAAAGTAGAGGGTTACTTTGTGGTGTTGTATGAGCATAAGAAAGAGCCAGAAGTGAAGTTTTTGGAGCTATGCAGGAAAGATAATATGCTAACTATACATGAGGAGGTCAAGATTTAATTAGGGAATAACAGGAGTTCAATCAGAGACGTTAGAATCATGGAGTTGAAGTAGACTTTAGAAGGAACCGAAAAGCCAGTCCTAAACAGGAAACAAGGGATAAACCTCAACCCCTATTCAAAAGACTGGGGAGGAATGTGAAGAAATTAAGAAATATATTTGTATATATGTGATCTAAATATATCATTTAATAAATTAAAAATCAAATAAGCATCAGAAAACAGAAGAAATTTTTTCACCCAAAGCAAGGCAATAAAGCCACTAGGACACAAATAGTTACTCAGTGTGAAAGAAACAGAGAGGATAATAAAACAGTAGGATTTAAGGAGACAGAAAATGGCAGTTGATATTGCACTTAAATCACTGAATATCATTTTTGACAGGAAAGCAAGAAGGGCATTTCACAAGCAAGAAGTGTGAGAAAAGAAATAATCAGCCAAGAACTTATTGTTATAACTAAGAATTTCAACAGAGCATACCTAATACTATGCTTAAATTCATGAAGTTGAAGTATCAATGAGGAAAGCTCATCAAAAGAATTACCATGAAAATATTTATAGAAAAGCTAAAGGGATGATAATGTTGATTCTTCTTCTTTGGATTTTGTTAAAAATCTCTTGCTATTGGGTTCTTTTTTCTTAACTTTCATGTATCTGTCTATCACAGTCTGTTCATATCTATCTATCCCATTCTTTTCATATCTATCTATCTATCTATCTAAGTTCTTACCAATTTATCAATCAATCTTTACTAAAAATAATAATAATAACTTTTGTTTTGGCAGAATAATAGGTTTTATTAGACAAAGTGCAAAATATTTTTTTATAAATAAAACCAAAAGATATTACCTATAGAAACATATTTCATTAAAATAGTATCCAGTATTTCTGAATAAATTATTATTTTACATGTTAATATGGGCTTGTTGATGTTCTATAACCATCATCAGTCTTTTAACCATTGATTTTGCTTATTTTATATGCTGTTTCAACTTTAATATTTCATAAAGCAGTTTTTATCACTTCCCTAGATATTTCCTTGCTTGAATATTGCATATCCATTCTCATATAGAGCTCATTTAATGTTGGGTCACAAGTTTTCTAGTGGATTAATATCTTAAGAGGCTAAGAGATACTTCATTAATTTGATTCTAGTTGAACTGCTAGGACAACTTGATTTGTTTGGGAAAGATATTAGAATAATCCAAAATTAATATTGGGAGAAAACTGCTTACATGTGATAGAAAGTGAATCAAGTAAATATAGAAAAATAGAAAGAGCTATAAGACATGGATGTGTCTTCTCACCAGATTTATTCAACCTTTACAGCAAGGTGATTCTAAAAAAATACAAAAGTCCTACCAACATATAATTGGCAGGCACAATTTTAACAATGTAAGATATACAGATGACACAGTATTGATAGAAGACGCAGAAAGGAAACTGCAGGAAATCCTAGCCAGGTAGGATAGTGAGAAGGAAGGAATAAACATCAATTGTAAGAAGACAGAATGCATGGTTGTTAGCAAGAAGAACTGCCAAAGATGGAAGCTCTGAAGTAAAGATGTTAAAATTAAGCAAGTACACCACTGCCAAAATCTTAAGGCTACTGAAAATAAAGAAAAAAATATACATTTTGTGTTGTTAGACTCAACCACTTATTTGAGTAGAGCTTCAAAAAATGAAAATAAGAAAAGGAAAACTAAAAATGAAAAACAGCAATTATTAGGAAAAATTTGCATACTGAGAAATTAGGTTAAATATTAATTAGTCAAAAGTTTAAAACTATACCTAAAAGAAGTTCTAAACAGATTTGGAAATCTCCAAATGATGACAACAAAATTGACAATAAATTAATTAAAAGCAGCCATACAATACTATCTGCAAATGCCTTAACTTCTATCTGAAACAATTTATTCAATCTTAACAATATGAAAATAATTACAAGCACATCCCAAACTATTATTTATATTATCAAAACCAAAAAATACCCATAATAATTCTAATAAGCAGGTATATATAAAATAAACTGTCACAACTGATCCTTACAATATATTGTGGAAAACTTGCAGAAATTTAAAAGAATGTATCTATGAACACAAAAAGGATCTTATACACAACAATTTATCAAATGCATTAGTTATAATTAGAAATAAATTCAACCACAACTTTGATCTAAAGAATGCCACAATTATTAAAAGAGAAAGTAACTTACTTAGGAGGAAAATTCATTCCCAACCTAGCATACATGACCATAAAAAATTTGAAAAAAATAAAAGAAACCTTCCATTGTTCAACATAAATAAATAAATACATAAATTAATTTCTCAAAATAAAATAAAATAATAAATTATAATTACATAAAAAAATTCAACAATGCCAATAACAACATTAACTTATTTTCATTTCTTATGCATCAAATCACTTAGAATCTTCTATAGTTTACCTTGACTTTCAGTTAGCCGTAAGTATATTTATGAGTTCTTAATAAAATCCTCACATTTGCCTTGATAAAGATAAAAGATAAAGATATATAGGCCATATTTTTCAGAATATAGGACACACTGGTGTATAAGACACATCCTTATTTTTCTGAGTATCCAATGAAAATTGAAATATCAATTCACGTCAGTCTGATTGGTGATATGCATTTCACATTTGAAATCCATTCTGTTGCTATAGAGAATACATTCAAGGGAACTAATGAAACAATTCGTATTTAAATAACACACACACACACACACACACACACACACACACACATACATACATACATATATATATATTATGAATAACTTTAATGTATAGAATGCAAGAACATTTTGACATTAAATTTTAAGGTAAAAAAGTGTCTTATACACGGCAAAATATGGTGCATATATACATATATATATGTGTGTGTGTGTCCAACAAATGCCCCCTACATATATATATATATTTAGTTTATGAAAAACCAGGTAATCCGTATGGGTAGACCCAAGGAGGATAAAATCCAGAGAGCTCAATGTAAATCAGAGCTAATAATTTAAATAAAAATAAAAACAGACCACTTATGGAACCTTAAAGTGGTCTGTTTTTATTTTTATTTAAAATATATATATATACATATGTGTATATGTATATTTTTATTTAAAATATGTGTATATATATATGTGTGTATATATTATTTAATATATATATATATGTGTGTGTATATATTATTTAAAATATGTGTATATATATATTTTTATTTAAAATATATATAATATATATATATAAACATGTGTATACATTCTCTCACACACACATATATATAATAAAAAGACTTCAAGAGCAATAATTCAGTAATTATTTAAATATTTTGTCAAAATAAATAAAATTTATATATTTTATCAAAGTTAAGATATTCTGTTTGCATCTTCAAAATGTGCATGAAAAAGATTTTTTATCAAATAATTGCATCCTCTTTTCTAATTATTGTAAAGTATGCAGAGGACTCCAGATATTTAGGGTCTAATTAATTCTCTATCAGAAACCAAGGGTTACAAACAGTAGACAGAAATCAAGGGGTTAAATTAAATCTGGAAGCTAATGGTTAAAAGGAATGGCAAGAGTATTAGGAAGTAAATTTTCAGTTTCTCTTGACTCTAGTGACTTTCTATAAAAGTTTTATGAATTAGCATAGGTTTCAAAATGAATCCACTTTCAATAAAAGAATCAAGGAAAAAAGAAAATGGATGTTAAATACAAATTGACATATTTCTCTTACTTCTTGTTTATTCATTTGGGTTTTATTTCTGTTTGACTAGTTTTTAAATTAAATTAATCTTGTATATTTAAATTAAATTACAAAAGTTTATAAGCCATTGAAAACATTTTATTTTGGAATATACTTCACTCACACACTGTGACTGAGAACCTATTAGTAAAGAGAGTAGTATACAGATTTTTCTGATAGTAGAAAGTGTCATTAGTGTTATCATCATTTAATGTGTTAACTTTTTGTAATAAGGTTTACATATCATTCAGCTTTCTCAATAGGTGTCTATTGAAGAAGATAGAAAGAAATAGATTGGGAGACAGAGGTGAATCATTCATGCATATTTAAAAGTTTTTCATTTATTTTTTATGTATAAATATATGTGTGTGCGTGATTTGACTGAAAATAAGAAGTAGAGTTTATGTATCATCACAAAATGTATATTTTTATAGTCTAAATATGTAGGTGTATGGGAGTGAAAGTATTTAAGGTATATCAGATATAATTATGCAAATTTGTTTTCATAATAGTATTTGTATTAATCAAATGATTTTAACATTTTCTGGGTATACTTATATTTATATGATCAATACATTATGTAGATTTTAGCTTATAAAAACTCTCCTTATGAAAAATATTGATAAAAATGTGTCTCAAGTGGTTTATGGTTGAGCAGACAAGGTGCAATATGAAGTTTATTCCTAAATAAATCCCCAAAATATAGGCAACAAAAAGATAGATTAATGCATAATCCCACAGACATGAAGGAATTAGTGTTGGATTATTTTACATCTTAATATGAGCTCCTTGACATTCTATAGCCTTCATCACACTTCAATTCATTGATTTTGTCAATTTTTCTACTCTTTCAATTTTAATGTTTCTTGCAGCAGTTTTTATTGCTTCCCAAGAGACTTTTTGCTTGAATATTGTTTTTCATTCAGATTTATATCTCTTTTAATGATGGATCACAAGTTTTCTGTTGGATTAATATCCAGAATGATTTGAGGGTATTTCATTAATTGGGTATATTTGAAATATTTTATAACAAAGGAGGAAATAGTCAACTTGGGAGAATGTAAAGGAATCCACTCATTAAAGTTTCTTGTAAACTTTATCACTTGTCTTGTCCAAGGACTCACAATAATTCTCTGTATTTATTTTTGTTTAATCAGCAAATTTGAAGGGATATAGAATTTTACTACCTACAATACAAGCACAGAATATCATTTCACCTTCGTTGTTGTTGTCTTCTAAGACATATTGGTTGATTATTTCCTGCAACCTTTAGTCCAGCCATCAGCTTCATCAATTATGGCTCTAGACTAACATGAAAAATTATGCTGAGAATTTCTGTTTGAATTTCTCGGATGATAAGTTTTATTTACATGATTTACATGTGGACTATTGTCCTCAACAACAAAGATGAGGATAAATGCATGTAACTAATATAATTACTGTTGAGAAATCAGGTTTTATGTACTCCTTCATCTAACATACTTATTTTTCTTTATGTTATTTACTTAAAAATGATAGTTTCTTTGATTTTTTTATATCTTAAATCAATATTCTTTATTTTCTGCATTTTTTCTCTACGTTTATATTTTCAAAAACAGCTTTGTCAACTAGTTTCTTGCTGTTAATTTTTTAAAAACTTTTTTCACAATTTCTAAATTTGTGGTCACAATACAATATCGTGTTTCTTTTTTGAGGTTATATCTTTCCTATCACCCAATGCATTCTTTATTTATTTGAAATTAAAATAAATATAAATAACTGTACTATTATAGATATTTATTTACAACATGGTCCATAACAACCAAGTTGCATAATGAATTTTGATATCATGAAATAAATATTGATAATATTTCTAACAGTCAATGTTATAAGCTGAAATTCATGTTAAATAATTCTAACATGAATTAGAAGCCATACCAAGATTCATTATTGGTGGCCACAATCTTAACAGCGTAACTGTTATGTTTTGTATGTCTCTCTGTGTAGTAGTAATTGTAGTACAGTAGTACCTTTTTTTCATTGCAAAAGACATAGTTATGGGAGCTCTGATTTGTCTTCACATTAATTCTGAAGGGCTCAGTTTTTTCCCCACATGTGGAATGGATCTGTAAATGAGGAGCAGTTTTGGTAGATATGCTTTTATGCTTTCATTAATCAGTGAGAATGCTTTTAATCCCATTTTTACTATTTGTACCATTCTTTCTGCAATGCCATTAGATTGTGGGTTATATGGTGGTGTCTTCTATGGGATGCATCCAATCTGTTTTAACTACGCACATAAGTTCTCATCACAAAATTTGTGTGCATTGTCAGTGACTATTGTCTGTGGTACTCCATTCCTTGAGAATATAGTTCTTAGTATTGCTTTATTGTGCTGGCTTTTCTGTCTTTTACTCTGACAACTGCTGGCCATCCTGAATATGAGTCCACTAATACTAAGAACAATCCCCTATCTTTGATATGTGCATGATCCATGTGAACACTAACCCATGGCTCTGCTTCCTTGGGACATGAGTGAATTTTTGCTTGCTTGAAGTTTTTATTGCTGCACATTTTGGGCATCTCTTAACATATTCCTGTACATTTTTGAATATCCTGGTCACCAGCCTTGTAACTTTAGTCTTCTTTGTGTTTTTGTTATGCCACAATGCATGTCATCATGTACTCTTTTTAGTATGTCCCTTCTCAGTATTTGTGGAGCTACTATTATATCCCCATTGCATATTATGCCATTTTTTATGGTTACTTTGAGCTTTGTTCCTTCACAGCTTTGCACCCAGTGGTAGCAAGAAATAAATCTGTTATCTTGTTCTCTCCTCTGTCGGTTTTTGTGTCTTAATTTTTTCATTCTTGCAAATGCAGCAAAAGTTCTTATCCATGTTTCTATGTGTTCTGGGTTGTCCACCAAATTTAACGATCCTATTGGCAATGCCATTGTTATGTTTTGCATATTTCTCTGCATAGTAATAGTCGTAGTACAATTCTCCATGTCCTGAATAGCAACCGGGTTTGCTAGGCATAGCCACCCTATGTTTGCCAGTTGTTCTCTATTTATACTTGTCTATCTAATTTGCATATGATAGTACAATAACATAAGCAGATGACACAGTGTTGACAGCAGACATAGAAAGGAAACTACAAGAAGTCCTACAGAATGAAGTGAAGGAAAGCAAGAAGAAAGAACTAAACATTAATTGCAAGAAGATAGAATATATGGTTGTTAGCAAAAGGAATGGAACAACTTGCAAATTACAAATTGGAGATAGCAAAATGAAACATGAAAAATTTAAATATCTGGAAAGTGCAACCCTGAAAATCAAAGGCACATTGGGATAGCAAAATATTAAGAAACAGAACAATTTTGTTAGAATCAAATAAAAGAGTACTGAAGTGTTACATAATGTCAGTCCCCCTATATGGCAGTGAATGCTAAACACTCTCCTCAGAGATGAAGAGACTTGAAGCAACAGAAATGTGGTTCTACAGAAGGAGGCTGAGAATACCATGGACTGGAATATGTGGGCAATGATTTGGTTTTAGAGAAAATTAAAACAAAAAGGACACTTATACTTAGCATCAGGAAAAGATAGTTGAAATTTGTAGGTCACATAATGAGGAAAGAGGGCTTGGAAAATTTAATACTCAAAGGACAGAATGAAGGCAAGTGGGATAGAGGAAAATGACGCATAACCAACCTAACAAGCTTGAATAAATGGATGGTGAAGCAAAGTTTAGGAGAGATAACAAAAACATAAAATTTATTTAATGTTACAAAGGAGAGGAAATTGTGGCAAGCCATGATCAGTCATGGCACATAAAAAATGATGATGCTGTTATTGTTACAAACAGTGATTAATTAATTCCAAATTTATTGGGAAAGCATTGACTTGAATAACCTAATCTGAAATATGGTATATATTAGAAATGATTGATTCATTTTCTATGGCTTATCAACCATTTGCTGATTATTTAAAGCCAGAAAATATTTATAGATTGTAAGAATTTTTTTTCGAGATAATAATGGTTTAGTAATACAAGTTTTACTAATTAACCCATAGCTGGGGGTAGAAGATGTGGATTCATCTATTTCCCAAGAGTATTTGCATGTATGTGAATATAACAAACCCAACTGGAATTGGAACTCAGCTCTCTGATTAACAATTTCAAATGATTATCTGTTATATCACCTGCGCATCCAAGCTTACAGCACCTGGTATTCCCAGGTGATAACCCAGGATATATATTAGAAGTGTTAGTAGAGTTATATTGATAACATTATAAATATATTATATGCATGTATATAAATTATGCTGGATTTTCTTATATCAGTTCATGTGTTCATAATAACATTTCTGTTAATCATCTAATGTATTTTCACAATATACTTCCATTTCGTATATGATCAATATACGATTTATCTTTTTATAATATCTATCCCCCTAAACATACTGAGAATAAGTTGTTTTAAAGTATGTGTATCATTTATATTTATTATACAAATATATCTTGAAAATTTTACCAACATTGGCTAGTTAATAGTAATTTTATTTTGAAAACATTGACTTGCATAATAAAATCTGACTGTGTGTGGGTGAGAGAGAGAGAGAGAGAAAGTGAAATTAAGCTTTCATCTAATGACCCAAAATTTATCCTCGAATATTCACATGTGACTGCCAACAAGTGTCTAGAAGTTGACAGGTACAATTGCATACGAAGACATATGTTGTATCCAAGCAGAGACATAAAATATATCAAATTATATTTTATTACCTTAGACACTTGAAGAAAAGTAAAATTGGAATACACTTTTTTGAGTTGTTCATTTATCATAGTTGAAATACTTCCTTTCACTATTTTTTCTTTTCTATTATTTTTCATTCACAAACAAAAAGTTTGTTAATGCAATATATATATATATATATATATATATATATATATATATATATATATATATATATATATATATATATAAAAAAGTGGACATTGAAGTGCTTGCTGATTGTTTAGCATAAAACAGGTGTTGATTTCAATACACACTTTTATATTTGAATACACTCTATCCCTGATATTGAACACTTTAACCCATAAATACAGCATACCTTAAAAATATATTTTATCATATATATATATATATATATATATATATATATATATGGGAAATTGTATGACAAAGTGAAAAATTTTGCTTGTGAGACATTTCATCCTTCAGGACTTCAGACTAAATTTTTCGAATCAAGACATGAAGGATGAAATGCATCCCAAGAAAACTTTTCCATTTTGTCTTATAATTTCTCTAATAGTGTTCTTGATATATACAAATATATATTGTTATCTCATATATATCAGGCCATACCATAAGTTCTGTCCGAATTTTGAATAAAGAAAACAAGTGACCAAATGTTACATTTAATTACGGATCAAATCAACAATGTATTTTCCCTGATTATCTATGACTTCCTTCCATCTATTAACAAGCTTACTAATTCCATTACTGTAAAATTCTTTTGGCTTTGATTCGAAGAACTCACAAATGTCAGTTTTAACCTCTTCCTGTGTTACAAAAGCTGTTTCTTCCAAATGATTCTGTAAGCTATGAAACAAATGGTAGTCTGAAGGAGCAAGGTCGGGAGAATAAGGTGGATGAAGAATTTTCTCCCAAACAAGTTCTTCGATCTTTTGTGACGTGATTCTTGCTGTGTGTGGTCGCGCATTGTCCCGATGAAACATCACCCGTTTTCGATTCACTAGAGCAGGTCTTTTTTCCTCAAAGCTTGGTTCAAACGCTCTAATTGCTGACAATATATTTGAGCATTAATTGTTGCATTAGGTGGTAAGAATTCAAAGTGGATTATTCCTTGGCAATCCCACCAGATTGAAAGAAGAACCTTTTGCCCATGAAGTTCCCTTCTCGGCTGTGGCTGCGGTCTTTCCCCTTTACCAAGCCACTGTCTACGCCGCTTAACATTTCGATAAAACATCCATTTTTCGTTGCCAGTCACAAGTCTATCCAAAAAAGGTGGAACAAGTTGGCGAGAATGGAGAGAAGAGCAGATATCAACTCAGGATTTGAAGTTGTTTTCAGACAATTCATGAGACACCCATTTTCCAAGTTTAGGAACTTTTCCAAGTTGTTGAAGATGATGATGAACAGTTGTATGGTTTGAACTGAAAACCACTGCCAATTCCTCAACTGATAAAGCAGGATTTTCTTCAAGGGCTGCTTCAAGAAGCTTTTCATCAAACCCAACTGAACGTCCCATTCGATCTTCATCTTCAAGGGTGAAATCTCCACCTCTGAATTTTGCAAACCATCTTCTGCAAGTTCTTTCATTCACACATTCCTCTCCATAAACTGAATGAATGTTTCTAGCCGCTTCGGCTGCTGAGTTTCCTTTCTTGAACTCATAAAGCATTATGTGCCTCAAATGATTATTGGGTACTTCCATATTAGCAGGGTTTTAATCAAACAAAATTTAATTTTATTGTTCTCTGAAATAAAATTTGATCAGTTTAAATGCATCTAAACATAAAAATAATGTTCAGCTCTGTTAGACAATATAAAATACTCTTTAAATTTCGTTCATTTTAACAAAAAGTTAAAATTCAGACAGAACTAATGGGATGACCTAATATATATAGTATAGTATTAAGTATCAGAATTGCTGGTTCTTTTTCCAGGTAGAAAAGCCTTTTGGACAGGCAGGTTTTTGTCAGTGCTCCATATCAAAAGTTAGGATAGAGCATTAATAGAATTAATTTGGGGAAGTTTATCACTTCTTAGAAGACAACAAGCCTTGAAGAGTGAACATGTTATCTTGATGTGTTCATGAAACTATGTAATAGGCATGACTGAACCAACACCACTCAGCTAAGTGATAAACTTCTCCAAATTAATTATATATATATAGAGAGAGAGAGATAGTACTATGCATCAAAAGTCCTATTGTAAATTTCTAACTATTGCTTGCTTATAAGTGGATGTTTTGCAATATATTTTCTACACATGAAACATTAGTCCAGTTCAAATCATTTCCATACCTAATTATCATATTTTGTTATAGGTGTTTGGAATGAGAAGGTAAGATGTGAGATGATATCCAAAAATGGCTGTGCAAAATCTTTTGGCCCTCTAACCTTTTTTGTTTTTTTATTTTTGACAATTGTTGTGAAAAAATCCTTTTGACAGTAACTCCAATTTTTTTCCTGCCTACAGTGAAAATTTTTACATCAAATTCCTGTATTCTTTTGTTGCATGAAACCATAGTGAAAACTTATAAAGGAACCAGGATGAAGAAAGTGAAAATGGCCGAGAATAGGAGCCAGCAATCCATAGTTAAGGTACTTGCAATTTCAAGAAATATTTCAGAAATACTCAAAGTTTCAAGTGACTTACGAATATCTACTGATACCAAATTGGAAAATTCACATTCATCCATCACTAGGCATGCAGATTCCTTTGGCTGAACTTTTGCAGTCCTCATCAGCTTTTGTACTCTCCCATGTTTATGGTTCAAATTTCAAGAGTGACTACATTTTGGTTGATCCAGAACACGTTCAGTTCCTTGAAACTTTGATAGGATTTATGAAATGCTGCTTCTTCAAATTACAACTTCCTTAGCAATTACTCTCACTCTACTAGAGGCAATGCTTCTTCAGTAGAAAATGTGATATATTCATTTATATGGTGATAATTCTGAGAAGTTTACAATAGCTTGAATTGTTTAAAAACTTTTACACAGTACTGTATATATAAAGGGCACCTTGCTGGAGTACAATACTTACATCATGCTAATTGTTGTGGCTGTGGTTTCTGTAACAAGTACATTTTCACAGAATGGAGTTACTGACTCAACAGGTTTTGAATTTATAGTTGTCCTTCTTGACTGGTTGTCAGCCAGAGCTAGAGAGCCCAGTATTTTTTACTATTTGATGCATATGTATTTTAAAAGAAAGGAATGACAAGAGGGAAACATTTTTAAAATGTATTTTACAAGACATTTACTTTGATGAAGTTCCTCTAAGAATGAAACACATTGTAAAAGTAAGTTTTTCTTTTGTTGTTTTTTATTCAGACCTTGCATATATATATATATATATATATATATATATATATATATATATATATATATATATTGAAGAAAGGACTTTATTTTTGAGAATACTCTACCAGTGATTCCATAGCTAGAGAGCTTGAGCAGCAATTCTTTGTGCCACATCTTGTCAAAGGCCTTTGAAATATCTGATACTATGGTCCTTGATATATATTTGTTGTCTAGTGCCTCACTGATTCTGTAATTATATTTATGACATCAGTTGTGAATCAGGACGATTGAAAACCTGTACTGCTTGTTTCCCAAGAAGTTGTACCTATCTAGGTGATCAACAACTCTCATGTTGATTATAGCTTTAAAAAGCTTGCTAATAACACTGAGGAGACTGATAGGTCTATACTGAGAGTGGGATGAGTGCTTTGATAAATCTTTAAACTTCTTGAGCTGTAATAAAAATACTATTGAGATTTTGCTCAGTGAAATGGAAGAAGTTGGGAAGGGGATGTTCAATGTTTTCTAATGTTGAGCTTTGCCTTATCTGATGGAGAAATATGACCTCAGGGCTATTTATAATAATGGGGAACGATGCTTTATCTCTATTCATAATTTGGTTGGAGATCTTCCATAACTCTCAGGATTGAATTGGTTTTCAACCTTGGCCTGGGCTGCTTGTGCATAGCTACACTTTGCATTTTCCAAAACTTTATTGCTGCGATTGCAAGCATTTCTGAATGCAGTTGGCATGAAAATACATGGCTCCTTATGATAGATATTGAAATAGTGATTACTCTGAGCTATGGCTGCAGAGTATTCAGGAGTGAATGAGGGCTGGCTGTTCAGTTTTTGCTGGAATATTGGGGTGGGGGTATAAAATCTCCATTCCAGAAAGGATCCATTCTGAGATGAGGGCAGTAACTTTATGTAGCAAAAAAATCCTTCTATATAATGGCAAATCAAGGGATGCCTTTGGTTTGGCATCATTTTGGATACTGACTAGGGTATGGCCTGATGGGCACAGGGGTGGGGGGCAAAACTTTTGTGAAACATTTTTCAAGGTAGGATGTGAGGAAGAGGTCAAGAAGCTACATCTGATATCCTGTCCTTTCAGTAACATGGATGGGTTCTTCAATCAATGATTATAGGCGATAGAGAAATCTCTGGCTTCTTCATCGGTTTTGTTCAAGGGGACTAAGCATATTTTGTGCTGAATATTGCATTCACCACATATATGAAAGCTAGCTGAGGGAAAATCAATGAGGATATTATCAATCCTCTCAGATATTTGATTGAAAATTAGCGTCTTGGTGACAATAGAAAGTGAAAATGATTGTGGCACTGTAGATAAGTGCCACATAGAAGCACATATATGGGAGATCAGGATCCTCATTTTTTGTGTCTCTGCCACACTGAAACCAATCCTTAATGTAGGTGCTGATTCTGTGGCCATGACAATGTATGTGCTTGTGTTTGGCTATTAGGGATGAGTAGCCCGCAATTGTGAGTTCCTGTAAAGAGATTGAGTTATGAATACCTGTTTCAGACAGAAATAGGTTGGGTTTGGCTTCAAGAATTATGGAATTGCACTCCTGGAAAGTTGGAATGTAGACCCCTCGCATTGGTATAGGTATACCTGGGATCTAATTTTTTGAGGTTGGGTTTGTTGATTTTGTTCATTTTTAATTTAGTGGTGAATATTAATCATATTGATTGGACATTATTACAATGAAAACATTAAGTCAAAATTCTACTAATAGCAATAAGTATGTATTATGTTGTAGACTTATTGATCTATTGCTGTATATCAGCTTTATACAGAGAAACATAAACATATACCCATCTATATAGGATTAGGTAGACTTTGCCTTTACTGTTTTACAGTTGCATATGTTATCAAAGAATAATTGGTTTTAAGAAGTTCTATTGGACACTTTGCAGCTGCACAGCTGTGTGAAATAAAAGATGTGCATACTTTTTTACTAAATAATACCCTAGAAAATACAAGCTTGAAGCTTATTTGTTCAAAAAATTGTGTATTTTCTATTATTTTTATTAAAAAGTGTTTAAATTGTCACTCTTTTTAAATAATGATTATATTAGATAAAAAGTTTGACTTAAAAATGTTATTTTGAAACAAAAGCAATTTTTCAAAATGCAACGATATTTAAATAAAAATTATATGTGAAAATTTTGGCATTTTTTATTCAGTAATTTTTCACTATTTAAAGATCTACAATGTTTTACATGAATAAATAATGTTTTACACAAAGGCATCATTATCCTTTACAGCTGGGAATTAGGTTATGGTACAATTTTGGTGATTAATTTTTACTAGGATTACTAATATGACAACAATAAAAGAAGTCATTATTCAGTAGTATAAAATCATATTTTATCTTACTGTACAATGTGTATAAATAATGAAAAAAGATTAATAGGTAAAAAAGACAATTCAAAAATAGAATATTTATTTATTCAATGAAGTCAATGTAATATATCGATATCTTACAAATTATATGCAATACTTCTAAGGTATTGAACTGAATTCTTCTAAAATTCTAATCTTGGTTCAGATTTTGGAAAGTGGTTCTGGCCCAAAAATTTTCAATATCTCCTCATATATGTACATATATGTCCATGTGGGTTATATATATATATATATATATATATATATATATATATATATATATATATGTATACAAACACACACATACACACACAACCATTCAGTTGTGGCTATTGATGCAGGGATGTCTGTCTGCATTAATGTCTTGTCACTTTTGCTAAAATGATATTGACATCAAAGAAACAGATAGAAAAGATAATTTTTAAAATTTTTATTCACTTGAATGCTTCACTCTGGACAGATTTTCTTGAATTTTCTCTTTCTTAACCTAGAGCACATATAGTCTTATTTATTTTGGGATTTAGGATTGTGAATTTACCTAAGGGAAATAACTAAAACTGTTTCTGTGGAAAATCTCTTGTAATAGCAAAATTGTAAATTTTCTAAATGAAAATCTATACTTTTATGCTTTGGAATTTTATCAGTGCTACTGTGCCAATTCCTAAAGAACTGAATTGTATTTATTTAACAAAGCTTTATATATTTTAAAAAATTCAACAAATGGACATTAAAAGTCAAAAAGCTATAAAACCTATTTTATTGTTTGATCTGATTCTAGAAAAATGATAGCAAAATGATAATTATCTTTTTTGTGCCTTCTGCCATTAATTAATACTTCATTTCAAATTAATTTAATTTGTTTTCAATTGCAGTAAAAAAAAAAAAATAGTCATTTTTAGTTAATTTGCTACTTCAAACCTGGAGGAGATAAACTGGAAAATTAAAAACAAAAGAGCTAAAAGGAAAAAGAATGAATGAAAAATGAAAGAAAAATTAAAAAAAAAGAATAAGATGCAGACAAATTAAAATGGCTTGCTCTAACTAAACATATGGAGAAAAAAATGGTGTAAGCCAACTTGATTCATGTAAAAGTACTCATTGCAAGACAAGGAAGATTATCTGGCATTGCCCTTGTAAGAATGACTTTCAGAGAGCTTATTAACTTTTCTCAGATACTTTCTTTTTGTTATTCCAGTTTTGATAATTCAAAAAATAAATAAGAGAATAGAAACAGAAATATTAACAGAACAATATACAAGAGAGTTTGAGACTTTGGGAAGATTTATTACTAATATTCCATAAATGTTTTCAACTTCTCTTCATTGTTGCTACATTTAAAACATTTTAGTAGCATTGTTGCTAACATTAAGTGAGTGTTTTGGAATATCCCATCTTTGTTGTTTTCTTTATCACAATGGCTGTGACTATTTATGTGTGTCTTTCATTTTGATTATTTTAATCCAAATTCTGCACATAATACAACAAAAACATCTAATTGTAGCAAGACTTTTTCACATTTATTTCATTCTTCCTCCAATAATAATGAGATCCCGTTTTTGTATGTTTTTTCTGTTTGTTGCAAAAGCTGAAAATATCAGAGCAGCATTAGAAAAAAAAAATAATTACTTCATAAAATAATGATATCTTTATTTTGTAAAAATCATTTTTGTTACATATTTTTATATAGAAATAAAATTGATTCATAAGATATATCTCTATTTTAAAATGATTATTCTACATGTATTTTTCTCCTCCTTTTGTGTTTTCTAATTTTATTATTATTATTATTATTATTATTATTATTATTATTCCTTTCATTATCCTCTTCAAAATCTAAGAGTGTCCTCCATCCACCTCTTCCTTAATCCACTGAAAGCTTTGCCTTAACGATTGGCCTTAGTAGATTTTGATCTGATGTCTCTTGATATGTAAGCTCCGTATTTTCTTAACTTTTAAAATTACCAATTTGAAATGTTTGTTCTCTAGATGTATTTCCCCCTCTTTGTGAGTTTTTTAATTTAATTTTATTATATTATTATCATTATTGTTACTATCATCATCATCATCATCATCATCATCCATCCCTTCCTGTTCAAGTCTACTTATTGCAATTGTACTTAAGCTGTAATTTTTCAATTTTAGATTAATTTCAAAATATTTGTCCACAGATAGCTATTACATTTATTGTATTTGCAATCTTATTTCACACCCAGTAGCCCCTTGCATCTTAGTAGCATTATTACCTTGTTTGACCTGAATTGGTAAAAAAACACATATCATTATTTCATGAAGAAATTACTAATTTCTTCATTTCTTCTTTTCTTTTTTCATTATGAACATTCAATACTTTATTACAAAAATCATTTTTTTAAATTATAAGCATATATGTTAAATATAATTTAACACTTAGATTCCTGTGGATTAGGGATTAGTCAAAGAAAAAGTAAAGCTAACCTTAAACTGTAGTTGGAGTTTGGTTAATAACATAATAGTCTTTTCTTATTTTTTTATGTGCAAATAATTAGAATATAAATACTGTAAATAAAAATTGAATTGATGCTGAGCTTAATGATGCTCTTTAGTAACTACTAAGGGGAGTATAGTGAAAATTGTTTTTGTATAATGGTTTCATTTATTTCTATATATTTAAATCCAAAATATATTTCATAATTCAAATATTACAAATTCAAGAAGGACCACAAGGTTAAAAGTGACATTTTAGCCTTGCTACAAAAGATTTATCTTCTCTATGAAGGAAACATCTCACAGACCCAATTTTATGATCACCCTTAAGACTTGTCCAGTGGCCAATTCATTTTCCCTCTTCAGCTATTTATAGAAAAATCTGTTTCCATCAAACATAAATTACATCATTTTTGTTGCTTTCCTTTCCTTCAATAATTGTCTTACTCCCTTTTTTTTTTCAAGTGACTATTGTCAGGTGCAGAGGTTGATTTATTCAGCATCTGCTTCTGATAGAGCCAATTGGTAAAATGAGATTTGACATAGCCTTTTGCAGTAAGTCAGAGAATGTGACAGAAAAAGACAAACCCATTTCAATGAAGTTGAAGAAAGTAGTAATAAGAAAAAAAGCTTCTTGGTTGAGCCAAATCCATTTCAGTACTCCCTATTCTGCATTACTATATGCACAAATAAAATGTCTACATATATTTAATTACATGAGATATATATGTATATGAATAAAGACAAAGGATAACTTATTTTTGCCAACATGTCTCATTCTCTGAAGGACTTTATCAAGGCAAATCTAAAGATTTTACTTTGAAACAAGTATGTATAAACAGAAGTAAAAATGTTTGTTTTTCAACATTTTTAAATTTAAGAATATTCATAAATCTACTTCAGGTTAACTGAAAATCAAGGTCAACTATGAAGAATGCTAAATGATGTAATTTAATGCCTACTAAACAAAAGTGAATAAATGTTATTATTGCTTTTGAACTTTTTAATGTAATTATTGTTTATTTCAACTTAGTTTGAGAAATTAATTTATGTATTTATTTTAAACTATAGAAGGTTTTCTTATAATTTTTAAAATGTTTTATGGTCATGTATGTTGGCTTGGGAAAGAAGTATATCTTTTAGAAAAGGAGATATTTTAAAAAATTTGGGACATATATTTATGAACATTCTTAAATTTAAAAAGATTTGTAAACTAACAACATTTTTACTTCTGTTTCTAAATACTTGTAAAATAAAATCCTTACATTTGCATTGATAAAGTCCATCAGGATACTGAACATGTCTGCAGATATGTTATTCTTTTGACTTTATTCATATTGTCTTTTTACAGGTATACTTTTTAGTTATATTTGAATTTTTTACATATATATGTTTTTAGGAAGGTGTATGCATGTATCTATACAGAAAGTAATTTTTATCAGAATATTAATGTAATTCTTATTAATAAACCTGTAACTAATCAATATTTAGAAAATATATGTCACAAAATTCATTTACTGATATCCCCAAGCATTGGTTAAAGTAATTCAAAAGTGACTTGAGCCATATAATTGTGAGTTCAGTATCTGGCTACAGCAGATGTGAACAAAAAATTGGAGAGTTGAGATACTAAAGGGAATTGTCTAAAACTGAGATATCCAGAAAGTATGTATATCAGCATACAATGGTTGAAACATTGTGAATATGACAATAAAGATGAAGACAACAGGCTGAACAGTGTAAATATTTAGAAAATTTTTGCCTATTTTCTAATAATTCAAACATTATGATTAGAATTGAAGAAATAATATATAAAGAAGATTTAGACTTAAAGTTGTACATAGAAAATCTTTCTTATCTTGAAGCACTGGACTTAATGCATTTAATCCTTCATTGCTTTAGAAATTCAGTCAAATGTAAACAATAATAACATAGATACCCATTAGAAAATGGCAAGCTTGGTGTGTGCATAACAAAATCTTCAACTGCTGGCCATATCCAACTGTCCTTGTTAATGTTCTTGGTTTCAATTCTCTCTCCAATTTCTTATGTGAACCTGTACAGGCATCAAATGCATGTGACTGATGCATTTTGCAAGGACACATATTTCTATTTAATTGTATGCACAAATGGAAAATATTTGCTGTGCCCATCATATGCAGGCAGCTGGCAGTATATAGTTTTGCAAATATCTACATAGCTCTACCTTTACAGATGGGACCAAATTGCTGGTGTGAAGTCATGGTCGAGGGTGTGATTGCAGCCCATTAAGTTTGTGGCTCTGTTCTGTGCCTTCAGGGTGAATCTATGGATCATGAATTAATCTTAACACGAAAACATCGCCTTTACAGTTAACACTTTTCTTTGAAAGTCAGTCTTGTGCTTGTAACATAAAAGAGAGAGGATAAAACAAAATTAGTTTCTGCTGTACTATTGAATTGTGATCAAGAAATAATAAGAATGAAAGAAATATATGTGATGTGGATAACAGCTTTGTCACTTGATGTTACCTTCAGCATCCTGACTCCATAGTTATATGGACAGATCCTTTGGGAATGACTCCATCCACTCGTCAGGAGATATCAGCAATTGACTGCTTCTACTTCTTGATTTTTCATTTTTTATAGGCACTTTTCATTGGTGCATGTCTTTTAGTTTTTTTTTTTTTCATAGAGTGTGTGTGTGTCTGTGTATGTATGTGTAGGATGTCATGATTATTTGTTCTTTTTGACATTTTTTTCACTTTACACTCACTCCTACTCTTTTTTCCTCCAATTGTTGCCATTTGACTTCCAGTTATATATATATATATATATATATATATATATATATATATATATATATATATATATACGTATGTGAAAATTATAAATGTGTTTGCAAAACATTATTAATAAAAGAAATTACAAGAGGAAAACCTTTCATGCATTTTGTTCCTTAATTCAAATTTGAATGCATAATTTTATTTTTTCTCAATAATACTTTGTTTGCAAAAAAACAGGTTTCTCAATAAATTTCAACATTTCTCTTTGATAAAGTTTCTCAAGGAATGGAAAATGTTGCTATAAAGTTTTTTCTCTTGAAATTTCTTTTATTAATATATATTAATGTTTTGTTATTTAATATGGAATTGAACTCTTTTTCTCTCTAGTGTGCCTGTGGATGTTAACAAGTTTCTGGGTTTTGTGTGTATTTTTTAGGTGAAGGTGAGTGTTCATTATATAAATGAAGAAGATAGAAGAAGCAGGCAAAAAACTTGAGTTTCTGCTATGAGTGTTTATTTCTTTTATGTTGACTGTATTGAAACAGAATTAAATGGCTCTTGAGTATGTCCATTTTCCTTTTTGATTCAGAAATAATTTATAGGAAGTAAGGCTAAGAACAGGTAAAGATGGCCAACTCAAGTCAACCTCGCACTGAATTGGGAAGACCAAACCTCTACTTCATGAGTAGGGCTGCTGAAAACACATCTGAATGATTTTATTGGAAAGTGGAAAGATTCTGTCTTTTCCAGTAATGGGGTCATACAATCACACATGTGACGAGAAACAATTTTCATTTTTTTTATAACTGGCATCATGGAAAAATGAATTTATTTATTTTTGTATTTGTTATTTTATTTATTGGTTTTATTTCATTCCCCCGACATGCTTTTGTAGCATTCTCCCTTAGGAATTGCTTGCTTTGTACTTTATTTAAATATTTATATATATATACAGTATGAATATAGAACACAATACTGCTTTAAGTGATCTTCAGACATAGTTTGAAGAACATTTGAGGCATGAAACTGACAAACACCATATCTGAAATATTGGATACTCTTCCTTCACAAGTATAGCAATTATATATATTCCTCACCATTAGCATGGATGACTCATGAGTTTCATGCACAACACAATCTTCAGGTGCTGAATATGGACTGGCTGTTACATAATTTGAATTTTAAAGAATATACCTGGTTGTCACAATGTTGGTGCAGTTATATATTAGCAATTAAAGAATACTGATAGTTCCTTTTTTATTAACTGGGATATTATAAGAAGAACCAAATTTTATAATGGAAAAGCAAATAGATGTAATTTAAAGAGAAATAAATTGATGGTTACATGTTGACATAAAAATAAGTATTTGCTTATACGTGTTGATCCAGATTAATTTCTAATGCAAATTACTGTTTGTTTTTCGTATGAATTACTGTTTGTTTTTTGTTTTTAAATAAGAACAAGTAATCTCCCTTTAATTAAAAAAATGAATATTCACAACCCAAAAATAAATTTTTAAACATTTTTCTTTCTTTTTTCTTACATACATATCCCATTTCATTTAATTTCTTTAAAATTCAAATTATGTAACAGTTGGTTCATGCTCAGCACCTGATGATTGCATTGTGCATGAAACTCCAAGTTGTGCTAATGGTGAAGGATAATATGTATAGTTACTAATATATACTTAATAATAGTTTTGCTGTATTACATCAAGCACTGTTTTATTAACACCAGCACTATGTGTGTGATATATTAAATTATATAATAAAATTTCATGAAGGTTGATTTATGAAGAAACACACAATATTTATTAGCAATTAAAAAATCTCATTCATAGTCTCTTTCTAATATATATTTCATAAGTTAATTGTAGTAGTATTTAGTTTCTTAATGTTGAAATTCTATTCAGTACATCATGATAGTGGTGAAGTTCTGGTAAAATTATTAACAATAAATAACTTCAAACTTCCTTTTCTTTTGAGATCCAGAATAAATGTCGTTTTTTTTTTATCATTAATAAAAAAATGTATTCTTTATCAGAAGTACTGGACTTATCAGAGAAGATTTAATAATAAAAAAAATTTTTTTCAATATGTAACTTTCTTATGATAATAATTTATGTCAGAAAAAACAAAATATAGAAAACTTGATTTAAATTTGTTACCTTATCAAATCAAATTGCAGGTATGTTCTTTTCTTTCTAAATAAGAGAGGCAACATGGCTGACAGGAAGTTGATATTTTGAGTGAATGCAAAGACTTATTTGAGTGAAACTTGCAGTTGAAGTGAAGCAAAGAATCATTGTTTCACACTTGCATTAATTTTTAATATTTTTACATTTATGATTTCAAATAAAAGAAACAAATCTTCTCCAGTTATTTGATTTGCAAATGACATTGTGTTGAAAACAGATTTCCAAATAGCCTTAATAAAAAAGCATTGACATTGATGAATTGAAATTGTGTTGGTAAGTTCATGTGAAATGGGTGAGAGAATCTTTAAAACTAACTAAATATTCTTTGCTGCTATGATGATGCTGGTATTCATAAAATACTCTTGTGACCAGGTTACAAATGGGTAAGAACCCATTGGATATTTATTCAGCCTCTTTTTCATGCAATAATAATCACACACGTTTACAAGACATTCCCAATCTCCACCTGCGGGAGCTGACAAATATTCTTCCCTTCTGGAAGAGTCTCTGATCATTGTTGTATGCTAAAGTCATACAAAATTAGTTATTACTTTCACATCAACATATCAGATCAATCATTCATGCAGGAGATGCTATCAATCATGCAACTATATTGGAATTTACAGCCCTCCATATATATATATATATATATATATATATATATATATATATATTTACATGCTTACAGTTGTATAAGTACATATATGAATATGTATTTGCATAGGCATGCATATATATATGTATATATATCTGTGTGTGTGTGTGAATATATATATACTATTTAAATAATTATACATGAGTTTTATATATGTATGTGTATATATATATATATACACACACACATATATAGCTATTATTATGTGTGTTGATATATACCAAAAATAAATATATTTAAAAAAACAGCATGCAAATGAATGTATATATTTTACTTAAAAGCATAAACAGAAATAATTTTCAGGCATATTTTTGTATATGTGAACTGATATATATATATATATATATATAAACACTCTTATTTAATACCTATGCATAAAAATTAATGTTTATTTACATTTTTAAATAGATAAATAACCATAGACTAAGATATATTGGATTTTCAATCACCATTACATTTATGGATATATATATATATATATATATATATATATATATATATATATATATGGATATATATATATATATATATATATATATATATATATATATATATATATATATTATTAGCATTTGTTATAATTATGGGGAGACTTTTCAGTATTTGGAATAATGTGTTTATAGATTATGTCCACTTAATGTAATAATAAAAGGATCATTCAGCATAAAGTATTAATTTCTATGTCCACACTGTTTTTCTCTCTCTCTTTCAGAGTTCATTCTGAAACCATCATTAAACTATACAATGTGGAATTAGTATATACTAAACATTTCAAATACCTTGGTGTATAGATCAGCTATAACAATTTAGTATAGGAGATAAGATAAGTGAAAACAGAATCAGCAGTGCTAGGGGTTCACAAAAAAAGAATTGTACCAAATAACAGAAACCACATCACCTGAGAACTTTCAACAACAGGAACAACTAAAATGGTTATCACATGGAACTTGGAGAGAAAATAATGACATAATTAATATATGTTGACCTTGCAAATGACTATAAACAAAAAGTTAGGAAGGAAACCCCCTGTCTACTGGAAAGAGCAATAGCAGTGGCCTTGATAAACCTGTTTTCCTAAAAAATTGTTTTACTAGAAAGATTTTATAAAAATCAACCCACATTAGCACTAGCTACTCAGTCAATGAAGACTGAATGTTTCATTATAATGCAACAGTTTAATATTACCATTAACATTTATATTGTACTTTGTGATTGACATGAATAACAAATTAACAAGTTGTCATATACACACACACACGCACACAAATATATTGATATCTTCCAGAATGCTGCTGAAAATAAGCTAATATCTAGTGAATGTATATATCTGTATCTATTAATCTACATATACATATATATATATATATATAGTTTTTCATTTTCACTTACTCTCTTTCAATACACATCTTGGCTTCATGCTTCATTGGCTGTGACTTGAAAACCAACTTCACTTGAAATAGCTATGCGCTCGGTTTGTCAGGGAACATGATCAGCACATTTTGGCTGCAATTCTCACGCCTCTCTGCTCTTTCATAAATTTCAGCTACTGGCGAGGAAAAAATTTCATTTCTTCCATCAAAGGATAGAGTCACAGACACCATGAAATTTAAATTTTATATACAGTTCTCCACTGTGTATGTACACAACTTATACACACACACACACACACACACACACAATGTTCCAAACAGATTGTTTCTTTCTCTGTTCAAAATTGACGTTTTGTGTCAACACTTGGTTCTTGTCAAGTTTGTTGTTTTCTGTTTTTCATTCAAAAAATTTTGCAGTATGTCAACATTATTTTCTTATGTTCATATTTGATTATATATTTAGGCATGGTTATTGGCTGAGGTAGTTTTCTGTTTTCCATTAGTGACTATTGTCATTGTCTGAACACTGGTAAAAGCTAGGATTTTATGCAGAGATATTGAAAATTGTTAAAAGAAATCACTTTTATATAAACAAATTATTTCAGTGATGAAAATCTGTATTTTTTATGCATAAGATCATTTCTGTTTTTATTGCTAATTAAATCCAGAAATCTTTTGAAGTTGGCTAAATGATTTGATTGTTCTCAAATTATAAACAAACTTAGAATTCTTTGAAAACATGTTTTTTCATTTGTTTTTAGATCTCTGTGCAAAAATTTGTCACAATTTTTATTAGTTTTAGAGAACTTTTCTAAATTATTTTTGAAACATGGCTGAAGGAAAATATGTATATGGAATATCTATGTCAAGAAAGCCATATGTATTTGACAATTGCATATTGCATAGCATGTTTGCATCATTAATGGTGAATAGTGTAAACAGGGAGAAAAACAGATCTGCAAAAACTTCTGTTGTTTTTCAAAAATGAAGCATTTTTGGAGTTTAGAAAGTTGAAGGAAGTATTTTCAGTCATTTCAGTTCTCAACACATATTTTCAGTGAATCCAATTTAAAATTAAATTTTTTTGATGAAATGCAGAAGAAATGACAGGAAGCATGGGTGATGCAAGATGCTGATGACTTTGATGACCTGCAAATGAATCACTAATGGACTTTTATTAAATTCATTCAGTCGAATAATCTTATTTGACAATCATAATTGATTTCTGGAAAAAACAAAGAGTAAATGGAAAAATCTCATTCCAGGAAATTATGGCTCCTCTCTTGGGTTACAAAATTCATTCACTCATATTTAATATCTTGCTGTTAATAAAGACCACACCAGAGCTTGGAATATTATTTCTACATGATTTTTCCCTATTGGCCATTACTACTGTGGATAGCATACAAGACAAAACAATTAAGTTCATCAGTGAACCATTCCTGTCAATAAATCTTGACCAATCCCATACCATGGCATTTTCTGATTTCAGCTTTCCTTCTACCATGATGATAGGTTCAGAATTATGAGAAACAATGGATAATTTATAGGCAGACTTTTACTAATTGGTCAACATTTCTTCATATGAATCTTTTTTTTTCTCGGGGTAAGTAGTCAAATAGCAAATGGTTACTGCTTCATTGCCCTTGAGAACAAATCAGTTTGAATAGTACATTTTAACCATTAAATAAATTATCCCTACATTTTACTGAAACTAACTTCAGAAAGCAATATATTTAATACTAAAGGCAAGATGTGCCTACAGTTATTAGGGGAATTATCAATTTTTTAGTTTTTCAGATCAGTATCTTGATCTATTGTCCTGCAATTCTGATAAGTTCATTCTGAGGTATCCTTAAATAATTTTAACAGAAATTTGTTTCTAATTATTTCCTTTTTCTTTTTCTCTTATTGCTTCTATTGTTATAAACTACAAGAGAAATCTTTGTTTTGGGCCCTTAGTTAAGTAATGAACTTGGAATGACAGATTTGTTAATGTTTATGTTGTGTGACAGTATTTTTTAAACAAGAGGCTCTTTATGATGTCTCCTTGATGGGATTTATATCCTTGGTGCCTTTTTGGATTAATGAACAAGAAAAATGGCAACAAGACAATGGTTGTGATAAAACAACAAAGAACTTATTTTGAGAAAAAAACAAAACAATTATATATGAATTTAATAGAGTTAAAAGTTACTTCCTGTTTTCCAGAAGTCTCACCAAGCAAAAACTAAAACTTATAATACATATCTTATCTGCTATAAGAATGGAAAATAATCAATCTTTATATAAGAATAAATATTTCCTCAATTTTATAATGTAAACTTTGATGTTTTATTTGTGCAGAACAGTTTATTATAAGACTTTATTGACCAGAGTATTTGATTTAAATTTAGTATGAAAACAAAGAACAATTTTCTCTTTATTGAACATTCTTTGTGTTGCCTGGTAAAGTCAGGTGGCTTTTGATGTATATTTATTGAACTGTATCAACTTTAACCCAAGACTAAATTTTAAGAGCACTCATATTTTTTTTAGAGTAGAATTGAATGAATTCAATGATAATAGCTTGTAAACCTTGTAGTCTAACAATTTCTATCTGGTAAGTAGATGGGGTTTTAGAATTGCATTGCTAAAGAAAACTGTGACCAAAACCTTGTGACCATCTTTCATTTTGTGCTGACCCAAAAGTACATTTGAAATGTTTTTGAAACAAATAGATTATTATTCACAGACTTCTTTTCAGAGAATGGCTTTTTTGTGTGTTTGATGTTGCCTATTTAACAAATTCCTATTTGTTTTATTTTGGAATACAACTTTTCAGCATTGTTGCTCAAAAGAAAAAATATCCAGGCGAACTGCTTGATGTGAAATATTTTTATGTCTTTGGTGTAGTCAATTTTGCAAGTGCATTAATGGTGTGGAAATGAAGTAGAAAAGATTTGTTTGAGGTTTTCAGGCTTGCTCAGAGTGAATTCTTTAAAGATATCTCATGATTAGAAAGTGGTCACTGCTAGAAAATTTCTTTTGATTTAAACCAATGAATGGTAAACCTGACTATTTGTAAATCTTCTGCACCAATCCAAGTATGAATCATTAAATATCAAAGTGGTGTGATTTCTAGCTTAAACTTATTTAAAAATAAATTCTTTTTAAAAATGGAACTCATTTGCCAAGACAGCTTTATTCCAGGTGTTTATTTTTTACATATTTGTTCACCAGTTTATTATATAAAGTTTTTATAGTTGTAAGTTCTAATCGGTTTTATGACCATATACAAAATTGAATTTGATTCGTTAAAATGCTAAAGTAAAAAATTAAATGATAAAAATGAACTATTTATGCTGTTTACAGTGTTTGGACTGTTGTCTTCATCTTTATTGTTATATTCACAATGTTTCAGTCATTGTACACTCCAGCCTTCTTCAGGTGATATTTGTTTGAATTTCAAGCCAAAGAGAGAATAATTAATCTGTATGCTAGCATTTCTGAAGATTGGTTCAATGACATTTCTGTAGACATTCTTCCCGTTTATTTCCCAAAATGGGCTGACTAACCAACCTTCAGAAATGCCATCATACAGATTGATTATTCTCTTTGGTTTGAAATTCAAACAAATATCACCTGATGAAGGCCAGGGTGTGCAAAATTGTGAATATGACAATAAAGATGAGGAAAACTGCCCAAACAATGTAAATAGTTTAAATAGTTACAATACCACATCTCAGAAATATAGACAAAATGAATTGTTTTTAAAGATTTGTATTTCAGTTAAATATTTCCCACCACTTTTTAAAATGATATAATCTACTTTAGTGGAATAAAGTTAAATGTAAGACTGATATTTTGTGAATTAATCAACAAAGAAATATTTATATCTTTATGATATTAGCAATGTTTATTGTCTTTCATTTCTTCTTCTTACTATCAGTTCATCTCTTCATCAATGGATGCAGGGATCTACTATATTTTCTGGCAGTGAACACAATATTTAATTTTAAAACCTTGAAAATTTACTTTGTAACTTTGATGCTGAATATTAAATTGATTATAGGCTTGTACTTAATTACAACGTCCTTGGGTATATTTTGAAATGTTTGAAAACTTAAAGATGTGTCTTGGAAGCTCAAACATCTTCAATACTGGCAAATATAGCATATACTTGTGTGCCTGTATTTAACACACATTCCTGACACACACACATACACACACATATATATATATACACATGATATCAGATTTTATTCTGAAAGTCAATTTTTTCATAATTGTTTGCTTAATAACAATTTTATTAATGTTGTAAAATATTCAACATATACTTATATGATAAAAATACCATCAGTTTTTCAGCTTATCTTTTTTATTAGATATATTTACAATAACTTATTTGATGATATGAAATCTTAGGCAATTCTAGGGCTATTTTTATTATTTACAGTTGAACTAATATCCACATTTTTGTTTTTATTATCACAATGCTTTGGCTGTTGTGCACTCCAGCCTTTTTCAGGTGTTTCTTGATCCAGGTAGTAAATATTATACATTTCTTTTAGTCATTTCACCCAAGCAAGGTAATAATGCCACTAAGATGCAAGGGAGAAGATGCTAGAGATTGATTTATTCATTTTCTATGGCTTATCAACTCTTTGCAAGTAATTTAAAGCCAGAAAATATTTTTAGATGATAAGAATTTCTTTTTAGAAATAATAATTTAGAGATACAAGTTTTACTAATTAACCCATAGTTAGGAGAGTCATACATTTCCCAAGAGTATTTGCAAATAAAGGAATATAATGAACCCAACAGGAGTTGGAATTCAGCTATCTGATTAACAATTCAGAGTCATTATCCATTACACCATTCATGCATCCAAACTTGCAGCACCTGATATTCCCAAGAAGTTACCCCTGTAGATACTGACCAGGCTTGGCATTGCTTAACTTTGGTGAATGTACAGGAACAGGTGTTTCAATACCATTAGCTGAAAAAACGAGGAGAAAGGACAATAAAAGAACACACATCTCCTACCATTAATCCTTATCATGAGGTGTAGTAATGTCTTTCTCTCTTTGCCAACTACATTCTTACAATTTATATGCTGAATAAGATATCAGCCATGATTGACAACATTGCCTTAAAATGGAACAAAACTGATTGGAAAAAATGTGTGTAATCATAAAAACATTTCATATTAGACATTTTGATATTTTATCTGTAAATTGTTAATATAAATCTTTTTTTCAAAGAAACATCTTAAGCTGCTTGTAGCTATGATTAAGTAAAAGTCAAATGTTCTTTATAAAATCTCTTTTTCATTTTTTAATAACTTCTCTGACTTTTATTGAAAGTCTTTAAAAATGGAAATTAATTTTTCAAACAGAAAATATTTTTAAGAATAAATAAACATATATTTGATTATTACAAATTTTTTCAATTCTCTCAGATATTCTTTAACAATCCTCTCATTCTTCCTGTAAGAGGCCCCATCACCAATTAGGCCAACAATTTTATAAATTAATTTTTACAAGAATTAAAAAGAGAATTTAATTTTTCTAAGATCACAACCCATTTGCTTTTGATTAGGCTCAATATTGCTTAACATTTTGTGCAACATAACTGGGATTATTTTATCAATATGGCAAAGTGTGAGAGATATATAAATTCAGATTTGAGAAGACAAGGAATTCTACTTCTTTTGCCCTGTCTCTCCAGGGCGTAGGTGAGCATGACTATCCAGTGCTTTTCACACAGTCTGGAATTGAGTTTTCCTTCTCTTAGGCTGATTGCTACCCAAAGCTAGAGAGCCCAGTCTTTCCTGCTATTTAACCCATATTTGATGGAGGAGAAGCAATGGATTCATATCTTTCCTAGAGGCATTTGTGTGAAAGGGATTAGCCTGTTATTTGAATTTGACTCACTGATTCCACATTGAAATCCATTACATTATATTTATATAAATCCTCAGCACATCCTAAGGACTTAAGATATTTAAATTAAAAACAATTGATAAAAATGTATATCTGTGCTACATTATCATTATTGTGTCAACTAATAAAAATATGAGACTTTGATCTGTCATCTGTAACATGTTTATTTCAATCTGAACCTCATCCATCATCATTGGACAGTGCGCATGTGCTTTTGGGGCTTTCTCCAAATATGAATTCAAGAGATTATCTTCTTGTGTGGGTATGTATTATATATCTATTTGTCAAATGCTTTTGTTTCCACAAGTGCACATCTCAGGTACAGCTTCGTTGATTATGTCTTCACTTGTTGGGGTCAGTCACGATATCCTGTGAGGTTCAGATTTGTACTTAGTGGTTAGGAGGTCATCTATCAGGTTAATCCACTGACGCACCTGGTTTCCTTAAGGGACACTGAATGCAAAGTCCATCCTAGCATCATTTGACACTGCATCAGTGCATTTATTGAAAATCCCACAGCATAACTCAGACCTATCTTCAAATCTGATGACTCTGTGGGATTTTGTTTCAGTCATCTAGGTTTTGGGTGCAAATTCACTATCATGATGATTGGTAACTTGAATTTTAGTGATAATATGTGCCATGTCCTTTGAAGACATGGATGATCATGGCTTTCCACAACTTCTTGTCCTCTGTAGTGCTTAGTAAGTTTTGTTTTTCATTATCTCCCCCAATCCTGTTCTACCAACTATTTACACAAGCTTGTTAGGTAGGTTATTTGCTGCTCCCCTCTGTCTTTCTTAACTTCAATATGCCCAGTAAATGTCAAATTCACTAAGCCTTTTTTCCTCATTATGTGCCCTAGAAATCTCAATTTTCTCTTTCTCATCCTAAGTATAACTAGCTTCTGTTCTCAACAAACTTTACAGCAAATATCTTGTCTTGCTTCTTGCTTTCCAGCTTGTTGGAAGTCATCATCTGAGGTTCCTGTTTTTAAGAACTTCAGAGAATCTCTTTGTTATGAAATGGATTCTTCTTTTGTGTTTTGTATATAAATTTATTGTATGCAAATGAACAGACATTTTCTTTTATAAACTCTGCTGTTTTTTGAGGAGGGGATTATGTGGAGAGACACCAATAGTGTTGTTTGTTGAATAAAGCCTTTCTTAAGGTTTTTGTCATTTTGTCTTCCTGCTGCTTTTAAATTTGTACTATTTATCCAACAAAAGGACAGGAAAAATTTAACACATCCAAAATACCCAAGCCGTATCAACTGGACAAAAATTACAATGCCCCTAATGCTTCTAAGAACTGAAAGCATTAGCAAAGAACGTTTGAAAATTTTATTCTGGAATGTTGGGAAGAAAAACCGGATAAGTTCTGATCTCTGATAAATTTTGGTACATTTGGGGTGTATGATTACATTGGAGATTGTACAACTTACGAGGGCCATTGGACCAACTATATATCAAGACACCTAATGAGATCTATGCTAGGCATCAGCTTCTGACCAGACACCAGAAGAAACTTTTGAGAATTTTCTTCAGGAACTCTGAAATCGTAGTAAAGATTGCAACTATAAAAAAGTCATGGCTGAATCTATCGTTGGTTTTCAATCAAGCACACACAATTGATCTCACCCAAAGAAATTCACAACTTTACTCCCCTACAAGCACTTCATTAGTCCTAGGTGTAGTAGTCACTGTTGGTACACCAAGAGTGAATGTCCAGAAGACAGCCCCACAGCTCTAGCCCTGCTAAAAGTATTTTACCAAAAAAAGTGCCAATTTTGTGGTAACACAGCTCTTAATCGGAAAGACTGTTCTGCTTGTAGGCTCACATGTTTTAATTGTGGGAAAAATGGACATTTTTCAAAGGTTTGCTTATCTAAGACCAATTCATCTGGGACAATGGCCATGATGTTTAATTTTAAACCAAGTTTGTGTGTAATCCCAGATATCTATCCCCCAAATCCCTTTCATGCACCTACAATGATCACCATAAAAGGTAAGCAGTTCACTGCTCTTATAGACTCTTATGGTTCAGAAAACTTTATTAATGAAGATGCATTCAACATATTAAGCCTGAAACTCCACCCCTGTAGGAAGAAAGTGTCTATGGCTTTTAAAACAATGGAAGCCAACTATACCAGTGTGTGCATTAGTGATATAAGAGTAGGTGGCAGGAAATATGCAAAAATGAAATTTGGGGTTTTGGATAACCTATGTGTGGCAGTAATTCTTGTATATGAATTCCAGAAGCTACACAAAAATGTAATCTTCATTTATGGTGGGAATAAAGATTGCTTAAAAGTTACTTGAAGAAATGCACACATGTTCTTGCTATGGCTGAGGTAAATATACCCTCATTATTTTCTAGTATATCTATGCATGTCTGCCCTGTTGTTACCAAATCTCAACTTTTTAATTAGATTTTGTTATGTGAGTCAAACATTCTCTTTCCTGCAGGAGGGTTGGGTGTTATGAAATGAATGCATCTTTTATGTTTTGTACATAAATTTATTGTATACAAATGAACATACATTTTCTATTAGAAATTCTGTTGAATTTTGAGGAGGGGGATTATGTGGAGAGACAGCGATAGTGTCGTTTTGCTCAGTTTCTTTTTGCTCAGTTTCTTTTGTTGAATAAAGCCTTTCTTAAGGTTGTCATCATCTCAGCTTCCTGCTGCTTTGAATTGCTTTTAAATTCATAACAAATCCCTCAAATTATCACCCTATTAGTCTCTTACGTCTTTATGGCTAAGTAATCAAAGATCTGAATTTGCTAAACATTTTACTTTGCACAGCTTCCTTTCAGACAAACAATATGGCTTCTGTTTTTCCAGGCCTACCGCTAATGTGTCAATGGCCATCACTAAATTTGTCTATCAAGCTTTAGATTGAATGGTGAAGCTTGGCTGTGACTATAGTTATCTCAAAGGTATTTGATAGTGTTTGGCATGTTGGCCTTTTCTGCAAAATCAAGGTCTACAGTGTCATGTGACAAATATTTGGCTTAATACAATCATGCCTAATAAATTGTGTAATGGAGTTCATATTGAAGAGGCAAGCTTTTAGTTCATTTCATACTAATGCAAGTCCCCACAGGGCTCTATCCTTGGAGTTACGCTATCTTCATCAATGACCTTCCTGATGTTATCAATTCCCGACTAGGTATTTATACAGATGACACAACTATTTTCATAGCAAGTCTGACAGATCTGATAAAGTAAACCTGGCAACTGCTCTAAAAAAGGATCTCCAATCAGCAGTTAACTGGGACAAAGAATGGCTTGTAAATTTCAATTCCTTCCAAAACTGCTTTTATTTAATCACCTTAGAAAACCTTTTCTGCCTGTCATCAGCATGGTTAATGCTAAACACTAGGAGAGCCTTTTTAAGCTCACATTTTCCACTTATATGAAGTGGTGACTATATTATATTAATTGCTAGATCTACTGTTAGGAAAGTTGGTTTACTTTGTTGTACCAGAAAATTTTACATGTCAGACTCCATCTTACACATTTATAAATCTAACATTCGTCCATGCATTGAATACTGCTGCCATATCTGGTCTAATACTTCTGCTATACATCTTGATATTCTTGACCAAACTCATAGACTGGTCTATAATGTAACCAATCCTGATCTGGCACCTCAACTCCAGTCACTTTCTCACCAGTGTGACATGGCTTCCCTTTGTATTTTCAGAAATATTTTCATAGTAACAGTTCTGATGATCTTTTTTCCTTAGTGCTTTAACTGCATGTTACTAGATTAGCAACTAGGTCTCACCATTTTACTGTTGAACTAGCTTGATGCAACCACCACTTCTGTTCTACCAGTTTCTTCACACCGATGGAACTCCCTTCTGATTTCCTGCTTTCCTAACAACTACAATTTTCAAAAATTTAAATTCAATGTCAATCACTTGTGTCTTTCTGAACCATGTTCCTTTATTGTCCTTTCGTTACTTTTTCTCAATAAGTCTTCTTATCCCCCCCCCCCCCACTCGCCGTAACCTCCTGCATTCTAGTGGCATTATCACCTTGTTTGGAATGAAATGACTAAAAAAATTAGTCTCCTTTCTTTCTATTTTCCTTAAAACTTTTCAGAATTTTTCTGTAGAACCACATTTCTGTCACCTCAAGTCCCTTTCTCATCTATCAGCATTCACTGGCATATAGGAGGACTAATATTCCATAATGGTTCAGTACTTATTTCTTTGTTTCCTCCACAAAAAGATTAACCATTTTCTTTTTCCTAACCCTCTTGCAAATCTTTTAGTATAAAATAAAATGGTTTTTGCTATAGCTTTAACTCTCATTCTATGCTACATGGTTCTTGTATTTGTTTATAAATTATCACACACTAGAAAGAAATGCTTCAATTTCTATTTACTTCTTATTGTCATTTGTTATGCAAACAAATATTCCTTTTGTCACTTTTGTTTCTTCAGCTAAAAAATGAGTTTATATGAGCAAAATATTAGGAAATGAGATTGGCATGAACATTATTTAAATGGGTAACTTGGTGGCTGAGATAGATTTTAAAATATAAACACTTGATGAAGAATCTGTTTTATTTTATTTTACTGATCGAAGAGATAAAAAAGAGAAAAGAAAGTAGTCAGTAGGAAAAATGGTGTCAGCCATTAAACACAAATTCTTAGCTCGCCACTTTGTAAAGAGAAAGGCAGACAAAAGAGACAATATAGAAATTGGAGTGTACTTTCTGGTAGAATCCATCAAGACTTCTTTCAGAAATGTGTCACATCACAAATTGACAACATAAATCTTCATACACTTGGCCAAATATTGGAAATCCTAGCAAGCCATTGGATTATGTAAAGTACAATGCTCATCCCTCAAGGTGACTGTTTGCCCCTTTTGTGAAAGCTTTTGAACATCTCATGTCTGTCAGCCTTCACTTTATTACACAGCCATAAAATCTTTTTCCTTGTGGATAGACTGATAGATTAAATGCTGGGTCATTATGATTCACAGGGAATTGATCAATTTTAATGAAATTTGACTGGAAAACCTGAAGCTTTTACTGGAATACACCAAAGATTCCCTTTAGAATAGAAAGATTTCAAATCAAAGAAATCTCTTCAAATTTTCCAGCAATATGTCTCTTCTATTTATCATGAGAATTTAGTATTTGTTTTGTCCTTTCTTGTTTTCATTCTTCTCTTTTGAAATGTTGAAGAATGTATAGGAAATTATTATTCCTCTTCAAATTTAATGGCAGGAAGTTTGCCTTTTGTTCAAATTTGCTCGCAACATTTTATTGTATTATGTTGATGCCAAAGTTTCCAGCATATATTTGACAAAATCTTTTATTTATATAAATTCATAACATTATTAATCAGCCATCAGATCTTTTGTTCATATGAATTCAGAGTCTCATTAATCAGCTATCAGTATATTGTCTGGCTTTCTATCAACTTATGACACCTTTCAGCTAAATTGTGCACTCCATCTTTCAATTCAGTTATTATTTTTCAGAATTTTTTTATCTTGAAAATGTTGGAACCATTAAGAAGGCAAAAATTCAATAATTATTGTAAATGATTTTTCTGTATCTGTCTATATTTCTGAGATGAGGTATTATGTACACTATTTACATTATTCGGACTATTGTCCTCATTTTTGTCACTATATTTATTACAATGTTTCGGCCGTTGTATGCCCTGGCCTTCTTCAGGTGGTTGGAATGTCAAACTGAACCCTTTATTTCACTCATTGGGGTAGATTGTTCTAGTTCCATGTGCCATGTTTTAATGGATGACAGTTGTCAGTTATCTCCTGTTAATTCCCCGCTCCATGTTCTCCACTGCCTTAACTGGGTATTGAACTCACACTCTTCGGATCCTGTCACTGGATCTAACTAACGCCTTTATCCACTGGACACATGGCACAATGGATAAAGGTGTTAGTACCTCCTGCATTCTGATTAGTAATTGTAGTGCCTGTCCATTAAACCAGTTATCCATACTATTGGAACTTATATACACACAGTCCAAGAAAAAAATATATATTTACTATATGTGATTTGGGCAAGACAACTTTTTCAGTGTTCTTGCCTGTGAAGTAACTATAGGTACTATATATATATATATATATATATATATATATATATATATATATATATATATATACACATACATACACTAAATAATACTATCAACAAAACTATTGTTGACCAACAGTTTTCACAAAAAAAGAGTACTCAATATTAGTAAATAAATAGAACAATAGATAAAAGCAATAATGACTCCCAAAGGACTTCAAATTGAATTGCAAGTAAACTTTTCATAAATTCAACCACAACTTCAATCTAAAGAATACCACACTTATTAAAAGAGAAAGTAACTTACTTAAGCAGAAAATTCTTGAGTGTGCCACTATCAAATCTTATCAAAACATAAATCTGCACCTTGAAATTTTTCAAATATCTCCATTCCTGAAAGAATTACCTCTTTCCTAAGCCAACATACATAACTACAAAAATATTCAAAAATGAAAAGAAAACAAGTTAAATTTGTAACATACTATCATTTTAAATATATAATAACACAAATTAATTCCAAGCTAAAATAATATAAACATTAATTAAATTATTTAATAAAAAATAAAATAAAAAACATTGACTCACTTTTGTTTATTAAACATTAAATTATGTCACTTAGCATCCTCCATAATTTACCTAGACTTTTCAGCCAGCCTGATATATATTTATGATCATTCTTAAATTTAAAAATTTTGTTAACCTAACAACATTTTTACTTTCTGTTTATAAGTAGTTGTTGCAAAATAAAATCTTTACATTTGCCTTGATAAAGTCTATCAGAGGATGAAACCCATCAGCTAAAATAAGTTTTCCTTTTGTCTTATATATATATATATATATATATATATATATATATATATATAATGAGGTAATTATGAAAATCATTGTGCATATATATATATATATATATATATATATATATATATATATATATATACATATATATACATATATATATCACAGGTGATTAAGAAAATAATTTTTAGAATAATATGAACAGTGTCAATTATTGATGTAGAGTATAGAATTGACAAACCTGGTTCAAATCCTGTCTAAAACTGTGTCCTTTCACATTACACTAATGCTACTGGGAGAGGCATGAACCTGTCTCCTTGAATTCTTCCCATCGTCAGTTATCCTGAGAAAGATCTTGATGTTGCAACAATTGATGGACAAAAGTGATTTTTTTATTTTAGAGATTCTTTGTTGTTATTGGTAACATGTAACCAACTCATACTTGTGTCATGTAACTTGGAGAGGAAATGAGCACCAGCAAGTAATACCACCACCTTTGCTCAAGACTCAACATTTCCTTGATTGCAGGGATGAAAAAACAACCAACAAAGCTGATATGACAAAATGAACAAATGCAAAACTTTTGATGCTGAATGATAATTTTAAAAATCTGCTAATTTTCCTTCGAAGCTTTATACTACAAGAAAATCACCAATTCTAATATACGGTAATTCTTTAAGAAAGTAATTACTCTCAGTTAAACACTGACTATATTTATATATGTACCAGCATTAGTCGTGGTAGTAGTAAGCACCAATTTGCATAACAGACATAAACAATAATTTAGGCAAAGATAATTATCATTATCCTAATTACCAATGATTATTATCTGAAACATAATTTCCAGTCAGATCAATATTTAGGATTTTGAATTCCTATGGAATTATGCCAAATATAAGTTTGCATGTGTATAATTGTTTTTATCTTGATATTTTCAGTAATTTTTATTCATTGGAATTTATTTAAAACATACTGAAATTGCAATAACTGACCAATTTTCATAAATTTTCTTTCTGAATTTTTGAATAACAATGCAAAACTTCCTGAAAATCAGAATTTTAATCTGTCATTTAAAATTATTTAGGAAAGAAATGTTATTGACGGGAAAAAAAAAACAATATTTTCTTTCTTGCAGATTGAATAAAGTTATTCCGTAATGCCGCACATTCATAAATACACATGTTTATTCCTATTTGGATAATTCAGTTCATTATTTATTCATATGTATAGATTCAGCAACATCCAATAAGGCAATATTTTCAGAACCATTATCTGGGTGAAATACCTTTCTGCAAATATTTTACAATGAAATTTTTCTACATTTGCAAAAAGTAAATGAATAAATCCAATCTTTATAAGGAAAAAGAAAAAAAAGGTTTACATCTTTAAAAACTACTACAGGCTAATACTTTCACATGTCAAAAGCTTTTGTTATGATATTAAAATATAGAAGCCTCTTGCTAATTGTATTAAGATACTCACAAACATTTGACTATTCTTAGAGAAATAGAAAGAAAATTAAAAAATTTATATTATTTATACATAAATGTTTTTCCCTTGCTCTCTCTATGTATATCTTGAAAAATGTATTTGTAAAACTGGAAAACACTTATAAGGATATATGATTTAAAGTTATCAGGATTCTTAGTTATACAATGATTCACATAAAGATTTAAAAAGTCATTTAAAGATCTAAATGCTTTTTATGCAGTATATTTCTTTTATGTAACACGTCTTTTCATGGCTTTCTATAATTTATTGTCTTTTTTTTCTATAAGAAATAGTTTGATCTTTTACTATCCCTCTTTGAAACTCACTGCTTCCCATTGGCTTCAATATGCCCAATGAGTACTAAATTCTTCAAGCTCTCTTTCTACATTATGTATCACAGAAATTTCAAGTATGTTTTTATTATTTTAAGTTTCCTTGTAGTTCCTATTTTCTATAAAACTTCCTGGTTGCTCATATTTTCTATTCATGATATACTTAGCATTTGTTAGTAGAACCACTTCAAGTCTTTTCTTTATCTGTAAGAAGATTTCCCAACATTCACTGTCATGTATAAGGTTAGATATAATGCAGCAGTTCAGCCTTCTTAACTTTGTTTTTCTAACAAAATTTTCTTATGTCTTAATCAATTGCTTAGTTTCTAGAAGGCATCTTTCACTCTTCCCATGTTCCTTTGGATATCTGTGCTACATTTTCTGTCATTTTTTCTTGCACTACAAGAATAAGAAATAATATATAGAAATCTTATAATGATGATATTCTTGTTAAATTGAAGAAAATTATATTAAAGTATATATCATTAAGTGTAGATGATTTCTGTCTAACAGAAAAATTAGGAAAGTATTAAACTCTGGAAAAATACAAGAATGCCTTGTGTATATTGGAAACAGAAAAATATGATCTCAAGATTAATTTTTAACTTATGAAAATTCAGTTGGAAATGTTTAAATATTTTCACATAAAAAAGAATTAAAATTAAATTTTGCTCTCATACTGTCAGGGGAAAAATGAGGGTCACTCTGAGAAAAAGATCCTGTTACTGAGTGTTGGTTTGAAAAAAGACAATTTTTTGTGATTCCATCAATATAGATCTGTAAGAAAAGTGCTAGCATTTGTAGAGAAAGTTTATAAAATCCATATACTGGAATTTTTTATTTTATTTTCTCATTCTGTAATTAATTAACCAAAACACATCTCTGAAAATCCTCAAACTACTTCCTCTTTCATACACATATTTTTATTATAATATAATAATTTGGTGTTATTATTATTTTTATTATATAACAAGTTATTATTGTTTGGCTTGGCTTCTTAAACAAAGACATTGGTGTGTCTACTACATCTGCTGCAGGCTTTCACATGGATAGTGATGCCTATATAATATAGGCATGCTTTTTCACATCAGAAAAGGCTTTGTCAGCTGGTGGAGACCACAAATTTGCAGAAGTATCTCTTATTTCCAAATTTTTGGCACCTTGATGATACAAAGGAGGTTGCTTGATTGGTCTTGTGCCTACAGATCACTTCAGAGGAACCACATTGTTGATTCCACTGGTCATATATATATATATATATATATATATATAGGGTGTGATGGAAAAATTGTCATCTAAATTACACAAAAATTAAATATCACTGACATCTCATTTTAATAGATATATTTAACAAAATTGCACAAATGTATCTTGAAATACTAAAGAGTAAATTTATTCAATAAAATCGCCATTGGCTTTAACCACAGCCTCCAGATGACTTTGGAATCTCCTGAAACTCTTCTGGACAGTCTTCTTGTTTAAGTTGGTGAATGCTGCCATAATCCTTGCATTAAGTTCATCTTTGGTGTTACAAGGAGTTTTGTTGGTCTCTTGCTCAACTGTGCCCCACACATAATAATCAAGGAGATTGTAGTCCAGGGAATTAGGTGGCCACATGTAAGGTGTGATGTAGTCACAGAAATTGTCTGACAGCCATGACTGGGTTCTCCTGCTTGTGTAGCATGGTGCAGAGTCTTGTTGCCAGAAATAGGGTCTTCCAGCAAGCCACGATCTTGAGCCAGGGCAGCACTACCTCCTCAAGGCACTTGATGTAGGCCTCTGTGTTGAGTCTGAGGGCCTCACCAACAAATTTGGGAGTTCTTTTCTTATCAGAACAATCTGAGTTTGTTTTCAGAGCTGTTGTTCCTTCGTAATCACGATTAGACTCATTCAACTCTTTCCGAATCCTCTGCACTGTCCTCAGTTCGACATCCAAGCACTCTGAAATGTTCATATTGGAGCTTCCGGCATGAATGCCAAGCAGTACAGCATGCTGCTTCCAAATTTCTGGCAGAGTGAATTGTGTCATGGTGCTCCTTTTCTCACAGATGGTGCCCAACTGACCCTGCTATAATGTGCAGTCTACATAATCAAAGACAAACAACATGAATGTATATAATTAAAAATATTAAATGGAGACAATTTATCCATCGCACCCTGTGTATATATATATATATATATATATATATATATATATATATATATATATATATATATATATATATATATATGTTTGTATTTTCAAAAGGATGTTTTTCAGCATTATTTCCTATTACTATAAACATTATTTCTTTTCGTGGGTAAATGTGTTTGACTTTTTATCCCTGTTTGTCATTTTATTAAAACATTTTTTGTACATGAAATATAATCAGCAATAATTTTGGAAAGGATTTTTATCTGACATTAATTTTTATTAAAATAAATGTTTTTTTTTTTTTTTAGTGGGTGCACATGTTTTTGTCGCTATTTCTGTTTTTATTAACCAGTGAAATTAATAACAACAAACAGCCTAAATTGAGAAATCATATTAAAGAAAAAATTCATGTTGAAGGCATAATTTTCTTCAGTAGGACTTCTCAGTTTAGCAACTCAAACATGTGTGCCCAGTAAAAGAAATAATGTTTATATTAATAGGAAATAATCTTAGATAAAATTTATTTAAAAAATGATTGTTGTTTACATTTTGGGTATGAAACTGATGCAAGCAGATATAAATTGATAGAAGTCACAATAGGAAAACATGCTTCCCTTAAATAGATAATCCAACCTTCCTTTGTCAGGCTGGTCTCTGTGGCTGAACTGGTAAAGGCACACTTTGGCTCAAAAAGTAATTTCCCTGATGGAAAAAAGAGATAGGTTTGATTCCTGTCAGAGGAACAGTTTTAAAAGATCTTCTCAGTTGAGGCTGGTTGTTATTAATTTCACTGTTTAATAAAATCAAAAATAGGGATAGTAACTCAGACACGTTGTACCAACTAAAAAAAAACGTTTATAGTGATAGGAATTATGTATGTATGTATATACATTGGGAAAGAGAGAGAGAGAAATTTAGATGTTAGAACTTAACAAAGAAGTTATGAAATTTGGCAATTTTTACATTTCTTTTTTATTTGCTTTTTCATTTTTTTAGTAAAAATCAGATTAAAGTTTATTTCTAGAATAATTAATATTTATGTTATAGTTATATTCATATGTAACAGCAAGAATTTTGTTGTATAGATGTGTGAAATATACACACATACAAAAACATATATATATATATTTTTTTCTCAAACACTCATATCTGCTCGAAGCATATCTTAATGTAAACAAATGACATCATATATTATGAAATGTATTAAGTCCAACAATTATTTTTAAATATTTTTTGTTTATGTGTTATTTTTATAGATACAAGTAGATTTAAGTAAATGCCCTGTTTATAATAAACAGTATTAACAACATTTACCAGCCTGAAGGTCCAAGAAATTTCAAAGAAGATATGTGTCCGCTGACAGGAATTGAACATGTATCCCACATGAAACTGTCATATAGCCTAACGTGCTATACCATTTAGCTACAGAGGAGCCATCTGCTTCGCAGGGTTAAATTACTGTTTTTAAACTACAAGTTTCCCATGATTTCTCTTGAATGCTCATATCTAAAATGAGAGAAATCATGGGAAATTTGTAGTTTAAATAAATAAATAAATAAATATAAATATATATATATATATATATATCTGTGTGTGTGTGTGTGTGTGAGTTTGTTTGTATGTGTAGATATAATCATGGGTCATTCAAAATGTTTATAAAAAAAGCATTTTGAGGTAATATATTGAAGTTTATGTCAGTTTAAAAACAATCCCCTTTAGAGCAATATTAATCATGTCAACACTGAAGCAGGAGCTAACATGAAATTTATGGTTCAACTTAGCTGGAAGACTGAAGACATTATTTGAGAAATGTTTATGGAGTAAATTCTTCCCAAAATTTGTAATTTCCAAATGGATACCTTGTTTCCAGGAAGGATGAGATGGAGTTGAAGATGATGAATGGATTGGCAAAAGCCATCAACAGTTTGTGAATAAAAAAATCAATTCTATTTCAATGGCAATTGATGATTAATAGTAGAAATAACAGTTAACATATTAGACATCTCAGTTGGTTTTGTCCATATAATTTTATTTGAAAAATTAAAGTTAAGCAAACTTTCTTCTTGTTGGGTATCGAAAGTGTTGAGTCCAGAATACAACAGGCAAGAGCAGAGCTTTCAATGAGAATTTTAAATAAATGGGATCAAAATCCTGAAGGTTTTCTCAGTTGAATTACAACTTGGCTTTACAAATATGATGTTGTAGACAAAGCTCAGTCAGAACAATGGTTACCCCAAAATGCAAAGTATCCAGCAACAGTAAGTCAGTCAGGAGAAAAAGTTATAGTAACAGTTTTCCGGGAAATTGAGGGCATTTTGCAACTTGAGGGAGAAAAACAGTAATGTCTACTTATTATGAAAGTGTTTTAAGAAAATTAACTAAAAATTTAACAAAACAATCTCGTGGAAAGCTTCGTCAAAGAATCCTCTTCTTCTATGACAATTCCTCTGCTCATTCCTCTTATCAAACAAGGAGAAAATTATTATAATTTTGATGGGAAATCATTAGACAATCACCTTAGAGTACTGGCTTTTTTGCATTTCCTAACCTCAAAAAAGTATTGAAAAATACTCATTTTGAGACTCTTAATAACATAAAAAAGGCTGCTTTGACATGGTTGAATTCTCAGCAGCCTCAGTTCTGTGATTGTATAAAAGTCTGGTATTATCACTTATACGTAACAGCCTTGATTTTGATGAAGCTTATGTAGAGAAATAAAGCCTATATTTAAAAATGTTTGCTTTTGATTTCATTTTTCACGTACATTTCAACTGTCCGTTATACATGTGTGTATATCACTTTCTCTCTTTATGTAAAAAATGTCATTTTAATTACTATTGGTTCTAACCTGGCATTTTGACTTCAGTCACTTTTCCACTGTTGTGACATAGTGTCCCTCTGTCTTTTCTATAAATATTTTCATGATAATTGTTTTAATATGCTCTCCTCCTTGGTACTTTGAGCACATGAATTTAAGTATGCTCCAAGATTGGTAACTTGATCACATTGTTTTATTGTCAAAATAACTAGATGTAACTGTAAGTTCTATTCTAATAGTTTTTTCTCGCACTTCCCACCTGTGGAACTCTTTTCTAGTATCTTGCTTACTTGTCACATACAGTCTACAAAAATTTAAATGCAATGTTAATCGGTATCTTCTGTCTTCATTAATTCTGTTCTTTTATTGTCCTTTCTCCTCACTAAAGTTTTCTCATTTTCTTTCACTCTCAGTAACCACATGCATCTTAGTTGCATTTTCACCTTTCTAGGGAGGGAATATTTTTTAAAAAATTACTAATATTTGTAACATGCAATTTTTCATCCCACTGTATGTACACAAATACTAATTTACATACTTACATACACATAAACTTATACAGTATCCTGCACATACATGGTGAGATGGGTAAATTTTTGCTATTTTATATTTTTAACTTTGTGCATATTCATTGTTTGTTTTTTGATTTTGTTGACTGCAGAGTATAGTAAGGTCAGTTGGGCACTGTCTGTGAGAAAAAGAGCAGTTCATGCCACCAGACATTTGGAAATAGCATGTTGTACTTCTTGGCATTCATGCCAGAAGCTCCAATACAGATATTTCAAAGTGTTTGGATGTCAATCTGAGGACGGTGTAGATGATTCAGAAAGAGTTGGATGAGTTTAATTGTGATTACAAAGGTTCGACAGCTCAGAAAACTCACTCTGATATTTCTGATAAAAAAAATAACTCTCAAATTTGTTGGTGAGGACCTCAGACTCAACATGGCAGCCTATATCAAGTGCCCTACAGAGGGATTGCTGGTCTGAGTAAAGAGGGTGGCTTCTGGAAGACCCTATTTCTGGCAACAAGACTCTGCACCATGTCACACAAGCAGGAGGACCCAGTCACGGTTGTCAAACAATTTCTGTGACTACATCACACCTTACATGTGGCCACCTAATTCCCTGGACTGCAATCCCCTTGATTATTATATGTGGGGCACAGTTGAGTGAGAGATCGACAAAACTCCTTGTAACACCAGAGATGAACTTAATGCAAAGATTATGGCAGCATTCACCAACTTAAACAAGGAGACTGTCCAGAAAAGTTGCAGGAGATTCCAAAGTCATCTGGAGGCCGTGGTTGAAGCCAATGGCTATTTTTGTTGAATAAATTTACTCCTTAATATTTCAAGATATTTTTGTGTAATTTTGGTAAATATATCTGTTAAAATGAGATGTCAGAGTTATTTAATTTTTGCATAATGTAGATAACAATTTATCCATCGCACTCTGTATGTAAGCATATAAATCTGTATATGTAAATACATTGTACATGTGTGAATATTCAGCTTTGCTCAGGGAAATGTAATTTTAAATATAACAACTCAGAAAAAAAATATTCTTCAACAAATTTCTCCTTCCAAAACAAAATAAATGAACAAAAAAAGATTATTTGCACATTAAATGTAAGATGTTACTGAAAAAAATATTTTGATTTACAAAATAAATGAATTAGTAAGCTTGAGAAAACTTCTATGTATAAAAGATTTGTACTTCTCTCACTAAGATCTAGTATGAAAATGCTAACAAGGGGTCCAACCCTAGAATACTTAACATTGTTCTGGCCATGGAATATGCATAGAAATATCAGATTGAAGCCATTGAAAGATTGTCTTGTTGGTTTGTTGACTGAGAACTGATGTCACTTGAATTCAAAGGTGAAGTCTGTTGGGATTATAGCAATCATAGGATTGAACACCTCTTTTTTGCATCTCCAATGATCATAGTTACCTCATTAACATGAAGAGATGCTGCTTGACAATTTAAGTTCCATTTCAAACCTTTGGAGAATTGAGGTTTCTGAGAAACATGATTAGTTTCCCAACATTTAGTGAGAGCTGGTGAAAGGAAAATCAAGGTCTTGAAGAGTATCAGAAATGCCTGGAAAAGTATTATTTGTCTTGTACATCTGAAACTCCCTAAGAATCTCTTGCCTCAGCTTTGACATTATTTATTTTAATACATCACACTTTGGAACAAGAATGACTTGCTGGTATAGTTTCTGACATTTTGTTTATATTTAAGCAGCTGAAAAAAATCAAGTTTAATCATGAAAAGTTTAGAATTTTTGTCTAGAAATGTTTTTCACAGTTGCATATCATTTTACAAACAAAACACAAAAATCTTTTTTATCCCTTTAAGTTTGGCTAAAAATGGTATTTCAATCTGAAATTGATAACTGCTGATCTCCTTACAGCATCTATACTATCTTCTTTTCCAGCCCATGTTATGGCCACATGTCAATTTGTCTCCAAGAATGTTATTGTTTGGCTGCAATACTTTCAATGGCCTCTTGCAATCTTTGAAGTTGAATTTAACCGTATCTGTCATATTTATGCTCCAAGGAATCTTCAAGCCATAGTTTCAATATCATTTGAGGTGTGAAGCTGACACACACTCTGTGGTGTTGATTCCTGTGTCCATAAATAGATATGATAAAGTAAGGTTTATATATACATATCTCTCTCTCTCTCTCTCTCTCTCTCTCTCTCTCTATATATATATATATATATATATATATATATATATATATATATATATATATATATATATCCCATGTGGGTAAAAATATAGGAAAAAGAAGTTGAAAATGCAACTGGTGTCTTTAAGAATATTTATTTAGAGTAACTTTACCTGTTTCACAGTTCTATGATATTGAGATGGAAAGATGTGTGGCTATGCCATATGGCTTGCATCTTGACACATATTGTGGCATAACCACATATCTCTCCATTTCAATTTAACTTAAATCATAGAACTGTGAAACTGGTAAAGCTACTCTAAATAAATATTTTTAAAGACTCCAGTTGCATTTTTAACTTCATTTTCATATATGTGTGTGTGTGTGTGTGTCTCATCTGAAACCTCCATGAGCATGAAACTCAGGTTATGACTAGGGTCATCCTTTCATAAGATTTAAATTTGTTTTTTTTTTGCTCTGTCTAGGCAATCTAGGTTTTGAGCACTTTATTTTACTGAGTAGGTAAGTTTGCCTTTAGGCCTTTTTTTTCTTATTTCCATATTGTCGTTTTTGTTAGAGACTTTATCTGAATGAAGGTTTTAGGTTTTGGGAAGTTGTCCATTGGTTCTATCAATGGTTTTGATTTTCTTTAATAATATATATATATATATATATATATATATATATATATATATATATATATATATACACACACACACATACACATTTACCATTCTGTCAGATTCACATCCAATTTTACTCACACATATATATATTTTATCTTTATTCCTGTTTATATAAACTTTTTTAATATATTGAGATTTTTCAGGTTAATGTTAACATTTCTCAATGCAAAAGCTTGCTGACCACACCCTAGCAGCAATCACTTCATCATATCTGTCTCATGGGAAAATGCATTCATTTCCACCAGCACAGTAGAAAATCACACATCAAATTAAAAGTTTTGAATTAAGCAAGTAGAAATGAAGTCAAAAAAATTGTTCAACCAACATAAAGACTTGAATATACACATACATAAAAATATACAGGCAATTACTTCCATATATACAGACATTGTTATACAGGCATTTATAGAGAGTTATGCACAAGCATATATAATAATCTCTGTAGAATAAATTTTTGTCTGTTATTCCACTTTGTCTCTTGTATTACATCTTGTGGATCCCATCCCATTATACTATCTACTAATATTTAATAGCATATAATGTGGAAAACTTAATTAGCAGAGAATATTCTTGAACAAATTTCTCTGGAATATTACATAAAAAGTCAAGAAATAAACAGTAATTGATTGTCCAAATCTGTTTTCTCAGGTTGGCTTCCTTGTAAACTTGTAAATGAGCTTATTTTTTTTGTTTCATCCAACAAAATGTCCATAATTGTTAGTGCCTCATTAGGAATCGTCCTTTGCTCATTGATATACAAGAAAAGAAGGAATGAAAAAATATGGAGGAAGGGTGGGAAAGGAGAGAGAAGTAAAGAATAACAACAACAATAGCAACTAAAGAATAAGTGTAACAACAACAACAATAATAATAATACAGTTACTGATATAACAAGGAAGTTCTGAATAGACTTCTGAATTTCTAAAATGTGGATCCGCTTGCTTGTGATTCTTCATACCATGTAGCACCTTATTTAAAGGGTGTGATCAGATTATTTTAACATTAATCACATCAATAAAGTGTTAATAATGATTATTTGGAATATAATTGTGTAAATATTCGCAAAAATCACAAGAAGGATTGAATGAGTGTGTAATAAAAATACATGGTTTATTCCAAAGACAGAAAATGCAACATTGAAATATCATGCACTTGATTAAAGTAAAAAATAGAAATAGAATCATTAATAATGACAATACAAGATAATCAACACAAAAAAACTGATACAAGACAAATGTTAATGGCAAATGTATGGAGAGACTGATAAACACTGACAAACTAATCTAGTGAAGACCTTGAACTAGCCAGAAAGAAAACAATGGCTTGACTGGGTGGGAACAGGTGTACACGAAAAACTGTAAAGATTATTTGAAGACAGTCACATATAAAAAAGCTCAAAGCAGAATCTTTTGTACAAGAAATTGTTTTGGGATTTACTGGCACAGATAATTCCATCAAAGACATAATAACTAAGAAGGAAAATAAACTCTCTTAAAAACCCAACTCTGTTGGAACCTGAATCAAATTGAGAGTGAAAAATCTGTGATATATGCAAGAGACAGACACAGACAGGCAGACATTTATTGCTATATAACTGTGAATCCAACTGGAGAAGTAGTGTTGCTAAACTTCTTCTATGTGCTGTATCCCTTCATGATGTGGGTGATCATGGCTCTCCACAACTTTGTGGCCCTTAATAAAGTTTATCTTTTTACTAGATATCTTAATTCCTGTCCTGCCAACACAAGTTTGTTAGGTAGGTTATGTGCTGCTTTCCTCTGGCTCTCTCGCTTTCAGTATGTCCTGTGAATGTCAAATTCTCTAAGCCATCTTTCCTCATTATGTGACCTAGAAATTTCAACTCTCTCTTTCTGATGTTAAGTATAAGTGTTATTTTTGTTTCCATTTTCTCTAAAACTTTGTCATTGTTCATGTGTGCAGTTCATGGTATTCATAGCATCCTTCTGTAGAGATTGTAGGAGATTGCCAATCATTTACTGCCAAAGATGAGGACAAAATGTTACATAACAGTTCAATTTTCTTGTCTTTGTTTCTAATGAAATTTTCCTGTTTCTTAATACTTTGCTTACCTTTTGGAAGGCTTCTTTTGCTATCCTAATGCACCTTTGGGTTTTGGTGTTGTATTTTCCTTCCTCTGTTAAAACACTTCCTACATATTTAAATTTTTCTACTTGTTTAATTTTGGAATCGCTAATATGTAATTTGCATGTTCGGCTGTGCATTTTTTCTGACATGATGTCAAAACTTTTAACAGAAACTAGCAGACATTTTTTTCAGGAAAGAAATAAAATTAACATAATTTTAACCTGAGTATTAAATTTCTTTCCAAAATTATTATTCCATTAGGAATCTCTTTCTGAGAGATTTTGAAGTGAATTACATTCAGAATGGTGAGATAGAAATGACACAATATAGATTTCTGTTGAAGATAGTAAAGATATGGAAGAATGTGTTGGAACTCTAAAATGAGTGGTGCCACCTGGTGTCTCAGTAAATCCTAATAACAACAATAATAATAGTAGTAATTAGCTTGTGGAAACTACATGGGTGCTGACGATTAAGATTTTTCACTATCTCATGCCTTTGCTTTTCTCTCAAACTTTTCATGTATCTTCTCATTCTTGCCCTTATTTCTTCCAATCTTCCTTGTCCATCATTGTTTTAATCTAAATGTTATACAAACATAGATTAGTTTCCAATAAATATAATGGCCAAATGGTAATAATGATGTTAAAAGATGTTAATACTAATAATATGAGAAAGTATAAGAAACAATTATGATAATAGTAATGAAATTGCTACTAAAGATAATACTGATGATATCAATAGTTATACAAATTATGTGACTGAAAGTAATAATAATAATAATAATATTTGTGAGAATAGAGACTAAAAGAAAGCAGCTAGCCTGGTGAACAGAAAATAAGTTATTGGAAGATTTTGAAATTCAAGAAGTTGACCTAATCCACAAAAGGAGAGCAGATTTTGGCATTGCAAAGAAAGATAATAACATCCTTTGGTGGAATAGATTTCATTCCAGCAGATAACAGAGTGTAAAATTGAAAAAATACCTGAAGCATTGCAGAGAACCAAAAGTATGGTTTCACCTATGAGTAATGGAGTACTTGGAAGATTCATGATGATTGTTGCCCCCCCCCCCCCAATAAAAGGAAGAAATAGAACTCCAAAGAATTGAAACTTAGTAGAAATTAAATTAGCAAGATTACAGTGATTTTATTCACAACCCGTTACCTGTAATTTCACTTTCTGTGGTTTCAAGTGACAACAGAAATAAAAATATCATAAATCTGATTTAATAATGGTCCCAGGGTACAAGAGCAATAATACTGATAATTTGGTCCAAGAAAGTTTTCTTTAATTGAAAACATGAAAGATCTTAATAAGGAAAGAAAAAAAATTATACTGAGTTTGCTAAGCTCTATTGTAAAAACAAATCTTCTATATGTCACATAACTTTTATTGCAGTCTGTTGTTATAATTGTTCCACTTTATTATTAGTTATTGTTGTTAATCTCTTATTGTGCATAATAAGATCTATGCTAAAAATGAATCTTCTTTCACATTACTTTTATTACGGTATATTTTTATAATTGTTCTGTTTTATTATTAGTTATTGTTGTTAATCTCTTATGGTACGTAATTTATAAATTTAGCTTTATGATAGGTACATATATATAAGAAAAAACTGTATCTAGGTTTCAGTATCATTTGGTCTTGGGTATGTACTGGAGGTCTTGGAATATACTGCTGATAAGGGAAAACTACAGCACTGAAGAAATTATTGCAATTTCTAGGAGACTTGCTGTTACTTGATCCCCTGTGGAACTGGAATGTAAATTCATAGAAATTATGATGATGATGGTATTATTATTCATTTTACCAGATGAATTATGCAGGTTTTCTGTGGAAGGCCTCTATAAGGGTCGAAAAGTGTTAAAGTGTCAAGGGATTTTCCTTGTCTCCTGGTGTCATTTTCCATTTTCTCCTCTACTTTTGTTAGATATATATGCACATTACACTGCATCAATGGAGACCAAATTTGGCAAAAAGGAAGAAATCCAATTTAGAAAGAGTGTCAGGTGGAGGAGGTGGCAGTTCTTCCAGAAAAGCAGGATATTGTTGCAAAAGGAACCAGCTGGATGGTGCTAGGTACGAAAATAACTCTTTTATTGTGTAACTTTTTGTTTGGAACAATGTTATAGACAACTGCATTCAATTCAAGTATCATCATCAACAGACACATCACCCTCCCTCCACATATTTACCACTGCCACTACCACTGTTATTATCATCTCCTCCTTCTTCTACCTCCATCTGCACATTCATCACCACCATTATCATCATAACCTTCATCTTCATTTTCACTACAGTTATCTCTGTTGTTATGGCAACATGGAAGGCATGAATCAGCTGATTTGGTAACAACTCAGTTTATAAAGTCAAGAAACCAAGTTCAAGCTCTTCCCACAGTTGCTGATGTAATTTTTCTTTTTTCTTTTGAATGAGTTTAAATCTGAATCCTAGTAGAATGGGTATTTTTCTGGATGAATCTGTGTTGATTTGATTAGAAATAAGCAGAAAATAATTGGTTTCATTAAATCCAATGAACAAATGGAAACAATAAGTCTGGCTAAAAAGCACAAAAGTTTTAATGACTTGTAAAGATTTCCAAAATTTATGGCTTCCATTTTCTTCTCTTTCTTTACATCTGTAGATATTCTTGTTCTTAAATTCCAATCTCTAATTACCATTTTGCCCACATTTTCTTCAAATTTCTGATACCTTTTATTTTTCCCAGACAATTCTGTAAATATTTCTTTCACTTCTGAATATACAAGTTTCTTTCATATTTTGGTTTCTGTTTTTGTAAATTCCATCACTGAGATCATTAATTTGCTTATTCATTATTTTTGGTCTTTACTTATCTTCTCTATTAATTTACATTCCTCTCAATGATTTCAGTTCAATTGATTTATGTAACTTTTAAGTCTATTCATACATTTTGATTAGGGCCAGAGCTGATGGCCTGGAATTGTCAAAGATACTGGATCAAAGATAGGGCTGGATTTAGGCCTTCGGACCCTGAAGTAATAGAATTTAGAGCCCCCACCTTCATTACAAATGTTGTCACACCCCCTGTATCTATGATAAAAAAATATATCTATAGATGATGCTTTTTTTTGGTGTAAAATGAAACACTGCAGCTAAAATTTTTAATGATTTTTGGAACTCATCCAACTTAATTCATTAGCAACTTCATAATATTTTTTCTCTGAACTTTACATTCTACAGATATGTATCTAGAATGAAGGGCCTGAAAATTACACTGAAATTCTAGTATCCTAAAAAAAGGGATGATGGTGTAATTATAGTGTTGTAGGATTTTCTTTCTTGGAAAGTTTGGAATAAAACGAACTGACTCAGAGGTATAAAATAAATAATATATTTTTATTTTCTTTAGAGTGATGAGTAAGTCATTTGATATTTGGTGTCACAAAAATGTAGGTTTATGAGGCGGATATTTGTAGCAGTCTGGAGAAATGTTTGTTTTGGCCCAATATTCGAGAATTTGGAAATCAAACTCTGCTAGGGGTAGTAGTAATATTAGAAATAGGTCAGTTTCAATGTACTGTGTTTTCTCTCAGCCCTAAGCAGGGCAGAAATATCATTAGCAGATGACCTTTTAACTACTTCTTCCCTTTTCACTGGTTTCTTTGAGATAGTTCTGTCCTCTTCTGCCATCCTCCTTCTTGTTTTTAGCTCAGAGGTGACAGCTTATATCCTTTTGACCAGGCTCAGAAACTTTAATGTGAATATTGGTTTCAGTTAAGATCAAAAGTCTCTTTGTGTCAGTTTTTTTGATTGGCCAAAATTATTTTATTTCTGGCATTCCTTTCTTTTTCATTTTTTCTCATAACAGAAGTTATGCACGGAGCATCCCTGATTTTTGATATTTTTCAGTCATAAGTAGGCTCTGATCCTGGAAACTTCCAACATTTTTCAGTTGGGTTCAGTCTTTCCTTCAATTTCCTCTCCTTATTTGAGGATTGCCTTCTTGTTATTTGAGAGAGAACTGTATATATATAGAGAGAGAGAAAGAGAGAGAGAAAGAAAGAGATAAGGGTTTTAAAGGAAAGCACAAATGCCTTATTTTATTTTGCATTCTTTTTATTTTTGTTTATATATTTTATTTTTGTCGGGACTCACTACAATGGAGAAGGAAAATTCTGACTTGCTACAGACTTGCAAAATTGTCTTAGACACTTAAATGTAATGATCATTATTTATTAAAAGTTTTCAGTTATCTTTTCAGGTATTATTAATTTTTACTAGTTTCTCTTATATATTTTTATTTTTGCTTTTTATTACAACTCTGTAGGTTATTATGCCCAGCCTCTGTGACTAAATCTGTTAAAATGAAATTAATTTAAGACAGGTTTCATCAGTGCCTACACCTTTATTTGAATTTCTTACTTTCTATATCGACTGTTTATTTTAAGATGAAAAACTCGTCAAATGCATTAAAGATATGTTCTCACTAGGCTGGTATTTGAAATTGGTAGATAAGTAATGTAATAATTCAGTATTAGCCATGACCAATTATATCATTTGTATGTTTACTACTAAAACCATCCCATATTTCTTATCTATATCAATAGCAAGTGTTTAAAAAAATAATAGTTTAAGAGATGTAGGGACAACAAAAAATAGAACAAAACCTCCTATTCTTTATTATAAAAGAAATGTTTAATTCATAGAACTTGATATGAATGATAAAAAATGAATTTCTTTTGTTGGGTTGATGGGGTCCACTAGAAAATCTCTCTTTTGAGAATGGAAGCAGAATCCACATAATTTTGTCTTGCCATTGTATAGCGGCAGGATTCAGACAAGGAAAGCCTCGATTCTAGTGACTTAAGAATGCAGACTGAATGGAAAAGAACTGATAAAATCAAAAGAAAATTAAACTGAAAAAAAGAAACATTCTGAATTTGGGGACAGAAAATTTTTTCTCCATCTGATCATAACTTGTCAAATGAATGTTTTTTAAATGAATACAAATTGAAAACTTTCAATTTGAGGATGTCTATCTTCACTCATGAGAAATGTGTCAATAGATACAGAGATGTTCATGTAAATATATATGCTTGTGTGTGTGCTTGAGAGAGGAAATCTTTTATACATTCTTTTATTTTTGGACTTATAAAAGTGTAAGTAATTCATGAAATATTCATGTTTGTATATTTAAAATACTTGAAAGATGAAACAGTTTCAGAAAATGTTAATTTTTTAGACAAACAAGTGTACTGGTGTAAATATAAACCTGTTGATATATGTAAGAATGTGTGTACATTTTTAATAAGTGTATGAAAAGGGTTAGTGTTAGAACTGATATTAGAAAAGTTTAACAGAGTCTGACACAAGGACAGTTTGTTGAATGAATAGTGGCTTGGAAGATTGTTTAGAACAGTCTTTCAAGTGACAAGCCAACTTGTTTTTTATTTCAGCATTTGAAATTCTGAGTGTGAATGTTTATTCCATCATCAGGATCACACACCTCCCCAGTCTTTATCCCTTGTTTCTTGTTTAGGATTAGGTTTTGGGTTTCTTTTAATGTCTTTTCCTTCTCTTTCACTCCCAGTAACCCCCTTGTGTCTTAGTGGCATTATTTCCTTGTTTGGGGTAAATTGATTAAAAGAAAAAAGAAAAAAACTTTGTAGATTTACATACACAAGTTTGCAGTTGCTTTAATATTATAGAAGTCAGTGTCACCCTTTTGTTAATCTCAGTATGTATCAGGCTTTTATATGAGTGAATATACATATGTGAGAGTACATTCATATACACACACACACACATATATATGTAAACATTGCTGCTTTCCTGTGACTTTATATATATATATAGATATATATATATACAGGGGTTGGACAAAATAATTGAGACAGGTGCAAATTCCACTCCTATATTTCAAAGACCTATTATATTAAGAACTTTAACTAAAACTTTGTAATTGCAGGTTATATCTATTGTAAATACATTTATTTATCAAATTTACTCTCTTTGTCTTATTTATTTTTAGAATTTAGTAAAATTTAAGCTAAATGCGTGACCTCTCCGAGTTCAAAAAAAGGTAAATTGTTGGAGCTCACATGGCAGGAGCCTCGATCACTAAGGTTACTGAAATGTTTGGTTTATCAAGAGCTACCATATCAAGAACTATGACACAATTCGAGAAACAGGGAAAAACCTCTAGCAACTGTAGCAATTCGGGACGGACTTGCAAACGTACTGACAGGGACCGATGTGCATTGAAAACGCAATGTGGCAAAAAATCATTGGACTACTGTGGCCAAAGTGACTGCTGAGTTGAATAATCATCTGAATAGTCCAGTTTCTACTAAAACTATTCGTCATGAGCTCCATAAGGCTGCATATCATGGAAGAGCCGCCGTAAGGACACCTCTACTCTCCACTCACAACATTCAGAAGAGGTTGAAGTGGTGCAGAGATCACAATGCCTGGTCTGCAGACCAATGGAAGCAAGTCATATTCTCAGACGAGTCCAGTTCTTCTCTTTACCCAACTTCAGGGTGAGTTTATGTGTGGAAGCAGCCCAAAGAAGTTTACAACTCTGACTGTCTTCTTCCAACAGTGAAGCATGGTGGTGGATCAGTGATAGTTTGGGCCGCCATATCATGGAAATGCCTCGGTCCAATAGTTACCCTGCATGGTAGAATCAACAGCAAAAATTACCTGAACATTTTGGGAAATCATATTCATCCAATGGCCCAGACTTTATTCCCTGTTGGTAACTGCATCTTCCAAGACGATAATGCTCCAATACATACCACTTGAGTGGTTAAGAATTGGTATGAAGAGCATGAAAGTGAGCTAGAACACATGGAGTGGCCTCCCCAATCTCAAGATATCAATATTATTGAACATTTGTGGTGCATTTTGGAGTAACAAATTAGGAGCCACTATCCTCCACCATCGTGTCTTAAAGAGCTAGAGCAGGTGTTAATGGAAGAATGGCTGAAAAGTCCTCTGGATGAAGTCAGGAAGCTGTATGATTCCATTCCTAGGTGTATTAAAGCTGTATGTGAGGCTAAAGGAGGACCAACTCCATATTAAATAAATTTTCTTTGAATTTAACAAGTGTTTCAATTATTTTGTCCAATCCCTGTATATATATATATAGTGTGTGTGTGTATGTATGTGGACAGTGTAGGCATAGAAATCAACACCTGTCAATTTCATACTTCAGTATGATTCTATACATACACAGGGTGTATCAAAAATACTTTTACAAACTTTGGGGGTGGTTTCCTCAAACCAAAACAAATACAAAAGTCTATATAAACATATGTCCACAAATCTTTTGTTTTTGAGTTATTAAGTTTAAAGAAAGTTCATGGGTAGATGGCAGTGTGTTGACATGTAGACTAGGTTACACATTTAACATGTGTAGTAGTGAGTTAACTGAGGAGTGTTCCATTTAATAATAGCAAGATATTCATATCATGAACAGGCAGATATGATTTTACATATGACTACATGGCTGTATCAGATTGTGTTTCCAGACCAAAGGCTGCCAAATCACCCAGTCTTTGTTGCTGTTTACCATCACATTGCTGAGACAGGATCTATGGCACCACAAACTATGGATTGAAGAAGACCAAGTTCCTCTCATACACCTGACCATGAAGAGATAATCCAATTATCAGCGCACATCAAGTGGCTCTAGTATGTTATACATCTCATAGTACCACATGGAGAGTACTTCAAGAGCAGCTCCTGTGTCTGTATCATTTACAACATGTGCAGGGTCTTTCACCCTCAGATCACTCACCATGGGGGAACTTTTGCCAGTGGTTTATTGCACAAACTGATGATCCATTGTTTGTCTCTTCAGACTTGTTTATGGATGAGGCAACATTTAGAAGAGATGGAATAACAAATTTATACAACCAACATTTGTGGGTGGATCAGAATCCCCATGGTAAAATACAGGCTAGACACCAGCATCAGTTTATGAGTAATGTGTGGGTTGGAATTATGTCTTATAGGAGCTGTCTGCAGGGACTTTATTTTGAGCACACTTCCAGACCTACTAGAGGATGTGCCTCTGCTAATATGAAGACATATGTGGTTCATGCCTGATGGGGCTCCAGCACATTTTAGTCACATTGTTCATGATGCACTGGCTGACATCTTCCATAAAAGATGGATAGGTAAGGGAAGACATGCATGTTCGCCTGGCCTCAAGTGGGGCCAACTTAAACAATTGGCTTATGCAGCAGACATTAATAATTCAGAGACATTTCATCAACATGTCATGGGGGCCTACAAAACCATTCAATGCCATGTAGGAATATTTGACCAGTCAATGATCCAATGGGTGTATGCATGCAAGCAGAGAACATTTTAAACATTGGTAATGAGATGCTGTGTTGACATACAATGATGGCCTTTTGGATATATATTTTTATATATTGGACATTTTAGCTTCTTTTGATGTCAGGAACCCACCCTGAAAGTTTGTAAAAGTATTTTTGATACACCCTGTATGTGTATATATATATATATATATATATATATAGTTTTTATATTTTGTTTTGTATATCAGTTCAGGAGAGATTATAAGTAGTTATGAGGCTACATGGCAGTGCCATTTTTATAACAAGAACAAATTATTCAAAGAGTAATGCAAATAAAAGTTAATCCTTGTGAAAGGCACCATTCTTGTGGTACAATACCTTGTTTCCATGCATGCTGGAGGAGGATGGTGAGTTGCTTGAGGACGGTTAGACAATTCTTATATAGCTTGTAGGATATTCCATTTATTCCAGGTGAACTACTGTCATGGGATTTGCGTATTAATTCCCAAATTTCCCTCAGCTTTAGTCTGGTATCATTAAACATGACCTCTGGATCTTGTGGCCTAGGAAGGTCATTCATAGGAGGGATTGTAACATCTTTCCAAGCATCAGAATATGTTATCCTCAGGTGGTTCTTGAGTTTCTCCTGTGGTACGTCAAGTTTGCTGTTCTTAGTCTCAATGAACAGCTTTGTAGCAAAAGCATAAGAATTATTGTAAAATGATCTCTGAGGCTGTCACTTTTTCTTCCAAAATTTTCTTTGGTTCTCAGCTCTAGAGATCACTAAGACCCCTTCTTTAATATTATTAAGCAGGTCCATAAGGCCTACCCTCTCATGAATTGGAACTTCTTTGAGTTGTCACTTCAGAAAACTCTTTGCTCTGCTCATAATTTACCCTTCTGAATATGTCATCTATTTGGTTGCTTCTATTCTTTCCTATCCCCCCTTGCAGTTGCCACATCAAACCACTCAACACAAACTTTGGGCACAACTCTACAGAAAGATCTAGTCTGCTGGCTAATGGGGCCTTTCAGCTGATTGGTAAGTTTTGTGGATTCCGGGATGAAATCCGGTATCAAATAATAACAAATGCCAAGAATGAATATAGGAAAATAAATGTATTAACGTAATAATACAAATTGGTAATACAGGTTAGTAGTTCCAGGAATGCGGGGTTAGTAGACAAATATATATATATAGTCTTTGATATCGACATATTGCTGTATGACTTTTTACTGAGTCTACGTGCTTGTTACTGTGACTCTTGCACCATCTCTGTGTGTGACTCTCTACTACTACTCGACTGGCTCCTACTGTTCGGGTATTCACTGGCAGTAGTATATGTATACCCTCGGTGAGTCCATTTGTGTAAAAAGGGGAGACCCCTCAACAGTAAGTATTAACGAGAGTTCCTGATCGAGATTCAACCAAATAGCTATGTGTATATATATATATATATATATATATATATATAACTTTTTTGTGTTAGATAATGTTTTTATGATAATCATACTTTTTTTGTTTTTAAATCCATGAAATCATTTAGCAATTTCCAATGTTGAAATCATGACAAACTCAATAATATTTTTTTGAATAAATTTTAGTGAAACTTATGTGATTAGAATGTCATCAAGAGGGCAGTTAACCTGGGTTTTATTATCATTATTAATTTTCTTTCATCTTAATACTGTTGTTTTTATTGCAACTCTCATACCATTTTCCTACAGCAGTTGATAAGCAATACAGATCAGGAAGGAAGAAATAAACCTTCAATGAGATTTGAACTCTAATTGTTGTCTTCATGTGATAGCTGCCTTCATGCTAGAATTACATTGTTTATTAATGGCTATCAAATAACAGATTAAGAGTTTCAATAAAAAGCAACAGAAATGAAGGTGTAAGAAATACAAATAATAATGATTGACAATACTACATGAAATAAATTCATAAAGTTTATTATATTCCTTTGATAACTGAACTTTTCTACTTATATCTATATCTGTTAAAAGTACATGAGGGTTTCCCTTGTTGTGATTCATATCTATATTTTCATTTATTTATTTACATATATGTGTATTTGTATATACAAATGCATACATACGCACATGTAAAAATACCATAATAGGTAAACATATAAGTGCTTGATGAGATGAATATATGTTTCTAGTTATTTGTTTGCTTATGGCTTTTATATTAATAAAATTTATGTTTCTATGAAAAGATAAATCTTGGTTCAGATTGGAACTGTTAAGTTTCCTACGCAACCACCTCAGAAACGATGCAATATTTTTACCAAGTGAAATTCAGACTCTACTATACATGCGCATTTGCTACCAAGTATTTAGAAGTAAAGTTTAGAAAGCATTTGTCTTGGGCAAAATCAACTTTATATATTATATATGATACATTGGAAAATTATAGTATATTTATATATCTGATATAATTATTGTTAAATTATACATTTGCATCAGAGCAAAAGACAAAATACAATGATATGATGACTTCATTGAATTATAAATTATAAATCTTTTTTTTTTATTGGAAAATATGAAGTAGCATTCCAGACATCTATTTATATATGTGTGCAAGTTTGAATTTGTATATTTTTGCATGTGTGTATGTAAATATGTGTGCATGTATGTATGTATGTATGTATGTCAATAAATATGTCTGCATGAATATATTGATTCCGGTTGTACCAGGACATTTTTCATTTAATGCGTCTTTTATTCTCTCTGCTTCTGTCAGTCAGGTCATTTAGTTTGTTTTTTGCATTTCTCTCACCCACTTTACATTTCATTCTTACAAAAGACTTTCAAGTTTCATTTCCATAAATTTCATGAAACAGGTTTTTTTCCATTAAAAATTGATAAGCAAAATCAAGTCTATTAGGAAAATGGTTTTACAAACTTCAATGAACTTTATCTGTAAAATTCTTTCTGATAGAAAGCAACAAATAAAAATGGGAAAATCATCTCTGCTTGCATTTTTTTAAGATGTTTAAGGAAACAACTTGACAAGATATATATTTCTTGATTTTCAAAACTGAACAGATTCAATGAAACATATAAAGCAATAAAATATTAATCATAACGATGAGAACCCAGGCAAAGTCCATCATGAATCTTTGTAATCTCAGAATATGAAGACTAATTGATAAATATATTTCTATGGAAATATTATTTCTACTTTTAAATAGCTAATGATTTTTTAAAATTCAATATAAAGAGCATTCATTGTTTTTAGCAACTTCCCAAAAACATGAAACATTTCTGATTATTTTCCTTTTTGTCCATCCTGTCTGCAGATAAGGAATTATCAGTTGTCAGTGGTTAAATACTGTTGGTGTTAATTATAATCCAAAAATTCATTTTTATAACTGAATGTCATAGATGAACATTTTTTCTTATTTCAATAAAAACATTAATGAACCAAGATATATTTTGATAACAGAATCAGCATGTTTTATTGACGTGTGGATAGTGTTTTGTACACTATCTGTATATGGGTGCTGCTTGCTGAAGACAGCCATCAGTTAATAATATCATCCATAGGAATGAGGATGATGACAATAACAATTATAATAATAATAATAATAATATGCTTTACTGTGATTCTACTTATTTGTATGTACAACTATTATTCTTTTCTACCTCTGATCAGTGTGTAGTATTTGTCCAATCTCCAGCAGTTCTGTGCTGGAATTAGTTACCCTTACTGATCACAAAGTATGTTTAATTGTATTAAGCAGGAAGGAATTGAGAAAATTGTGAGAGAGGAGAAGGTGTGGGAAGGAGTAAAGGTAGGAGGTAAGAAAGCCAAAGATTAAAAGATGGTGAAAAGGAGTAGTGAAAGAGGAAAAGTAGGAAGTAAGAAAGCTAAAGAAAGAAGGAGGGTAAAAAGAAGATGGGAAAGAAGAAAGGTAGGAGGTAACAAAGCTAGAGAAAAATATAAAGGAAAACAAAAAAGAAAAAAGATATACATAAAGAAAAAGGAAGCGGGTGGGATGGAAACAAGAAAGAGAGAGAGAGACTCTCAAGAAAAAATGAGTAAAAAACTAAAAAGCAAGTAGAGATGGAAAGGTATAAGAATTGTGATACATTAATATTTTTATGGGCAAATAGAGCAAAAGAACAGTAAGAGAGACAATGCAATATAAATATTTGTACATTATTTACTAATTTTTGCATATGACACTAATCTGTGTTTGTATATCATTTAAACTGAAACAAGGACAGGCAGTAAAGATTGGAGAGGATAAGAGAAAGAATGAGAAGAGCAGAGGCATGAGATAAAGGAACATCTTAGTTGTTGAGAATTTTAATGGATTAAGGGAATAGTAATTATTTCTAGTTTTCCTTATTTGCTCTTTAATATAAATTCCTTACAAGTTTTTACCTGAGACCTGAAGTAAAGGAGGATTTTTCTTAGAAATTTATTGAGCATATTAAATTGAGGGAGGTTTTCTGATCATGTGAGTAATGCCCATGAGCACAATCTTTTGTATCTCAGATAATGGGAGTTTCTTAATGTGTATTCTTTTTCTACCATTCCTAGTACTCCTGCTATTATTGGAATAGTTGCAGTTTCTATTTCCAGGTCCTAATATTTTGTAAGTTTTTCAAGTTTTTTTTTAAGCACCCAAGCAAGGTGGGAGTGCCACTAGTATGCAAGGGGCTACAGAGAGTGTAAGTAAGGGAACAGATTGGATATAGGGGAATTGAAGAAAGGATAAAAAGAAGAACAGGGATCAAGGCATCAGAAGATGTTGATCGACATTACATTTAAATTTTTGAAGATTATAATTATCAGGGAAGCAAGCAAGAGGAAGGGAATTCCACTGTCGGGAAGTGCGAGAGAAGCAGCTGCTTGAGTAGAAGAGGTGATTACATTTAACTGTTTTGACAGTAAAAGGGAGGGACTGAGATGCCAACCTAGTAGCACAATTAAATTCATAAAGTTGGGGCACCAGTGAAAATAGCTTGTCAGAACAGATGCCATGAAAATATTTATAGAAAGGACAGAGGGAAGACATATAATGTCAGTGAGAAAGTAACTGGAGTCGAGATCTCAAATCAGGACTGATCACATTGCATATCTGTCTTTGGATTTTGTCAAGAACTTCAAGATGAACATCAGGGGCACCAGACCATATATGGCAACAGTCTTTCATGCATGGTTGAATGGTAGATTTGAAGGATGATATCAGATCAGAAAAACCTTCTGGCGTGACACAGAGAACCAACTTTCCTTGTGGTAGATGCAACTGTTGATTCAGTGTAGTTGTTCCACCTCAGGTTAGTGGAAAACTTGAGACCAAGGAGGCGCAGAGAGATGCTATCATGGAGTTGAGCATCAACCTTGCTGATAGGAGGCAGGGACATTTCTCTATGGTGAGTAAATGACAGCAGTTTCATTTTGGATGCATTAAAATTCAAAAGCCATTTCCAGCTCCAGTCAACCACAGTTTGGAGGTCCTTTTTGAGACCAACAGCCATCAATGCCAGATTTATGCCCCCTTGAGAACTGCTGACATCAGGAAGATCATTGATAAAGATCAGAAACATTGTAGGACCCAGGATAGAGCGTTGAAGAACATCAGCATTCATATGGAAGGAACTGGAAGAGAACTCATTCAGGACAACTTTCATTTCACTGTTAGATAGGAATGGTCGGATTAAATCAAATAATTGCTCTGTAATACCGTATCCCTGAAGATTACTTAGAAGGCCATTATGGCAAACACTGTCAAATGCCTTTGATATATCTAGAGCAACAGCTTGAGCTTCACCATTATTATCAAGAGCTTGGTATACATATTCAATTATGGCCATAAGCACATCAGTGTTAGACTGGGCAAAGTGGAAACCATATTGTTTGTCAGAGAGCAGAACATGGGAGGTTAGATGATTAACTACTTCAGCATTGATTAAAGCCTTGAAGACTCTGCCGAAGAGTGATAGGAGACTTATAGGATGGTAGTTAGATGGATCAGAGTTCTTAAAGACCAACTGATAGAGGAGGACTTCTAACAGGCTGGAAAGTAAGAATCAGCGAGGCAATAGTTGTAGAGTTTGGAAAGAACTGGAGCCAGCTCAGGAGCACATTTCTTTAGGACTACAGCTGTTAACCCATCACCACCACTTGCTTTATGAGAGTCTAATTTAGAGATGATTAATACCATCAACAGGGTCATGTATATCTCACTCAGTATAGCCTCATTTCTAGGTGTAAAATCAAGTGTGGGTACCCCAGATGAGTCGTGTGTTGAGTTGGAGGAGAATTTCTGAGTAAAGCATTCAGCCTTATCAGCTGAGGCTGTTAGGACTTTGAATTGATTGAATAGAGGAGGGATTAAGGGTTTGCTGTAGTTCAGTACACTCTTGCAGCGCTGCTAATAATTTTTAGAACCAAACTTGCGAGATGCAATACGTTGTTTCATCCTATCAGCAAACAGTAACTTTGCTTCATTGAGGACATGCTTGCATTCAGTATGAGCAGAGACAAAGAGATGTCTGTTGCAATCATGCATGTAACTCCAGTACAGCTGGAAAAAGTGATTCCTATGGACTATAGTGGCAGAGCAAGCAGGTGAGAACCAAGGAGATGAGCACAATTTAACTTGGTATTTTCTTGCTGGAATGAAAGCCTCAATGCTGTCTTCTTAAAGAGGGATGATTCCACACTGCAGAAGTTGGTACAAATGCCCCAGATGTTGGAGAAGGAAATGTTAAAGGTTTAGGTGATTTTTTTTGAGCTGGTTTAGGTTTATATTTTTTGGTGCTTTTGGTCATGTTGAGTTACATTGGTAAGGAAAAGGCCTAATGTAATAGAAGCATTTTGTCATCAAATGTGGTATGAACAGAAAAGAACTTGTGCAGACTGCAACATAGTGTGGCCTCAGGGTTGCCCACCAGAGGTGCATCCAGGAACACCCATTCATGCATGACATCGCACTGCAAGAATCCTGATATTATGCAAATGTTGATCAGAGCAGACTCTCAAGACACTATGCAAGAGTTCGGGCTCCTAACTACCAGTTGGGAACAGCAACCAGAAAACTGCCAACATGGTACCCTCAGTATGAAAAGATATTGCCACAAACTGCACACATCAAAAAAGAGTCACAACAGCACTACTACTAAGGCTAAAGAAATGGAAAGGATCCAGGAACCCTTTTCTAAACAGGAAACAAGGATGAACCTCTACTCCTGTTCAAAAGAAGCATGAGGAGTATTAACTGGGAAGCAAATCTACTCCTATTAAAAAAAACATAAAACATGAAACAGACAAAAACAAACAAAGACAACAACAACAGGCATTGAAATACAACTAGAGAGCCAAGCTGGGCTGGGAGCCACAGCATGAGGTATGTATATATAGATTGCTTGTGGGCTAGAGGCCTAAAAGTCACATTTGGGGGAGAGGGTAAAGGGAGATGCTTGAGCATTCACTATACCCACACATATGGATAGTTGAGAAGCATATGAGTTGGAGAGGGCTATGGATAGTGAATCTGGAATGTAAATATAAAGTTTAACTAAGTGAAAACTTTATATTTACATCCAACATTCACTTTGTGTAGAAGAGAATACTCCAGCAGTCTGTAAGCCATGATTAAAAAATAATAGCCAATGTTTGCATGAACTTGAAAAATCACCAAAGGCATAATATTCAAAGAGGGAAAAGGAATGTGCTTATCAGATGAGATGACCATATCTGTGAGATAACACTTAGGTTTTTTGAAGTCTTTTATTCTTATATCTGATCTATTGACTTGTATAGTGTGGTCGGTATTTGTAGTTAAAAACCAGAGAACTGTAACATTTTCACCTTCTAGCACTGGTGATATTTTGTATTCATACAATCTTTTATAATGTTGACATTTTTCAAATTCCCTAATCTATTATCAGATAGATATCCCATTGGCAGAACTCACTTTCAAGTATTGGGGGTGCTCATTGATGGTTCCTTCTGTGTGGAATGAATTCTATGTTTGATCTGAAGAGATGTCTGCAGCAACCACATGAGAGGGTAGGAGGGTTTAGAGGATGGAGAGCTCTGGCTTTTCTTTGGGCTCTCTTTCTCTCTTCTATTTGTCTTTCTATTTGTTTTCAAAGGATGTGTTTTTGTGGACTGCTCTTCTTCAAATACTTCTTTCTACAGCTCCAATCTCCCAATTGAATCTGTCTATCTATCTGTTGTAGCATACCTATGGATGATAATGGGTATGTCCCCATTCACATAAATACAGTAGTGAATACTGTATGTTGGTATGTAGTTGGAGATTCACTGGAATTTACTTGACTCACTTCTGGCAGTTGACTACTACTTCTACGTGCCGCTGGTGAATCTTATATGTGCTGTTGCTGTCCAAAGTAATATCATTCATTACCAACCTTTGTGTGATTATTCTATTCAGTAACCTTCCCTAGGTTACAACACTATCATTATCATGTTTTGAGTCTTCTTGTTTGCTTTACATGCTGCCTCCAAATTTCAACTGGAAACTTCAAAAGACTGCAAGTCAACAAATCATGATCATTGGTACAATTGGTTGGATACAAAGCTGATATTCCCAGCATCAATTTTCTAAATTGTATCATGTTGAATGTCTGTGTCAGTTTAAACTTTAATTAAAATGTGTCTATGTATGGACAGATAAATTTTTTGTTCAGTTAAAATGTGTAAGCATATTAAATGGAGAATCTGGAAAACTAGAATTATGTCACAGGTGTAAAATTATTATCCTTCTTAATGATAATAAAATTAAATAAAAAAATAATTACTACTGCTATCTTATAATAGTTGCTTTATACACATACATATTTTATATACTAAATGTAACATCTCTTATGGGACAAAAATAGTAAAATGAAAAGTAGTTAATGATAAAATGATGAGTAAGTGGACAACTGGAAAGAGAAATGAAGAGGAGACATGAAGAAAAAGAATGGAAAAATAAAACAAGAAACAAAGAAAAAGAAGAGTACTTTGAATAAAAATAGAAGAAAGGATGAAAAAAATGAAAAAGCAAAGAAATACAAGCAGAAAAAAAAGGAAAAAGTTAGTTTTTGAAAGATCTTTCATCTGAAAAAGACAGCCATTCTTATTTATCTGATAATATGCAAATGAAAAAGATACAACAAAGAAATCTGAATCAAGCAGCATCATAAAGTAGTAAAAGCCAAAACAAAAAGTTCTCTCTTTATATATGATGGCCAGCAGACAATCGCTTATATCCATGAAAAGAGAAGAAAAATGGCAACAGTATAAAAGTAGGAAGGTTGAACAAAAGAAAACGTGAAATTTATGTAGAAATCATGAAAGGAACTTTCTGAAAATTCAAAAAGAAAAAACGAAAAACAGTAAAAAATCTGGGTAAATTTTTAAGTCAAAGTTCAATCTGTCAAATAAAAGTAGAAGAGGGAGGGTAGGATAGGTCCCACTTTGATGGATCATTCTAGAAAAACATAAGACAAAGCACATGTTAATCTTTCTTTTGTATCTCAAGAAGTTAAAATATTATTTTCTTTATTTGAAATATATTTTTACAAGAAGGCCAAATTTTGTGAAAAATAATGGTCACCCCCATGAATATTTTACTGTAACTATTTGTGTAGATATCTTCAAAAATTGCCTTCCAAATTGTTATTTACTGAATTAATCTTAAGCTGGTACAAGGTCAAAGTAACAGAAAATACAGTGAGGATTGAACACACTACATTTTGTCTAAGATGATGTTGTTGTTCCCACTCTACAGTAGGCAACCAAAAGTGCCTTCCAAATAGTTGCATGACACACACAACTGAACCAATTATATTAAAAATATTAACCATTTTTACAAAGTTAAAAATAAAACAAATGAATACTCATGGAAGGTTTTATCAGTAAAATAATGGAGTTTAATCTGATGTGCTTCATATTTACTTGTGTAGAAAAAGTTCTTTCAAAGAATATTAATAGTGTTATGATAAATAGGAAAAAATCATCATTTGTTCTGTGGAAAGTGAAAGAACATGTAACAGTTGGTATGTTTTGAAAGAATGTAGAAAATATTACATACACAATAGGTAAGCAGAACCATTAATAGAATCTCAGGGTAACAAAGTAGATTTGTGTAGGTTTGAATATTTTCCTGAAAGAAAATTTTCTTATTAGCATGTAGGTAGCTAAAAACATTAATGGATTATAAGGTAATAAAGTTACTGGTATCAATAAAGTCAGTGATTTTTTTTTAGAGTAAACACAGTGAATGATGTTTGAATACATGATGTCTATGTAAGTAGGTATGAATTAGTATCTGAATCTAGATTATTTTTTGAAATATCAGGAAATAATAATTTCTCTATTGTTACAAAATTTTCCTCACAATCTCAGCGTCTTGTTTTCTCTTCTGTTTCTTCAAACAATTTGAGTAAATGCATATGTTGGTTTCTCAGCCTCTTGAATCAGATGCAACTGAAATTAATTGACTACTTTCCTCCCATTAAGCTCAGTTGAAGAGATTTACTTGTAAAGTTCTATTGTTTCTTTGTCTTCTAAACATGTTTCATCAGAAGGCTTGGTCAGTTTAATTAAGATCAGTAGATGACATGATAACAAACCCAGTGTCAGGTTTCATTTCATTTGTCTTAACTGGTTCAACGTAAATTTTTACTTTATTTCAAGCATCTCATCAAGCTTTTCACTGGAAACTGTTACTTAGAGATTACTTGACAGGATAGTTGTAATCAAGCCTGCATTAAGAAAATGAATGTCTTAGAATTGAAATAGTACTCTGTTGTTAGCAGCCTTTCTTTTGGCTTTATCTAGTCCAGAAGTAAATTCTCTGAGCACTTGATTATAGTGCCAGGTACATCTTTTGCAAATGCTTTTCTTCCTATTGAAATAATAGACCTTACAGCATTGCTCTGCATATTGGATGTTTCTTATGTGTCAGTTTATTCTGCCAGATTTGTCTTCATGATTTAATGACGTTGTCACTGTTGAGACAGTAATATGAATCCATTAGAGGATTGAATGTTGGCATGACTACTACATTCTTATTAATAATGTCCCTTGACCATTTGGAATTGGTTGGCTGCTTGGGAAATCTTCTTTTTCATCACCCCTTAACCATTTTCTTTAATTCCAAACTAAAGGAAAAAAAAAAAATAAATAAATAAAATACTGATAGTAAAATGATGTGAAGAATGAAGGTTCAAATAAATAAAGTTTAGGCTGATGGGAAAGTGACACATTTCAAAAGAAGGAAAAGATGTTTGAAATTCAAAATTTCAGTTATTTTTTTATCTAATATTACTCTTAAAAGCATGTCCAATAAACAAAGAAAGATCATAAATAAATGTATTATCAAACCAGGTTATAATTGCCAGCTTGGAACAAAATAAGTGATAATTTTGAACCATATATTTTAAAACATAACATTATTAGTCAAATAAACACAATTTAAATTGATGCAATACTGCCAGGGATTCAGCAACGAATTTATTCCATCATAATAAAAACTCTGGTCATGGGAGATGAGAATTAGCAAGAAGCCATTCAACCATATATTGGTGTATACATATATGAATCTTAGGCCCAGAAGGTATGGTATTTGGTAGAGGATAGATTTAGTGAACAGGGAGTATGTGCAAAAATTTTATACTTAAAAGAATCAGTTTTTACGGGGTAGTATGTACAGTATGCCATAAGTTTGGCATAAGGTAAAATGAAAGGAAAAATGAGAATGGATAAATTCTGTTCCATCAATCTTCCAACTTGAAAACTCAGGTTTTGACCTAGGCTTGAAAACCAATCATTAGCACCAAATGGAAATATGTAGCTATCTCAGTCACTAAGTCAACAAATCTTTAAAGAATTATAGGTGGGATAATGATAATATTAACAAGCAAGAGTTCAATAATCTTGGATGTATATTCATCATTTGAGTATGATGCAAATTGTAGGGGAGGGGTTGCTAAAAACATAGAAAATGCCTTAGTTGCAATGTTACTGCTGAGTATTATTATTATTATTATTATTATTATTATTATGATAGTGATGATGACAAATACAGGAAAAGACAATAAAATTGAAAGAGAATGGCTATAAAAAAAAAACTGTAAAATCTTCAAGAAAAAAATTCTTACTCTGCAAATAAATTTATTGCAATTGAGAAATGTAATAACTAAACTGAATACTGTTCCTTGCAATTTTTTTTTATAAAGCAGAGAGAATGAGGTTTATTAAAAAAACATTGAACAAAGACATTGATCACCTTTTCTATTGACTGATGTTTTGTAATGTGCATTCAAGTGAGAAAAAGAAAACATTCAATCCAGTGTCCATTGCCATTATTTGTCTATTCATATCATTTATAGAGTTTTCAAACTACACACACACACAAATGCCTGTATTTTATTTTAATAGATGAGATGTATAAATGTATTTTATAAATTGTTTCTTTCATATATATATATATATATATATATATATATATATATATATATATATATATATATGAGCAGCAACCATTCTTTTAAAAATCTTTCATTAAATATGATGGACAAGGAAGATTTCATTAATTTTCTATTTGGTTTATCCAGCTTTTACCATTTTTCTTACATTTTTCTGTTTGATAGGAGTGAGCGTTTACAAAAACTGTTGATATCCTCAATTGTCTTGAGTGAATACAAAAATTTGAATTCCGGCCATGCCCAACACATGATGGTTCAGAATCACTGCTACTATAATTCCCCAAATAATACATTCACACAGTCAAAACATGAAAATAAACTAACTACACTAAAATCAACTGCCTTGAAAATGGCTAAGAAGTGGTTGAAAGTGCCTGGGAGAATGGACGATATGGACAGTTTTTGTACTCACTCACTCTCACCAAAAGGAAAAATGTAAAAACACTGAAAAAACTAAATAAAAAATTAATAAGATTTTCCTTGTTCATCATATCTAATGAATGATATATATATGTTTTCTGTTTATGTTATTTTAATAGATACAATTTATTTAATAAATGCTCTGTTTTTTAATTAAACAGTATCAATACCCAGTTTCACTCACAAAACTTGGCTTGGTTTTGGGGCACTTCCAAGCAGACTGATAGCATCATAAAGTTACATTTTTGCCAAATCAACCATGAACCTGGGTATTCTTTTATTAGGCATTAAATTGCATCACTTATCATCCTCCATAGTTTACCTTGACTTTCACAGTTAGCTTTAATGTCTTCAGTATTTTTGAAAGATTTTGAGAACCTAACAATATTTTTATTTCTGTTTATAAATACATGTTGCAAAATAAAATCTTCACATTAGCCTTAATAAAGCCCATTAGAGAACAAAACCTATTGGTAAAGAAAAGTTTTCTTTTGTTTTTATTCCTATTCTCCTTTTACACACACACAGAGGGTGTGGCACTAATACATCCCACATAATGGTAAGAAATTAGTTAAATGAAGACACCTTGCCACAAATTTATGTGGGAGGCATTTCTGTCACACACACACACACATTTAAATGCAATGTCAGTTACTATGTATTGTCCTCATGATTACTCTTTTTGTTCTTTGTCATTAGTAAGATTTCTGTCTATAATTTTCCCACACCCAGTAATCCCTTGAGTTTTAGTGGCTTTACTACAGCCTCACATGGGGTGAACTCAATTAAAATATATACTTGGATTGAGAAATCAGAGAGCCGTGTTCAAAGTCCATTCAGATCCATTACATTCACTTATGTGCTAATACACTTGGGAAAGGTAAGAATCCTCCTCTTCTCTCCCCAGCTATGGGTAAATAGCAGGACAGACAGGGTTCTATAGCCTTTGATGGCAACTGGTCTACTGCAGAAAGAAATGGCAACGTACTGCAGGAAAAAATCTGCCTTGTCAGTCATGTATCAAAAGATACATGATCGCTTAAGCATGTATCCTGCATGGCACATAACTGACTCATAAATATATGTGTGTGTGTGCACTTTGTATACAAATACACTAATGAACCAAAATATTATAACCACTTTCCTAATAATGTATTGGTACTTTACCTATCCATAAAACAGCTTATATCAAGCATGAATTATACAAAACTTTTAAAGATTTCCTCTGGGATCTGGTGCCAAGACATTAACAACTGGTCCTTTAACTGTTTAAAGAAATATAGTGGACACTATTTGGACTATTGTCCTCATCTTTGTCGCCATATTTATGACAACATTTCAGCCGTTGTACACTCTGGCCTTCTTCAGGTGCTTGGAATGTCAAACTGAACCCTTTATTTCGCTCATTTGGGTAGACTGTTCTAGTTCCACGTGTCATGTTTAATGGATGTCAGTTATCAGTTATCTCCTGTTAATTCCCCTCTCCAAGTTCTCCACTGCCGTAACTGGGTATTGAACTCACACTCTTTGGGTCCTGTCAATGAATCTAACTAATGCCTTTATCCACTGTACCATGTGTCCGTGAGAAAATAAAGGGTTCAGTTTGACATTCCAACCACCTGAAGAAGGCTGGAGTGTACAACGGCCGGCACATTGTAATAAATATGGCAACAAAGATGAGGACAATAGTCCGAATAGTATAAATAGTGTACATAATACCTCATCTCTGAAATATAGTCAGAAATATAGTGGAGTTTCTTTAAAGTGAACACATCTGGTAAGTGCTCAACAGAATTGAGAACTGAGGAATTTTATTCCTGAAATCATTTCCAAACCAGCCTTGTAGTATAGCAAGGCATACTATCTAGTTGAAGGATGCCATTGCAATCATAGGATGTCACCATGAAGGGGTTTACTTGGTTTTCAATGATATTGAAGTGGTATGTAATAAAGTTTTTACCCAGTGGAATGCTGCCCAAACTGCCTCCACCAGCTTGTTGCTACTCCAGAGTGAAAATATGCATGTACACTGATGTCCAGGCAACTTTCTTCCATAGATACAATGTCCAATTCCAATGCTTGTTGAATTTAATTTCTGCAATGGATATTAGGTAGCATGAGTTGTCTGATTAGAATGTGTCCATGCAGCTCCATCTACAAGAAGAATAAATATGTTGTGCCCTTCCTTCCTTCACCTTGATTAAAGTTATTTGCAATTGCTCTTCTGTTGGCTTGTACTTGTTTAAGAAAACCTCCATTGACTTCTTGTATTGATAGGTTTTGATTGCTCAACACCATGTCTATGATTGGTGATGTTTACCTCATCAGACCCATGCTGATATTTATTCACTAAAAGTGAATTTTAAGACCCCACAAGCTGTGATGTTTCTGAAATGATCTAAATCTTCTCACCATAACAATTTTATCTTTATTTCAGTCATTCAAATCTTTTTGCCTATAACTTTAAAAAAATGTAAAGCACATAAGGCCCCCTTACATACATACATCTTTTCTAACAGTGTGCACAGTGGTTATGAGACTGTAGTTATCATTCTTGTCTCATGTTCCTAGTCATATTTTAATTCATCAGTATCTATCTATCATTCTCTCTCTCTCTCTCTCTATATATATATATATATATATATATATATATTAATTTTAATTTCAAGCTAATAGATCAAATTTAATATTTCCAATAAGCAAAATACTTTGCTGCATTTCAAAACTAATTTAAATTGATTGGAAGGATTTTGAAATTGCTGAAATAGTTGATTTTAGTGCTATTTTTAGTTATCTTTTATCAGAATGTTATTCTCTTTATTAAAAAATCTTCCAAAAATAAATTATACTTTTCTGGAACTTAATTTGAGGATTTAAGTAATTTAAAGTTTAATTAATCTGATTTGAAACAAATATTTGTTACTTTAAGTGTAAAATATCCAGAAATGCATTTTTTGATCATGGCAGTACCTGTTTATTTAAGGTGTTGTCATATTGACAGCTTGAATGACAGATCAAAGTTTATCTAATGTTTTTCTATGGTGAATATATCTGTAAAAAATAATTCAGGAATATAACGTGTGCATCATTTTAAAAATTTAGGAAAATATTAGTCTTATTAAAATTTAGGAAAATATTAGTCTTATTAATTTTAGATACTTTTGCTTTAATTTACTAGTTATTTTCTGATAATGTTCTGTATGAACAACCATATCTAAAAAAAATTGGCAGGTTTATGCACATACAAAAAAATTCAAAATTCTTTTTAAAATACTGGGATCACTAAATTGTAATAAGCTTTTGTATTTATGATTAGTAAATATAGTTTTTACTTAATAACAATATCACAAAACTGTTACAAATGAATACAAAATTTTAAAAGAGTTAAAACTTTATAAATTATTGTAAATAAAATAAAAAAAGAAAACAATTCTTGTAAAAATTCAATAGTGTCCATAATATGTTTTATTATTTAATTAGAAAAGCTTGTAATTGCGTATATGAATGTCTTACTTTTATTACATTTTTTATTTTACAATTCAGAGAAGATTTTCAGTAACTAGGGCTCCTATTTTGCAAAAAGAGATTGATGATTTAAATTTTCCAAGTTCTGTTTTTTGCTAATATAAGCATAAAGCTTTACAAATTTAATTTCTTTAAATTTCATAAAATTAAATAAGGGGTGGGGTAGCAGATGTAAAAAAGAATATTTTTACCAAGATTTTCTTAAAAAAAAGAAGACATTTCATAAATAATTTAATTTGAAAGATAGAGAATGAAATGAAGAAACAAACAATGCACATATAGGAATTCACTCTGTATGGTGATTACCAGTTTCATCCTTCAATATTATCTATAAATGCTCTGCATCTGATAATGAGCACTCTTCCCATATAAATATAGAAAATTTTAAACATACATACATACATACATACATACATATATATATATATATATATATATATATATATATATATATATATATATATATATATATATATAGTATATATTTCATTTTCTGACTTTATTTGAGATACCTCTTGGATTGATATTCTTAACTTTCCTATTGACAATTGTGTCACAGCGATTTCTTTTTGGGTTAAAGCTGGCATTGATGATTTTGTGCCTTCTTGCAAATATCAGGTAAGACCACAGTCTTCTTGGTTCACACTAGCTTGTTCACCTGCTACATCCTATAGGAATCCCTTTTTCTAGCTGTACCAGTGTGATAATTCTGATCACAACAGATACATATTTGTAACTGCTCGAAATAATTGTAAATGTGTCCTCAAAGTGCAGTACTAGATTGGTGACAATGTCTCATTATTGTACAGTTGAAATGTCTAGATGTAACCTCAAGTTCTATGATAACAGTTTCTTCTATCACACTTCTTGCATGTGGAACTCTTTTCTGGCTTTTTGCACCCCAGTCAACATTGATCTTCAAAATCTCAAATGTAATATCAATCATTATCTTCTATCTTTTAAATTCTTGTTCTTTTATTGCCCTCTCTCCTTAACAGTAGTTTTTCTCATACTCTGTATATTTATATTTTCATCGTAGTAGCTTTATTACCTTGCTTGGGGTGAAATGATTAAAAAAACAGATATATATATATATATATATATATATATATATATATATGAGAATGTTTTTCTCTGTTAAGGTTGCAAGGTTGGAGCAGAAACACTATAGATGGAAGCTGTTTTATTATCTACACATTCTCTGTTTTGTAGGAATTGGATATATTTTTTAATCATTTTACCCAAAGCAAGGTGCTAGCCACTAAGATGCATAAGGTTACTGAGGAGAGAGAGAGAGAGAGAGGACAATAAATATAAAACCGGATTCAAGGAAATTGAAGTTGACAAATGCATAAATCTGGTAAAGAAATATTGTATATTGCAATGTTTCATATGAAAAAGCATTTGATAAGGTATAATACAAAGATGTATTTGAACTGCTAGGAAAACTTGATTTATTTGGGAAAATATTAGGTTAATCTGTAATTTATACTAGAGGTAAACTAACTGCATATAGACAGAAAATGAATTGAGTAGTACAGAAAAAAAGAAAAGAGTTTGAAACAAGTATGTGTCTTCTTACTAGATTTTTTAAAAAATCAGTATAATTCTGAGCAAGGTAGTACAGCCACTAGCATGCAAGGGGTTACAGGGTGTGGAGGAATTAGAAACAGAAACATTAGTAATGAGCAGAAAGAGAAAACAGTAAAGGACAATGGTAGATAGCAACTGACATTGCATTAAAATTTTTGCAGATTAAAGTTGGCTGGAAAGCATGGTGTTGACAGGGAGTTCCACAAGTGAGAAGTGTGAAATAAGAAACTGTTAGCTTATAAGTTGCAGCTACATCCTGCTAGCTCAACTGTAAATTGATGAGATCTTGCTGCCAGCTTAATATTGTGCTTAAATTCATAAAGACTAGATAAAAAGCTACAGAGAGGCAACTTTATTGCAGTTAGCAAGTAACTGAAGCCGAACTGCCAGATCAGGACCAATAATATTGCTGATTTTTCTTTGGAACTTATCAAGGAGCTCCAGGTAAATAGCAGGGGCACTGGGTTATATATAGTAGCAATATTCGAAGCCTGGACAAATGGTTGACTTATAGATGTGCAAGATAGATTCCGGAGAGAAAACTTGCCTCACCTGACATAGTGAATTGACTTTCTTGGTAGCTGAATCAGCAATGGATTCAATGTAGTCTTTCCACTTCATGTCAGCTGAGAACATTAGCCCAAGAAGGTGCAACAAGTCACTTTCCTGGAGGTTAGCATCAGCCATGCTGATGGAAGGTAGAGAGGAGTCTCTCTGATGATTAATGGAGAGAAGTTCTGGAGGTTTTAAAATTGACAAGCTATCTTTTGCCCCATTTAATGATGGTCTTAAGGTCGTTTTGGACACCAACTGCTATTTTGACCTTGATCAGCCTTAATATCGAGGCCAGAGTAAATCATAGTGTCATCAGTGTAGATGCCAAGTTGAGGGCTGATGTCATCGGGAAAGTCATTACGGAAGATTAAAAACAGCATAGTACCAAGGATGGAGGCCTTGGGGAGATCCGTGTTAGTATGAAAGGATGTAGATGAGTGGCCGTTCAGGATAACTTTCAGTTCACGATTTGATAGGACCAACTGGATCACAGAGATATTGTAACTTTTTAACTTGTGAAGACCCGAATGCCAGACTCTGTCAAAGGCTTTCGATATGTCCAATGCTACAGCCTGGGCTTCACCAGTTTTATCTAGAGCATGATAGACTCTTTCTGCAATTATTGTTAGCACATCAGCAGTTGACCTGGTAAAACAAAATCTGTATTGTTTGTCTGAGAAAAGCCCCAATGATGAGAGATAATGAACCAATTCAGCATTGATTAGGGACTCTAGGACTTTTCCCAAAAGAGGTAGAAGACTAATAGGTGGGTCAGACAGTTTACCAGAGTTGTTAAATACTGGAACAACAGCTTATGACTTCTAGCAGGTAGGAAAGCATGAGACAGCAAGACATTTATTATACAGTTTAGTGAGAACAGGAGCTAGTTCAGGAACACACTTCTTAATGACTATTAGACAGATACCATCAGGTCCACATGCTTTGTGGGGATCTAGGTTAGAGATGATAGCAGAAACCATGGAAGGGATTATATGCATGTCACTCAACAGAGACTCAGTTCTAGGTGGGAAGTTAGGCAAGGGTTCACCAGATGAGTCAAGATTAGAGTTTGAGAAGAATTTACAGGCAAAGCATTCAGCTTTATCAGCAGAGGATAATAACACCTCAAATTGATTGAAGAGGAGGGGAATAGAGACCTTGCACTTATTTAGTACCCTTGCACTTATTTAGTAGCCTATTACAGAGCCACCAGTTATCATCAGAGCGAAAGTTTTTAAAGGCCTTGTGGTGTCTCATTCTCTCAACAAAAAGGGATTTAACTCCTTCAAGGACTCTCTTAAAACTGTTTTGGGTAGTAGCAAATAGGCCACTGTTATGACGAGAGCTGTCATGCTGGTATAGCTGGAAATAGTGGATCCTGAGTGCTATGGTGGCTAAGCATGCGTGTGTGAACCATGGAGAGGATTGTTGTTTCATTTGGTATTTCCAAGAAGGGATGAAAGTGTCCATGCCGGCTTTAACTCAAGTCCTATATAGCAGTGAATACTGGAGAATTTCTTCACAAATGAAGTGGGGACTTGAGACAAAAGAAATGTAGTTCTTCAGGATTATGTCTTTTAGACTGAGATAAAGTCTAGAATGTGTAGCCAAGGAGTTTTGCCTTTTATTTTGAATACAATGTGTTGGCTGATCCATTCTCTGGCCTTCCACAGCTATATGTGGCATCCAATAAATATTAAATCATTGCAAAAAGTTTTGCCTGATTAGAAAATTAAAAACACAATTCTACATACAAAAAACATTTATTAGTCAAGTACATTGTCTCAATTGTTTTTAACAACTGTCTTCTATCATTCTGCAAGCTTTCTGGTGCCATTTCTGTAGAAAGTTTTTTTGTTGGATGATGGTCGTGAGGTACTTTTCGACTGATTGTACAGAGTCAAATTTTTTGTCATTTAAATTGTTCTGTAGAAACTGGAACAAATGAAAATCTGAAGGAGTCAAGTCAAGAGAGTATGATGGGTGCTGGAAGGTGTGGTCCCATTTTAACTCTTTAAGCTTCTGCAAGGCTTGTTTTGCAACATGATATCTTGCATTGTTGTGTTGAAAATGACCCCTTTTCAATTTCCTGACATTGACTGTTTTTCTTGAACCCAAGTCTCTTCAAATTGCAAAAAGCAGTTGAGATATTGATTTTCAAAGTCTTAGAAATCTCTTCCATCAAAATCTTCAGTTTATTCTCCATGATGGCAAGCAGAGCACAATCCAAATAAACCTTCTGAATGTTTTTGTTGCAGTTCCGACACTGACTCTATTCTGAAATTCATGGAGTGTAATATGATGAAAGTGCAATTTTTCACCCTCCATCTTTAAAGTATTCATTTGTGAACCAAATGTCAACATCAACAAAGTCTGGCTTGCAACTGAATGATGAAAGGTTTTGATCTAGAACACACTTGAAATCACTCCCCCTCACCAAAAAAAAAACACCAGTGTCAATTTGTGGTCATTTTATATTAACAAGGAAAATTGGGTGTAAACTTTTGCAATGATCTGTTACTTTTAAATATTCTTTTACTGATTTTAACAATTGTAGAGTGTTATTTAAAATATTGAAAAAATAAAGATTTGTTTTTAAATTCCAGATACATTTAAATATATTTTTTCTGCAGTTGCATAGAATACTTTAATAAGTTACTGATAGGTAAGGTCTGGAAAATGTTATTTGAAAAAGTCTTCTCTTGTAGAAAACCTCAGTTCTACATTTTTATCTTCATTTTGGTCAGCATTAATTCCAAGACTTTATATAACACATAATGTGATTAGTTCCATTTAAGTGGACAATAATAAAAGAAGAAATTATAGCAGAAAAGAGAAAGTATAATTATTGTTTTGATATTTCCTTTTTCCTCATTTATTTTCAATTAACTTAATTATTGTTCATCATTTCATCAACTTTTCATTTTTTACAAGAATTATTTGCTGCCATACACGCTCATATATTTTTTTTACTTTTAAAATTATACTTTTTCTTCCAAAGATTATTTTAAAAATTAATTAAAAGTAACATTTATTTTATTTGGTTGTTCAACACAAAACACAGAAAAAATCTCTTTGTGACATTCTTAAAGAAGAAAAAGTGAAACATTCATTTTGTAATATTGCAACTATCTCATGTCTAACATTAAAGAAAACTATCCTTATTAATAAATTTTGTTTTCTAATTAATACACAAATTAGTACATATAATTAGCACACATCAAACAGATAAAAAGGAAGGTGTAATTTAATCCTAATTTCAAACTGTAAAATTTAATTTCAGATTAATCCAAAAACGAAACTTTGGCACAAATTTTTTTTTTCAAAATTTGAACTTGAGCATTAAATTCCTTGTGGCAAATACAAAATCAGCAATCTTAATTTGAAATCCAAAAATAACATGGCACATTAAAACCACAAGAAGAATGATCTCCTTTTTGGTTTTTTAAGATTAGATCAATCTCCACCTTATGATGAGAAGCTCTAATATTAAGCTATCAAGAAAGTATCAAATGATGCTTAAACCTTTTATCAATGATGTGTAAGACAAACTCACTTACCATTGTTCTATGTTTATTACCTTTGGATTTTTGTCATGTTTTTTCAATTTCAAATATAAAATTTTAGCCAACACTTTCATTAATTTTAATTTCAGATTCATTAAATCTAAACAAATAAATTAAAACAACTTCATTTCTCAATAATGTGTGAAAAAAAATTTACTTTTGGGAGAAAATCTGAAAAAAATTCCAACAGCAAAACTTTCACTTGAAACTTATAGAACTGATTTGAAACACAAAAAACAAAAATGATATCAAAGAAATCAACTAGAAGACTCCAAGTTTGTATAAGTCTTTTGATAATTTAGAAAAGATGTTAAGTGTGTTTATGTATGTATGCATGTGCATACTTAGATAAATTATTTTTCATATTTTTAGTCAGATATGTGTAGATATTTGTCATACACATATAACAAATTTCGATGCATTACAACACATATACAAGTTTCCAGTTTATATTTCTGCTTATTTCATTTTTATAGATAGAAACAAAACTTTTGGTTAAAGAGTGTTTTATTTTTTTTTTAAATGAGAACAGGCTTAGATAGAAATGAAGGCAGAATTAGGTAAGGTGAATTCTGATCCAGGAAATTTTGATGCAGGATAACTTTTGCAAAAAAATAATAGTAATGAAACAGATAAAGGTGTATTTTTCATTTCATTTAATCTAGAATTTTCCTATATTCTTGTTTTACTACATTTTTTTAGATGTAATTATTGCATTGCTAAGGTTTTGTCTGGCTGACTAGATTGAAAGTATTCTTGCCAAATCTGATTTGTATTTGAATACAATTTAAGGTAATTTACAATCTTGGCTCTGATTGAAAACCTGGCTCATTGTACCATCTCTTGAAGAATATACACATGCATGCTTACTTTTTGAATAATTCAAACAGAAAATCAATGGCTGCTCAGAGGAAATGGATATTCTATGGTGGATGATTCTGAGGCCAGTGCAACTGACGGTTGTGGGGGCTGTGGGTAATTTTTGTTCTTTGCACGGGTGTAACATGCTCAGGTCCCCACCTTAAAAAAGACCTTGTGTCACATCTCATCTCAGTGGGGAGACAGAGTAAATATCTAATGTGTAAATTCTTTCCTTGAGGGTCTGTAACACATCTATTTATCATCTCTCAGTTGTGTGTCTGTCTTTGGACAGTGATGCAACTTTTACATTTCTTCATATAGATTCCAAAATATAGGTTTTACTTAATTAGCTATTATGTTTCTCTAACTCTTCAAATGATGAATGGATAACTAATTCTAATTTCTATTTTCCCATTTTTACACTATATGAATTTTATCTTTTAAATTGTCCCCTATTCTGTCAGCCATGAAATTAAAATAATTGCTTGTACTGAAAATAAGGATCTATGTACATCAAATTGTCTTTAGGTTAAGAGGCAGCAGAAGAATTATTGTTGAATTTTTAAGGTTAAACATTAATTCAATACTTAAATGCAGTGATCAATTTTGAGTTCTTCTGTAGTTTATTGATGCCTGTTGCATCTAATCCCTTCTAGCTATTGTTATGATGGCCAAAACAAGAGTCCTCCACAGAAGCTAGCTTAAATACTGCTCGATAGGGCAGCTTTTAAGCTAGTTTACAATAAAACATGCACTGCAATTTTGGATACAAAAGGAAAATAAGAGTTACTTGTCTTGAACCATGAAAGCAAAGATAATATCTAGTGTAATATATTAATATATATTTTTAAACTTGTATAATCTGGCACCCCTGAATCTGAGCTCAAAAATTGTTCTCTGCGTCTAACTTTTCTAGGGCTTTTGAATGAGCTATGAATTATTGAAATCAGACCAGTGGGAGTGGAGGAGTTGCTGACACACACACACACACACACACTGTACTTTATATATAAATATATAAGATTTCTCCCTTTAAAAGGTAAAACGTTTTTTTGACTAACACCACATTGGAAGAATTGTTGGTGAACAGTATAATGTAACAAGAATCACAGGATAATAGACATACTGGAAGGAGATGAGGAACTACTACTAAAATATAATTTAATATTAAAAAGGGAAAAAGAAAATGAAGGAACAGCAAAAAAACAGTATAAACAGTTCCAGTGAGTTTAAAAGGGAAAATATAGACTCACAGGACACCCTATAGAGAATGAGGACAAAGAATGGTTGATGCAGTTTTATACTGCTTCTAAGATGTGCAGAAGCTTAGCCGATCATGCTGTTGTGGAGTAAATAGTACACCCCTGGTGACTATATGAATTAGTCGTAAATATAAGAAATCCAGGTCAGAGGTCAGACTGGTAGCCATTTTGAGTCAGGCAGTTCACTGTCTGGCTTGTGACTGACAAGACCTCTGTCTTCGGGCAGAGGTTGACTTAGTCAAGGCTCTGACTACAGATGGAGACTCGGCTGAGAAAAACAGACACGAATTGTACTAAATCCCATGAATGCAGGGGCTGGGTAAATTTTGACCAATGGCCAGAATAAAAACACTCTGGTTCCCCACAGAAATCGCAACCTTGTGTCACATCTCATCTCAGTGGGGTGACTGGGTAAATGCCTAGCTGTTTGGGGTTAATCTTCAGACTAACTAATACAGAAGTAAAGGCAAGTAGCCAAAGCATTACGTATAGAGAATCCTTATATGCAGTACATTATATAAGTAAGAGTGTGTTACTATAGAATAGTGGTGTTATAATATTAAGTCTTCATCATGGAATTTAAAAACATTCTTCTTGTATGCATTGATTTTCTGTTTAAATGTGCAGTTTTGTCTCCAAGAAATGATTTCATGAACCATTTTTCAGTCAGAGACAAGATTGTGATATTTACTTAAAGCAAAATATTCAAATACAAAAATGATTTGATTCAATAGAACTTTGAGCTTTGATATTAAAGAAGATGGTGTGAGAGAGAGAGAGAGAGAGAGAGAAAGAAAGAGAGAGAGAGAGATTAAATGTCCCTTTAGTCTGAATTTAATAAAATCATGTTTGTCTCAAGGTTACACTTGCAATTGTCATTGTATGTGAAGAGCATTTAATTAGATGTTTATAATGAGCTAATTTTGCAAGATTGATTCAAATGTAATGCGATATTTCCAAGAAATTTCATTTTATGGTCAGCGGTATATCTTCAACCTATAGGTGACGCCACGCATAAAAGATAACCACAGCAAATATCCTGCAATCTTTTTCTTCGAAAAGCCCCACAGATAAATGATTGACATGTCTGTCTAAAAGAAATGGGTGTGGTAGTGGGTTAATTTAATTATATTGTCTTTACACCAGTTTAATATTAGCTCTATAATTACTAACATTACTAAACCTGAATTACATTGTATGAAATGGTACCCAGAGAATTTTTGCTAAACTATTTTGTTTTATTTTGTTGAACAGGTTTCATTATTATTATTTATTATGAGTTTTATTATCTTATTATTGTTTGTTTTTATCATAATATTCTGGGTTGATACACTGTTCATTATTATTGTTAATTTATGATATGTTTTGCATCTTCTTATTGCATTTTATCACAACACTGTTGGTTGATGTACTCTTCTTTTTTATTATGAGTTAATTACTAGTTTTGCTCCACCTTATTGATTTTTCTCACAATCCTCTTGGTTAATAAATTCTTTGACTACTAGAACAAATAGTACTTAGTCTAAAAAGATTCTCAAAAAACACTAACTCTTTCTTGGTTGCAAGAGAGAGAGAAAGAGAGAGAGTGTATCATAGAAGTCGTCGGTCATAAATCCAGCAGATTTTTCCTCTGCTTCACCATTATTGCTTTTATCTAGTGATTTCCATGGAATATAATCTTTCAAAGTGTGCAATGTGACTAAGTCTCATTGAATACCACTTTATTTTTGATTTGGAATTGGTTGCTCTTACGTTTGAAGAATATATCAACTTACAAGTTTGGGATAAAATAAGAAACAATAGTAAGAGCGTAATAATAAGAAGATAGTAACAATAATAGAAAAATCTTAAGGTCAAACTATATTTGAAATTGACTTGTACACATCAATTGTACAGCATAATTCTATATCTACCCACCTATATAGATGAGGGTCTATGTGTATATTTATAATTGTGCTACATTGAAAATGATGGCTTTTCCTTGTTATTTGAAGAAATGCATTTTGCAGCTCTTTGGGACAAGAAATAAAAAGATTAGCAGACAAGAAAACATTTTTGCTGACAGAAATGTTCAAGGAGAGCATATTATCATGTTGCAAATGTGGTACCTTTCCTCAAATAGAAATGGTCGATTAGGATCTCAGGTGTCTGTTTCAGGAATATGATTCTATACTTGCTCACTTCTAAATAATAAACTCATGACAAACCCAGAGCAGTGCTATATAAAATGGTGAAAAACAATTATTCTGGTCTCCAAGACAATTAATTCCTTCTACCAGCTTAACAATTCCACAATTCCATTTCTAGACATAAAACTGAATGTGTATTATTGTTCTAGAGAAGCTTGTTTGTATAAATACTAATTAATTCATCTTTACAAATGCATTGGTTTATAACAATATATATATATATATATATATATATATATATATATATATATATATATATATATATATATACCTGATACCACAGAACTTATAGATAGTTTTAAACAGACAATATTTTCCCCTTTAAAAGGTAACCTTTTTTTGGCCAACACATCAAAAGTATCGTTGATGAATAGTATAATATAATGAGAATCATGGAATAATAGACAGCATAGCACTCTGTGATAAGCCAACACCACTTTGATAATCCAGAGTGTATGTATAAATACAGTGATTCTTGGTTTTTCATTTTGGGCAAAGCATGTATTATAAAGCCACTATTCTATGGTTATTTTTATAACACAGTCTTACTTATATAAAGTACTTTGTATAAGGATTCTCTATATGTAATGTTTTGACTACTTGTTGTGATGCCTGTACTAATTAGTCTGAAGAGTGACTCCAAATGGCTACCAATTTTACCTCTGACCTGGAGCTCTTATAGTTATGGACTAGTACATATAGTCACCAGTGGTGTACTATTTACTCTCCTCCCTTTTGAGATTAATGCTTTTAGAAATCTTTTTATTTTTTATTAGTATTAGTATCTCCCCCTCCTCTTTTTGGAGAGTTTGCCAACATACTTGACTTTGTAGTGTTTTCGTTTCAGATCCACTTCTAGTTCTTCACTATACTTTCTCTTTTCTAGAACTTGTATTTGTAGATTCTATGACTTGTGGCTTGTGGTGCTGGCACATTGAAAACGTCATATAGCATTTTTATCTGTTCTTCCAATGTTACAGTTCTTTCATCACTGAATCTTTTATATAGCTGTCTATGGTGCCTTTTATGTTCAATTTTTTCCCTTTCATCATATAAATCAATTTCTCAATTCTTGCTGATATTATGCCATCTTCCCATGTTTCTTTGCCATCCTTATCTGCTCTAAAGAACACACTTTATCTCCAATCTTGAAACTTTTAGTGATGCTTTTGTTAACCATTCATGTTTTTTGGTAACAACTTGTTGAACACTGATTTTACTCATTTGGCAAACATTAATTCCGCTGATGACATGCCTGATGGTATGATGGTGTTAGGTGTTACCCGGTAAACTCACACAAAATTTTGGGATTTCATTCTTTGTTACTTTCTTTCAATTGCTTTTTTTGTTTTTGCAATAAAGACATCATTTTCCACTTTTCCTTTTATTTTATCCAGAGTCACTGATAACATTTGTACTACGTTGCACAAATGTTTTTTTTTATTTCCATTTCACTTTTTAGTACTGTGATGACTATGTCCTCCAATGGTTTCACATTTTTAGGTATTAATTTAGATAATCCATCCACATATCCTAATTTTTTAGATAGTTGGTACTCATTGTAAAATCATAGTTTAACAGGATGATGCCCCAGTGTTGTAGTCTATTAGCTGTATAAGTAGGTATACCTTTCTTTGAACCATATATTGCTAATAGATTTCTGTGGTCTGTTTGCAATGTGAAATTTCTTCCATGAATAAATTTATGAAATTTCTTTCATGAATAAATTTATGAAATTTCTTCACAGTGAATATAATTGCTAGAGTTTCTTTTTCTATTTGGCTGTAATTTTTCTCTGCTGGTAGAAGTGATCGTGAAGCATGAGCAAAAGTTTTCACTTTACCGCCATCATATTTGTGTAAAATCACCACTCCAATACTGTACTCCCTAGCATTTGATGCCACTACAATTTATGCTTTTTGGTTGTAATGTTCTAATGATAAATCTGATATAAGTTTTTTTTTATTTCATCAAATGACTTTTGACATTTATCATTTACCCAGTTTGTTTGACAGAGCACCTGGAAAATATTTTTTTAATTCTTCCTTGAGAGTTTCACTCTGACCTTTGAAATTGGTCACTTGTGAACTTATGCTATTACAATAAATGTTTATTGGCAAAACCCAAAGTTCAAATAGTTCCATCCAGTCCATTCTGAATAAATCCGTAGCATTTTTTAATACATAAACTTTAGTTTTTACATGCTTATTATGGAATGAGACATTGCAAATTAATTTTCAAAAAGAAATTTCTCAACAAAAACTGGAATTGTGACTTTGGAAAAGTCCTTTTTAAAAAGGGCTTTCTAAATCCTTCCATGTCATTTCAGTGATTATTGAAATATCACTACTGGTATTTAGTAGCATTTTCACATCCATATTATTTATTTTCACATTTACAAATTTTCATTTGTTTTATGTGACTATTTTATCCATTGCAATGCTGTGTACTAATTTCTTACTGTGAGCATTTTTCTTGGTTTGGTTTTGTAGTGTGACTTTATATGTCCTCCTTTACCACACTTGTAACATTATGCATTTTTAAATGGACAGTCTTTTCCAAGATGTAATTTACCACATCTGAAACAAGGATTTATTCTCCTTTTTATATGATTGATCTTTGCTTGTACCAATGCACATACTTTTTTTCTGAATTTCTTAAGCATCATCTTTCAGATTTAGCATTGTCTGACAATCATCTACTATTTCTTGCAGTGTAATATTGTTTTGGTCAATTTTTGTTTTTATTTCAGCATCTTTTTTAGCTGTTAAACCTTGTATGAAAATTAATTCTTTGAACATATCTGGAGTTTGGTTTATTCTTTCACATTTTTTATTGATGATACCCACGTATATGACAATGTCTTTGTCCTCTTTTTTGGTTAGACTCAAACAACTCCAATGAGCATTAAACATTGAGCTATGTGTACCATAGGTGGTATCAGAAAGTTCCCAGTATATAAATGCTGCAATTGTATTCTTCAAAGAAATGTATACATAGATATCACTTATTGGTACTCAGTGTTCCAAATCACTGCCATTGGGTTCCATGCCATCTATTAGTGTTTATTTATTGCACTAGATCTTGTATCATGTTAGAACAATCCTGTGAACACTCTTTAGGCAAAACAGTTTTTTTCAGTGGCATGTGCAGTTTAAAGCTGATTAAACATCAGTTCAAGATGGTTCATAATCAGATTCAGGGTAAAAACTGATCAATAAGACATCCAAAAATGTAGAAGAAAACAGAAGAAAATTGTAACCTCACCCATAAGAATAAGAATCCATTATGGAATCTGCTAGGAAATCATAGAACTTGTGATACCATCTTGTATATGAAGTATAAAATGCAACAGACTTCCAATGATTTCACAAGAATTCATATTGTTTGGCCTTGAAGTATTTATTGTTCTGGCCTACATTCCTGGTGATTTCAGAGATTTTGATTTGATTCATTTCAGAACACTCTCTTCAGTCTGGTTAATTTGATCCAGTGGTATTTTGGGGTCAGATTCTGCTTTCAGATGTTGTTAAAGAATCAGTTATGACTGAAAACATTTAACCTCAGGTACTATTTGATTTATTATCTGCCTCCTTAAATTTTAATTCTGTTGAAAAATCCACAAAGTAAAATGATTCTTATTAAGTTAGTTTCTTTGAACATAGAAGCCAGTTACAATTTCTACTTCTGTGATCAACTTCAGTCTTGAAATGCATTTTACACAATTACATATTTAAATTGGCAATCTTACCCCATTTTATTATCATTTACTTTAAATGATTCAATGGCAATAATTATGTAAGATTTGATCTAAAATATTTCTTTACAAACAAGAACATGATTTGACTTCTATTTTCTTGACATGTATTAAAATTCATGTGGGAAACAATCATTCAATCTATATCAATTTTTAAGTATTATTTATTATATCATTTTTGCAGATATTAACTGAATAATGAATGTTTTCAAATAAATTTATGAAATTAAAACCTTTTGAGTAATTAGTAAATCTTTGTTGGATTTTTATTTTGGTAAAGTTTGATAAAATATTCTTTTATATGAAAGATCAAATATGTATCCACAAATAAACATTTTGGTAGAGTTCTTCTTGGATATTATTAGACGATAAAAAATGAATTCATAAACATTTAATTTATGACCTCTAAAGGAATTTCGATTAGATAATGTCAACTATCCGGTCATTGCAATCAATCTCATTTTTTTTTCTTGATTTAGTAAAATTTTGCATGTCATTCATTTTGTGAAATTGAAAAAATTTCAATCATATAGTCATGAATTGGCAAAAGTAAAAAAAAATTATTTTAGCAATTTGATGAGATTTGAGCCCAGAAGTTCTTTACAGTTCATTACACTTGATGTTCAGACAAAATCATCAGTCACAAAACAGAATTAGTTATTGTTTTGAAGATATATTTTTTACAATGATGTTTACCCTGTACAAGGCCCAAGAGCTACTCGAGGTAGAGGGTTACAGAGAAAGAGGCAGAGTTTATGGGGATATGTGGGGAAGATAACAGTTGACCTTAGACTTCAACAGGGATGCATCCTCTTGGCAGTCGTTTCCACAAAGTAGCAATTTGTGGGAAGTAGCTGATAAAGTGTAACTTACATCTTACCAATGAAATATGAAGGGAATGAGGGTGGTTCATGTTGATGTTTTGTTTGTAAAAGGGATTGCAGGCTGGAAAATAATTTGTTACCCACAAGGATGCAGAGTCACTTTTGGATTCTATTGAAACTGGAAAATAAAGACTTGGCAGCAGTGTGGCATTTTCTGTCTGCTCGGGCATGTCTAAAGCTTGAGAAGAGCAGAAAGAGTCAGGCACTTACTGGGAACTGACCATTTTTCTAGCATCTTTAATGATGGATTATAATGTATGAGTTTCACTTAAAGTCTGGGTTGAGTTTAAGTCCCAATAGGTGCTCAAGGTACTGAGGAAACATCCGTTCATTGCAATCGTTGAAAGTTCTGAGTTTGGTTGTTGATTATGGAACATTACTAGTTTGGTTTTTGTGGCATTGAATGTAACCAGCCAGTTTGTCTCCCACTGAGCTGTTAGAACTAGGTCAGAGAAGAGATCAACTGCCAAACTCTGATGATCTAGAGTTTTGGAGGTTCACCCATATACACCCATATACCAGCATATATATTCCCAAATGATTGGAGTATACTCTTAGGCAGATCATTTAAGTAAAGTAGAAAGAGGGTTGGACTTAGAAATTGTTATGGTCCAGGTTCCTTGTACCACGGTGATGGTCCAAGGTAGAACCAATAAAGAATAACTCGAACACAGGTATGGAATAACACAGATATATTACAAACAAAATATATACAAAAGAAGTAGAAGTTTTAGTAATAACAATCAGGTTAGGTTAGAGAGAACTATGTTGTCTCAACCAGTATCACTATTTCAATGTCTTACAGTAATCGTCTGATGCAACTCTGTCTGTGACTGACTGACTCACACGATGTTTAACAACACGCCCACGTGTGTCGAATGTGGCACAAGGCCGGTTTAATGTGGGCTTTCCGAGCCTGTAGGCTCGGGCAAAAATTGCCCGTAGAACCCGTATAAACGGGATCGGGGCGGTCAACCACCCCAAGCGAGGTTCCGCCGAAGGGCGGAACCTCGTCCGGGTTCCTCTCCGCCCAAAGGCAGAGAGTTCCCCTCTGCCTCAGAGGCAGAGAGTTCGACCTGATAGGTGAGACGTCCAAAAAGGACTGACTCACACTGCTGCTTCCTCTTGAGGTGCAGTATTTATGGTGTACGGGATAGTCCATTACTATTATGGGTAAGTCCCCATAACAGAAATGAACTTTGGGAGATGTCTGCATTGATTGCTTGTGCCTCAGAAGACCTTCAAGGAGCTGCCCATTAGTAAGGACTTTATAATTGAGAAGATGCTTCCATATTCCATAGCTAGAGAGTTTGTGCAGTAATCCTCTGTACAACACTTTTGAAAAGACCTTTGAAATATCTAATGCAATTGTCCTTGAAATGAATTTGTTCATTGAGTGTGAGTAATGGAAGTTAGGAACACAGCAGTGTATTGAAACAATTGAAACCTGTACTGTTTGTTGCTCAAATTGTTGTCCTTATTGAGATGATCAACAACCTTCTTGTTGATTATAGCTTCAAAAAGTTTGCTAATGATACTTAGGAGGCTGATGGGTCTATTCTGTATGGTGATGAGCATTTTTGAATGAACAGAAATTGAACTGAATGATTCATTAAAAGTCTGATCTATATAATGTGTTAGTAGCCAAAGTTTGAAAGGTTTTTTTCCCACTTTCATAATTTAACTCCAGCAATAAAAATGTTGCATTCTAAATTGAGTGTATCAACAAAAATGTATATAGCTTTTTGCACCTCATTTCTTAAGAGATTAGTCTTGAGTTCTCATTTTTAACACGATCAATAATTGCTTGTTAAAACCTATCTCATAAGAGCTGTGAATGTAGTTAAGTATTGCTGAAGACCGCTTGCTTTTTTATATTTTAATTCCAGTCCCCATCAGTTTGCTTAAAATTTGTTTTAACCAAATTCTTCAAATATTGGCAAATGCAGAATTCCATAATTTGCTGACAAATCCATTAGTATTAAATTCCCAAAGTTCTGCAAAATGATCCAAGAGGGAAAACAGGAAAATAAATTCCAAAGAGATTTTAAAGAATTTTTTGTAATTTGGTTATTACTGGTCAACTTTTTTCTGCGCAAGAAATATTTCCAAATCTTCAAAAATTCTTATTTGCTTCTTATCAAAAGTATTATTACCATACATAAGGCAACAGTCTCTATTTAAGTTGAATATTACAATGTTATGGAGTAAGTTGAAATTCAAGTATTGGTAGTGCTTGAATAAAAATTAACTTACCACATATCTCAACTCTATATATAAGACCTAGGAGATATTTTGTCCACTTTGTATTAAATAAAGAGTTCTTATATACCATCAAACATATTAATAGCTAGATATGCAAGACCTCCATGAGTTGGAAGCACTTGTCTGTGGATGTATAAATTTTTTTTCCAGTTGACAGAAACAAGGAAATAGGTATGTGTGTTTGAATGTATAAATAAACAGCTAAAAAGTGTAATAAATATGAAACTTTTGAGACTCGATAAAAATCATCGACATCAAATGAAAAAGGATGATTAAACTCTAAAAAAGGGATGCCAAAATGATAAAAATTCAGTGAATGAAAATGAAAAATCAATGCAAAAATTAAGCTGAAAATTATAAAAATGAAAACCAAAAGGATTTTCTTTGGAACATTACTAAATTTGTTGTCAAAAAAACTTTTCAAGAGAAAAGTAAAAGAAGACACCAAAATATGAGAATCAATGTTTTTTCATCACAGGAAGAAACTTGCCTGCATCCGATAAATCTTATTAAAATGATTTTATTTTGCTAAACACACAAACACGCACAAGTAAGCTGTTAATAGTGTTTAAGCTCTAGGAAATAGACGTTTACAAAATATGAACTGAGGTAAAAAATAACCACCAGGCAAAGTAAATACCAGAAATTTTCTGAGGACAAAGACAGTTCAAATGCTGTGTTTTCTTTCTTGTTGAAAATATTTTTGAATAATAAAGAAAAACAATATAAAGAGAATAAAATAATTGAAATTTGATGCAGGATTGCATGAAACAAAATGAAAAGTTTCTGTCTTTGTGGGATGAAGACCAAACTAAAATATCTATGTGTTTGCCTTAAGACAAGGCTTGAGTGATTTAAATAGATCGGAACAGAAAGAAGAAAAGCATTAAATTTTCAACAGAGAAAATGAAGAAAATTAAATAAGGCTATGGCTGATACATTTCACAATTCTTATTTTGAGTGAAAATCATTTTAGAAAATTAGAATTAAATTTCTTTTTTTAAGTCATGTTATCTTTTTTCTTTCACAGTCCCTTTCTTTCTCTTTCCTTTCTTTTTCAATCATTTTCTCTTAGTTTTCCATTCTTTTCTCTTTCCTTCTTTCTTTTTCATTTCTTTTCTCTTTGTCTTTATTTCTCTTTCTTTCTTTTCATTTTTCTAATTAATTTTCTGTTTTTCTTTTTGACCTTACTCTCTTTGACATTTTTCTTCCTATTTAATCTTTTTTATCTTCTTTCGCCAACATTTACTTCTCATTTTTGCTTTTCAATTAAGTTTCTGATCAAATTCATTTCTCTTTCTCCTTCTCTCTCACTATCTTTAACTTTCTTCTTCCATTCACTATTTGTCTTCTTATTGGTTTCTTACTTTTCACTTTTCTTGCTTTCTCTTTTTTATTTTTCCTGAAATTTAATTATGAGAGATTACTCTGCAAGGAAAGATAACTCAACATTGCAATTTATAACAATAAAAAAAAGAATATTTTTTTTTATTTCAACTTTTATCTTCAAATAATAGCAACATTGCTAAAATTTGATGATTTTAAATATGTTTTTATTCCAATCAATGAAAATTAAATGTTTGTTTTAGCTTGAGCCATAAGTTGGTTTTGAGATTTAAAAAAAATACCAGCATTACATGCATATCTGTCTCCACCTCCTTCTGCTCATGTCATTTATTAATCATCAGTTAAATATATACTATGTCCTCACTAAAACTAATTTAAATCATGGTTACATATGTAAAATATTTGCATACATTTTTATAAAGAATTTAACTCACACATGTGCACATTTATTTAAATTTAATGTATTTGCATGCATGTGTGTAAAGAACAAAAGCAAGTCAAATAAAACATATACAGATCTTCACAATGTGATTTTCAAACAAGAAATACTCTATTTCTTTCATGTTTGTTCATCTTTCATTTAATTTCTGAAGATGATGGCAATAAACATCGAGATATAAAATATTGTTTTTCAGTCAAATATTAATTACTTACAAGTATGTTTATTACAGTTACTTCATTCTTTACATTTTCAAAACTGATAGCTTAGTGTGTGCATACCTGTATGAGTGTTATTAGTTTAAGATGGCCATTTAGATCAAGAGTTTCTCTTTTTCAATTCTAAAGATAAGGCAGTCACTGTTTACTGGAATCTTCAAGAACCAGTATCTTCAACAATTTTTTATCACAATATTACAACTGAAATGTTCTTCAACATCCATTTGTTGTACATGAATTTAATGCACATGAATGTTATATCTTAAGAATGGTGGCCTTTAAAAGTCATTTCATTCTTTTACTTTTTTATTTCTTGAGCAGAGAAACAAAATGCATGAATTAGTCATTAGAGGAAAAAACTTACAAACCTAGCAATTATGGCATAAGGCCATTTGTGACAGAATAATCTGTTTACAAGTAATAGTGAAATACTTTTTCCTATGGTTGAGAAAAATTTATAGATTATTAAAAAGGAAAAACATCAAAAAGTTTTGATTTAATTGTTGGCATTGGATTGCAATTAAAGAATATATGCTTTTTGTTTTGTTTTTAGGTCCTCCAAAACACTTATGCTAGCTTTTTTTTTTTAGTCAGATTTGATGATGCAAGTCAATGTTTTCAAATAAAATTGGTATTATCCAGCCAAATGCTGTTAACTTTTTCTGGATATAATTATGGGAGCAATATTTTGTGTGCACTTTAACGTAATCTTCAAAAATTTAAATGCAACATCAATTGCCATCTTCTGTCTTCCTGAACACTGTTCCTTTACTGTCCTTTCCTCACTTCTCACTAAAGTCTTCTCATTCTCTGTAATGCCCTGCATCCTAGTTGCATTATTACCTTGCTTGGGTGAAATGATTAAATCTCTCTCTCTCTCTCTCTCTCTATATATATATATATATATATATATATCTTCTGATTACAAATATTGATAGCTTTTGGAGGTGTCAAGTTTTATTATTTGAGGAAACTAAGTGCAGAATAATTATTTATTCATAAATAAACCCAAAAGATATAGACAAAGAAATTTATATTTGATTTAAAGAGTAGCCTATGTACTTGAATAAATTATTATTTTTCATGTTAATATGGATTCTTTGATATCCTATGTACTTGAATAAATTATTATTTTACATATTAATATGGACTCTTTGATATCCTATGTACTTGAATAAATTATTATTTTACATGTTAATATGGACTCTTTGATATCCTGTGTACTTGAATAAATTATTATTTTACATGTTAATATGGACTCTTTGATATCCTATGTACTTTAATTGTTTCTTATTCATTAATTTTGTCAACTTTTCTACTATTTCAATTTAATGCTACTTGCAGCAGATTTTATTGCTTCCTGGAGATCATTTTGTCTCAATATTGCTTTTTGTTTTCATGTTCATCAGTTTGATAGACCACAAATTTTCTATTGGGTTAATATCTAGAGAAGCTAGGGGAAATTTCATTATTTTCTTCTAAATCATGTTGATTGACTATTTCTATGAAAGACCCACCCTCTAGCCCAGTCACCAGATCCATCTAATGTAGCTCTACATTTTTTACTAAAAATTACTTTGAGAAATCAGTTTTCATCTACATCTTTCAGAACTTAAAGTTGGTAGTTGGGTGATTTTCATGTCTTTAGTTTTTACTATTTTGTATCTTTTCTTGCTGTTTACATTTGCAACAGAAGATTTTTTTGAATATTTCTCATTTAACTTTTTAATTTTTGCCAGGTCTTTTTTATGGAATTCTTAATGTTTTTTGTTCTTATTTTTTACAATTTATTAAGTTCTGTTCCTGTCACTCAGTAAATTTATAATATCTTGTTTCTCTTATGAGATAACTGGCAAAATTTCTCTCCACCTATCTTATCTTTGAGTGTTCTGTTCATATTTTATTTTCCAAATATATTTTGACCAAGCAGTGCTATTATAATTTCTTTTCAATCTGAATGATTTTGCATGATTGTTGTATCTCCTTTTAAATGTGTCTTTAATTGAACCAATATAATTGTTCATAGGCAGGTCTTCTGCCTCAACTTTGGCTTGGTATACAGCATTGTCAGTCAAACATTGCCCATTTAAGGGGCATAGTAAAAAAAATAAGAGCTATACAGGAGGAGAGAAATTTTGAAAATTGTACCAGGAGGAAAAGTTGACAGTCTTGATGTGTAATAAACATATGCAAAATCTGTATTCTTTTTTTTTATTTTAATTCTGTCTTGTTTTGGATTGGATATAAGGAACATTTAATGTAAATTTTATTTCTGGATTTTGTTATAAACAAAATATTTATGGTTTATCAAAATTATTTAATGACTCCCACATGTTCTGCTCATAAAGGCAGGCTTTTAGATGAGAATATAATTCTATCTATCCAGTAATAAAGAACATTTTCTCCAATTAATTTATAACCTGCAATGTTTTTCTGAATGCCATGAAAACATTGAAACAGAGTTACCAGGAAACTCAAGCTTTTCTGGTTTGAAAATATCAAAATTGCCTTTTGTTAGTGATAGGATCAACCATACCATTTCCATAACGATGCTACATCTGCATGTTTTATCAGCTCATCTCACCAATAATGCCATTCTGTCACTTGGATGGAGAAGAATTGAATAAAAGATGTAAAAACATTGTTACTTCCATTTTCAATTGATGTCTAAGAATTTAAAATGTTTTTCTGGATTTATTAGAGAATTTTCTACAATTGGCAACACCAATAAAAAGAAAAACTAAAATATCTTTAAAAATGAATATATTGAAAGATTTGTCTATTTGGGAATTGGATCAAATTTGTTCATTCGGATATAAATTTCCTTAGTTGTTTTAAATCCTATTTTCTCCAGTCTCTGAATATTCCTGTTACTATAGATTTAAAAATAATAAAAGATTAACATTTGTTTACTAGAATTTTGTAAAAGCTCTTCAAGTTTATTCATTTTTTCTATTTATGTATTTTAGAGGCTGATAAAAATTACATAAAAAAGAGGCTAAAATGGTTATGACATTTTTCATTTCATCAAAAACACAGAAGTTTTCAAAAATATCTGGTGAAATTCAGCTTTTTTATTATTCCTATTTTTTGCTTTTTTCCTTTGAGTAAATTAGCCAGAAAGTTAATTGAGGTGACAATCTTGACATTTATTAATCCACATCCCAGTTTCAGTACCTTTACACACACACACACACACACACACACATGCACATGCACACACACATTTAGATCATTAGAATTTCAAACGTGAGACTCAGGTTTGAATCTCACCATAGCTGATTTGGCAAAGAGGTATCTTATTGATAATATCAAACTGGGAAGATGATCCAAGTGTGTGGCATTTTTGGAATTGCTTCAAAAACCACACAACAGATTGACCCATGTCATGTAAGTGAAATTGGGTAAATGGAACTATTCAGAATCCATCAATAGTTGTGCTAGCATAAAGTTACAAGTCATTGTGACTGAGATTTTGAGCATATTAGCATTGTTTAAAACTGTTGATCATGCATATGTGTATATATTGTGTGCATATATATATATATATATATATATATATATATATATATATATATATATATATATATATAGAGAGAGAGAGAGAGAGAGAGAGAGAGAGAGAGAGAGAGAGAGAGAGAGAGAGAGAGAGAGAATATGAAATATATTCATCAATATTTACTCATGTCTATGTATATAGAAAGTTATGGTTTACCAGAAAATATCTTGACAAAAATATCATATCTCAGAGTGATGGTGAGTAAGCATTTGGGAAAATCACTCTCTCATAATTACAGCTCAGAGAGTAATAATTGTAAAAAGCTATTATCTTCCTTATCCTTCATGGCAGAGATTAACAGTTACTCATGTGTGATGTGACAACAAGTAATGATGACAAAATGATATTCACAAATGTTGCTTGAAAAATATTTCACCAAATGGATAGAGACATGGAAAAGCACATTTCAAATTAAGTTTTCAAAAGAAAGCCTACTAACTTTTTTCTTTTTTTTGTATTTGAGACGAGGTGACTTAACTAGAGATGAATTTGGTGATTATCAGTTATGACTACTTCTTCCTTGCCTGTCAACCAGAAACTCTGTATTTCCCCTAGGAAAAGAGAGAGTAGGCTTTTTTTACTATCCCTGAGAGAAAATTCCAAACAGCAGCAGGGTCTTTGGATTCCCTCAGGGTAAGACTCTAAGGTAGAGATTACTGCAGAAAGAATATTTACTTCTTGTGAATAGAGCAACATTTGATCTCTACAGAAAAATAAGTAAAAAACTTAAGTAAAAAATAAAAATAACTCCCTACAAAAATAAACAAAAAAGCTTACCTTTGTGATCTCTACCAATGTTAATGTTACACTCAATTTGGATTTTTATAACTGAGTCAGCCAAACTGAGAACCTTTTTGGAGGTTAGCGTACATTTTGGACTTGTAGGCAAATTATTTTTGGCTAAGTCATAGGAAGTTGCATTGATCTAAACAATGGCTCTGAAAATAAGGGTAGATGCGTGTACAAGTGTAAATATAGAAGAGAAAATATACAGTAGATCTTCCATGTAAAATTGCATGCTGCATATAACATATATTCACACTTGAAAACACACACATGTACACATTGCTGACAGAAATTATTGACATGACTAAATTTTTTAATTCATTGGAATAATTACAAAGATAATTGAGTCATAAAGATTTGCTGTGACACAAGATGTATAAAGTTAGTAAATATACAATAAAGATTTTTAATATTTAATTTTGAATAATGATAAACAAAAGAAAAATGCCCATCCCTTTTAGAACTTTTTCTGAATTTTTTTTGTCGGGGGGGGGGTACATTTAAATAAATTGACTCGAAAGGATTGACAGGAATACCTTGACCTACTTTATGTGCAGAAACTTGATATTATTGCAGAATATTTGGATTTCTTGCTCTTATATGTCTTTTCAATTAATTCCATAAATTTTCAATTGGATTCAAGTTGGGACTCTGTGAAAGCCAAGCTAAAACTTTTATATTCTTTTCTGAAGAAATTTCTGGACTAATTTACAAGTATGTTTTGTATTCTTGTACTTATGGCCATATCACACTGAAATATTGGTTCTCATCTAGTCACTCTAGTTAAGCAACAATCAGCCTTGTCAGCCCTTAAACAGGTGACTACTGGGGAATACCAAGTGTTGTAAAGCCTAACTTGATGTCTCCAAACAAATTACATGTCATTGATCCCAGACGTTCTAATCTTGTCTCATCTGACCAAAATGTATTCTCCCAGAATGAGATAGACTTAACAATATATTCATCTGCAAATGATAAACGAGATTTTGAATGATTAACCTTTATAAAATTAATTTCAAAAGGTCAGCATATTCATAGTCCTATTTCTTGCAAGGCTCTAGCAATAGTATTTCTTGTTACTTTCACTCCAGTAGCTTCTGAAACATTCCTGCAATCTTTAGTTGTAATATTTTGGTTATTTTCAACAATTCTTTATAAGTTACAGTCTCCTCTGGCTAACAGTTTCTTCTTCCTAACACATCTGAGTTTATTTAAAACACTATTTTCTCTTTTGAACTTTACAATGATGTTTTCAACAATTGATTTAGGGATAGTAAATCATTTAGAAATGACATCATATATTATAATATGAATAATTATAGCACAATTGAATTTGATAACAGAGAATCTTTTGGAAATAAATAAATATCATTATTTATTGCAAAGAACAAGATTAAATTCTTATGACCAGTTTCTGTGAAAAAATTAATGAGAGTACAAAGGAAAAGATTAAAAATTGATAAGGTTTTCCATTTCACTGACATAGATGTTAAACACATGAGAACATTATTACCTACACTATGTACCCTTTCTTTCTTATTATTAATTATGTTTGCTTTTTTGTATTAAAATTGAACTACATCTCTGATATTCTTTATTCTTCTATGTGTTCTTGCAATCAAGATAGGACAGTCCATTATTTATCTGAGGTAAGGACAGGGTATAATGTATGTGCTAACTTATTAACTAACTAATAAAGGAACAAACAGAATTATGATATTGGTTACACACTCACCAAACATGTTGCTTATCAAAGCTTAATGCAATTCATTTATATACAACCAAAATACAAATATTCTAGGTAACTTTGACATAATTGGGAAGGATATTAGAATAATCCAGAATCTATACTGGTGACAAACTATCTGTATATGAATAGAAAATGAATTTAATAAATATACAAAAATAAAAAGTGGTGTAAGACAAGACAAGGATGTGTCTTCTCACCAGATTTATTCAACCTATAGAGTGAGACAATTCTGAGATAATCAGAAGTCCTACCAAGATTCATTATCGACAGCCACAATCTTAACAACATAGGATATGCAGCTGACACTGTGTTGATAGCAAACATTGAAACAAAACTAAAGAACTCGTACAGAAAGTAGTGAAGGAAAGTAAGAAAAGGGGATTAAATATCACTTGCAAGAATATAGAATTTAGGGTTGTGAGCAAAAGGAACAGCCAAATATGGAAATATACAAATTAGAGATAACAAAATCAAGCAAGTACAAAAATTAAATAACTTAGAATTGTTTTAACAGTGGACAGAAAGTATGACACTAAAATCTGAGGGCACATTGGAATAGCAAAAGATGCTTTCCAAAACCTAAGCAAAGTATTAAAAAATAGAAAGATTTCATTAGAGACAAAGAAAAGAGTAGTTGAAATATCTAGGGCACATAATGAGGAAAGAGGTCTTGGAAAATTTGTTACTCAAAGGACAGATTTAAAGCAAAAGGGACTGAAGAAAACAATGTCTAGTCAACTTTAGGAAATCAATGGTGAAACAAGATTTACGAGAGGTAACAAAAAGACAAAATTTATTGAGCTACAAATGACAGGAAATTGTGGACAGCCATGATTGGAAACATCTTGAAGGGACATGGTATATAGAAGAAGAAGAAGAAAAATGTAAGACATATATCAGTAGGTGATGCCAAAGTGTTGTATAGCATTCACTACAAAGAAAGACTGAAAGTTCTTGAAGCTATTATTATACAAAAGAGGTAGCTTGCTTCTAGCAAAATATCTTTAACCACAGGATACAATATTATAAAGAGTGTATAGGATATTTAATAAGTGTATAAATAGTAATAGTACATATAAAATATTTGATACATTTTTTTCTAGTAGAGTCAAGCTCTGTGAGACCATTTTGCACATGGCATCACTTATGTGATAAACATATTTGAATTAAATTTGAATTGTGGCAATTCAAAAGAATGCTGGAATGTGGTAGGAAAAATCATGTCTATCCAACGGACAACAATCAGTTCTTGATAATGACTGGAGATGGTTGGAGGTGCTTGAAAAAAGGCAGGCCAAAACATGAACTTTGGACACTTTATCTACAATTTTCATTGGGATTTTGTTTACAATGAATTCAAAGTTTGTAGGAGTGCAGTAAAAAACTAAACAGACTTGTTGATTGGATTCGACAAAGCTTGTTTGAGTGATATATAAAATGTGCACATAATACATATGCCCCTGTAAACACATATACATGCATTTGAGGTGTCTGTATTTATATATATGTAAGCTAGCAGGGAACCTAACAATGCCTGGAGAAAATTAACTTCAAATATAACAATAAAAGAAACATGTTTCTTCTTACACAACCAAAATAAAAAAGATTATTTACACTATTTTCATCTGAAAAAGTATAATTCTACTGAAGAAATACTCTGATGTACAAAACAAAATAAATGATTTAGCCCCTCATATTGATAAAGCTTCTGAGAATGTAATATTTGGGCTTCTTCCATTGGGTGATAGTATAAAATGGTTATTTAGGTATTGAACCTGAGAATAACCAACCTAGAGCTGGCCATAGAAAAAATAATATAGAAATGAGATTGAAGCCAGTAGTCTTGAGAGATTATTCTTGTCTTGTTTGGGTGTTCACTGTGAATTTAAGGTTGATTGAATTCAAAGAACAAGTCTGTTGGAATAACAGGATTCCTTGGAATTAACATATCTCCATTTTGCCTATCCTAGTGAGGAAAGTTTCCACAATGACATGAGGGAGAAGCTGCTTGACAACTGGGCAAATTTTCATTGAACAACTTTAGAGGGTTAAGATTTCTGAGAGATATGATGGGGGTCACAAACTTTTAGCTGAAGCCTGTTGGAAGAAAAACCAGACAGCTCAAGAGGAAAGCATTTGGATTCTGAACAGCCTTGGAATTGTCTGAAATTGTATCAGTTCAGTTGTTTATTTACACCTTCCCAGGGAGTTTTGATTTGACTTCTTTCAAGCAAATATGCCTTGCTCATAGATCTACTCATTGTTTTGAAATTTGGGAGCATTTTTATATTTAAAATAGATGAAAAAATTCAGGTTCAGTCCTGAATTAATTTTTGTCTGAAAATGTTTTTGAGGGTTGTACAATATTTTACAAATAAAACAAAAAAAAAGTTTTTTTCTTTTAAGATTTTTTGTTTCACTGAAAATATTAGTTTACTCCCAAATTGACCTTTTGTGACCTCCAATAATATGTGAGGTATGTGCCATCTGTCCTATAATCTTTTTCTTTTCAAGCTACCACCCTGTACCAATTTGCCTCCAAGAATACAATTGATTGACTACAATATAGATCATCAAGGCCATAAACTAATTCTCTTTCTAATGTTCTCCAATGAAGTTCAATATAACTTTTATCTGTTCTTCCATTTGTGTGATTTTGTACTTCATTTTGTACTCAATATATTCCTCTATTTGTTTAGAAATTGCTTCATTTGGCAAGAAATAGCATATTATGCTCTTTTATGACATTTAACAAACTTAAATGACCTCTAAGGTCAACTTTTCATCTATGTTATTGAGGTCTTTGCAAAAAAACAATTCCCTATTTGTAATGTTCAAATATACAAACACATATAAATTTTGGGCTATTATATATAAATTTGCATGTATAAATATATAAATATAAGTACTGACCTCTATGGGTATGAGTAGATATATCTCTATATATACACTCCGGATCAATAATTTAAGACCACTTGAAAAATTTTTTAAAAGGACTGTTTGTCATGGAAAAATTTTAAACATTTCTTACTTAAGGTTACTAATTTTATAATCTAGAAGTTTATGTAGACAAAGAGTTATAATTCAAAGATTTTATTGAGAAAATGACATTTTTATAAAATGAAGCGTTTTACACTTGATCAAAATTATAAGACCAGAGACAAAAATTCTACGAAATTGTATGGAAACATTCAACAAACAAATTTTTTCTCCACTGGTTTTGAACACTTCAAATATTCTTTGGGGCATGGTAGAAATTAGTGTTTCCATTAAGCTGTGAGGAATATTGACTCTAGCTTCTGAAGATAACTTCATGAAGTTCATTTTTTGTTGAATATTGTTTGCCATTTCGATATACATCTCTTGCCATCCATCCCCAAACATTTTCAATTGGGCTCAAGTCCGGTGAACATGCAGGATGTCTCAAAAGAAGGACCCCATTTTCTTGTAGAAAGGTCAAGGTCCAGCATGCAGTGTGGATTGCAGCATTATCGTGTTGGAATAACCATCCATCCCCACACAAACGATGGCCCTCCATCACCAACAATGCTTTTTGTAGCATGCTAACATAACCAGCCACTGTCTAACGACCCTGCACCACCTGGAGCTCCATCGTCCCTCTGTAAGAAAAGGCACCCCATACCATTAGGGACCCTCCACCACTATGATATGTGGAGAAAATTTCAGGAGGCATGTTTTTGTTATGCCAATATTGTTGGAAGCCATCAGGACCATCTGGATTGAATTTTTTCTCATCAGAAAACAGGACTTTCTTCCACTTCTCAATGTCCCATGTTTGGTATTCACGACCAAACCTTAAACGGTTCACTTTGTGATGTGGTAGCAGCTGAGGAATTTGTTTGCGCTTTTTATTTACCATGCCTTTTTGTCGTAAGTGTCATCTGATGGTTACTGGACTGCAATCAGCATCTGTGGCTGCCTTAATTTGACTAGAAGAAAGTCCACTGGCTTTCACAACAACCTGTCTTATTCTCCTACTCAATGCTGGAGAAATCTTTTGGGGCCTACCAGTAGACTTAGCATTTCCATAATTCGCACTGTCCTTTAGAAAGTTGCAAATCACAGTTTTACTGCGATTTACCTTAGCTGTGATTGCCCACTGTGACAAACCTTGATTATGGAAATCTAGAATTCGAGCAGTAAGTTTGCTTGCTTTAGGCATGGTGACACCTTTACGCAGTGATTGCTAATCTCTAACTGAACTAAAAACATTGGAATTACCCTAGATGTAACAATTTATACCCCCTGGTCTTATAATTTTGATCAAGTGTAAAACGCCTCATTTTATAAAAATATCAATTTCTCAATAAAATGTTTGGATTATAACTTTTTGTCTACATAACCTTTTAGATTATAAAATTAGTAACCTTAAGTAAGAAATGTTTAAATTTTTTCCATGAAAAAAAGTCTTTTTAAAAAAATTTCAAGTCGTCTTAAATTTTTGATCAGGAGTGTATAAGTTATATGGTATTTCTACTTGCTGTGAGTATAGAAAACAATGTGCCTCATGCCTCAGTTGGTGGACTAAAATGTCTTATGAAAGCTCTTGAAAAAATTACTGTAAAAGATGCCCAACATTGTTACATGTCAGCCAGAGTATATAAGTTCCTAGCAGGACTAAAAAGTCACATCTAATGTAGTGACCAACTCAGTGATGATTAACAATGTTATTGATACAAATGACAATGCTCTGGAATGGTTTCAGATCAATTGTTGGACACTGATGACAAATGTGAATCATGTGAGATTCGTAGTAAACAATATGAGTCAATGGAGGGACAAAAGAAATTCAATTTCAACACCATTGAAAGTGTCTTGATTGATATCATGCAGTGGTTAGACTTGATTCTCAATGAACAGCCATCATGTATCTAATAATTAACAGTGTAACTTTTTTCTATTTCTTTTCTGTTTTTCTGTCAACTTGAACTCAGTAATGAGTGATTAATGAGAAGATCCATTGTTGTTATTGTGACAGGAAAAACTTGCTCAAGATCACTTGACATGAATGAGCAAATATGGTTCTACTGGAAGAATGACATTTAAGAATTAAAAAAAGAAATGGTTGAATTCATTTTTGTCCCTTCAATTCAGTTTTCTGGTTTGCAGCAAGTGTTTCAACATAAATTTTCAAAAGTCATCTGAGTGCTTCTCAACTCTCATATAGTTAATTAATCAGCTATGTATTGTGTTTTGGTGTTTTTCAAATATTGCATTTTCCCATTGCCAAAAGACACTGGTCAAAAGAAAAAAGGAAATAAAAAAGAATCATCATTTTTCTTCAACTTGATATGCATGAATGAGAATTTATAGCCCAAATAAATGCAATATGTGTGTTTCAAATTTCAGATATAACTAAAAATATATATCTGCAGAAGGACTATGAATAAAGACAAAAGGAAAACTTATCTTTGCCTATGTGCTTTGTCTTCTGATGAACTTTATCAAGACAAATGTGAGGATTTCATTTTAAATATGTGTTGTGGCCTTGTTGGGACCAGAAATAAAGACACAAAGAGAGGAGTTAAACAAATATATTAACTGGAACAGTAATACAAAACATATACAAACAAGCAAGAATGTTTTTTCTGATTGTTAGGTCTGACTGCTGGAAATTACACTCTGTAAAAGGCAGTACCTGCTCTTATTTATAGCTGGGAGAGTCCATGCATGCGTGGGTAAATTACCATAACAGGCTAACCAGGTAAATTATGAAAGATGCTAAGTGACATAATTTAATTTCTAATAAGCAAAAGTGAGTAAATTATCTTCTTGAATTGTTTTTATAATTAATGTGTATATTATTTTAGTTTTGGATTAATTCATGAGTATTTTTTAAATTAAAAAGTTTTGTAAAACTAACATTTTTACTTTTGTTTTAAAATATTTTCCTTACATTTGCCTTGATAAAGTACATCAGAGGACAAAACATCAGCTAAGATAAGCTTTCCTTTTGTTTTTATTCATATATACATACATACATACATACATACATATATATATGTACCTGGCATTGGCCAGATGTACATGTCTGCAATTGTATAACTGCAGCCCCCTGTATACCTGCACCCCCTGTCTAGAAATGTCTGCCCGCATCCCCACTTGCATGCACCATCTGTTCCAGTGATAAAATTTTCTTGCATGGTCATTGCTCAGGTTAAATTGTTTCAATGTTTTAGATATTCAGTAAATTTCCTATGGCCATAATAACTTTCAAATAGTATAGCATTGTTCACAGATCTAATAATGATGAAAAACAGGGATGAATCATCAGAGCTTGATTCAACTGCAAGTGCAAACACATGAATGGCCCCCTCCTTCTTTGCACATTTACTGTAAAGGTAGGGGTTCTTCAGGAAATTTTCCCTTTTAACACTTCTATAATCCTTCTCAAACAATCTTTGCATCAAAGGTTGTTCAAATGCCAATTCAGGATGGAATGGCGTTTAAATTCACGAGGCCTGGGGACAAGCGAACGCAACTCCTCAGAGCAATTACCGTGGAAGTACTTGTAAAAAAGGCAGAGCGAGGCAACATCGCATCTGTGAGAGAGCGACTGCAGACGAGATGACAGATCAGGGCCAATCACGTTGCCTATCCGTCTCTGGATCTTATCAAGAACCCCGAGGCAAACAGCAGGGGCCCCAGACCATATATGGCAGCAATACTCCATGCAAGGGCGAATGGTCGATTTATAGACTTGAAGGATCGATTCTGGGGAGAAAAATTTCCTGGCTCGGCACAGAGAACCAACTTTCTTAGCGGTGGCTGATGCAACTGACTCGATGTATTTGTTCCATCTCAGATCAGCAGACAGCGTGAGACCGAGCAGCCACAGGGAGGAGCTCTCGAGAAGTTGGTCATCAGACATACTAATGGGATGCAGGGATGGATCCTTGTGGTGGTTGATAGAGAGCAGTTTAGTTTTAGAGGTGTTAAAGTTAACCATCCATTTCTTGCCCCAGATCACAACCGATTAGAGGTCCTTTTCAATTTGAGCTGCCAGGTTAGCTTTGACCGCCTCACTAGATTTGTGTTTGAGGCAGGAGTAAATAGTGGTGTCGTCAGCGTAGATGCCAACTTGGGAGTCTATGGCATCAGGAAGGTCGTTTATAAATATGAGGAACAGAGTAGGGCCTAGGATGGAGCCTTGAGGAACACCTGCGTTAGCGGGATAGGATATGGAGATGAAACCACTAAGAACAACCTTCAAATCCCTGTTTGACAGGAATGATTGTATTAGGTCAAACAATCGACCTGTGATACCATAACCCCGGAGCTTGCGGAGAAGGCCGGCATGCCAGACTCTATCGAATGCTTTAGAGATGTCAAGGGCCACGGCACGAGCTTCACCATTGTTGTGGATAGCTTGGCAGACAAATTCAGTGATGGCCGTAAGCACATCGGCAGTAGATCGGGCAAAGCGGAAACCATACTGCTTGTCTGAGAGCAGATTGTGGGATATCAGGTGATTAATCACTTCGGCGTTGATAATGGCCTCAAAGACTTTGTCGAAGAGGGGTAGGAGACTGATAGGACGGTAATTGGAAGGGTCGGAGGGGTCACCAGAGTTCTTAAAGACAGGGACAATGGTTGAGGACTTCCAGCAGTCAGGAAAACAGGACTCCTTGAGGCAGCGGTTGTACAATTTAAAGAGGGCAGGCACCAGTTCAGGTGCGCATTTCTTCAGGACAATGGCTGGTATTCCGTCACCACCAGTAGCCTTGTGGTGATCTAAGTTAGAAATAATGCCCAATACCGACGACGGGGTTATGTGCAAACCGTCCAGGAGGGCCTCAGTTCTGGGAGGGAAATTGGGCAAGGGTACCCCGGAAGAATCTAGCATAGAATTGGAAGAAAACTTCCGAGCGAAGCATTCGGCCTTGTCAGCAGAGGTGGTCAGGACCTCAAACTGATTGAACAGGGGAGGAATGGAGGGTTTGTTATTGTTCAGGACATGCTTGCAGAGGCGCCAATAATCTCTGGAGCCAAATTTGTGGGATGCAATACGTTCCTTCATCCGAGCAGCAAATAGTGACTTGGCATCGTCGAGGATACGCTTACACTCGTTGCGGGCAGAGGTAAATAGACGTCTATTGGAGTTGGACATATCACTTCGAAAACGGTGGAAGAAGTGGTTCCTATGGGCAATGGCGGCTGAGCACACAGCTAGTTTGTTTTAGATTTCATACACTTACTGAAATAATCTAAACCAAACATTCACACAAGACAATTTGTGTGTCATATGTAATTTACATGTCTAATTTAAAAAGCATCAGATGGAAAACCAGGGAGTTATAGCTGAAAAACAGGCTATTTGAACAGTTTTGCGCAGTTTTTCATTACATACAGGAAATTGAACAGGACTAAAACCGCATTATCTTATTTTTTGCATAATGGTTATTTTTTGTGACATGTTTGAAGAAAATCAGATAAAAATTTAGGAAGTTATTCAAGTTTTTATTATCAATTGTACAAAAGATCAGATCTTTTCACAGTTTTTTGCAATTTTCAAGCACTTTACATAAACCTCGTAACATGAACGATGTTTTTGCATTAAGTGTAAAGAACATCAGCTGATCCAGTAAAAATTTTGTTTGTGTGTAACTTTGCCTTGGTTTTTGCAAAAAGTCATAGCCACCTTCAGTTTTATTGATTTTTTGCCAAACCCAGGAGGGCTAAAGATTGAAAAGATGGTCTTGACCTATGTTAGTAAATTTGCAACATGTGTGAACAATTTCATCAAAATCATTTGAGAAATATGAATGTGCATAAATAACATACACCCACACGGACAGACACACACATAGACATCTTCTGTTTTATAGATATATATATAGAGGACATTCCTTTATATTTAACATATATATTGCATAACTCTCTCTCTCTCTCTATATATATATATATATATATATATACACACATACATATGTTTCATTAAAGACGATAGACAAGGTACTACGATTAAGCTTTTTATTTAATTTTTCATGTGTTCAAACAAGTGTTTTCTTTTCTGGACACAGAGTGTGTAGAAACTGTCCAAATGTTCTGTAATTCCAAGTGCTTTTAGCCATTATTAGGGATGATTTACTGGGTTTATGGGTTGTGTGTATGTTTCTAGAGTTATATGGATGTTTTATTTTCCGAACACAGCACATTGTGGCTGTGTTTGTAATTAATATTATTGAGTGTTGGCTTTTTCTGTTTTATTATTAAGGCTTCCATTATTTTTAATCTTTTTTTTTTTGAGGTTATTATGCTGGTATATTCTACTAATATGTTTCAGATGGAGTCTGGTGTGTGTGTGTTTAAATGGGTTCTAGTGGAGCTGTGGTTGGATAAGTGTAATGTAAGGCGTCTGGATAGGCTATATAGTAGTGTGACCAATGTAATTATTTATGAATTTCGTTTAATCAGGAACACAGTTTCTTAAGGGGCATTTGAACTCATAAATAATTTTCATTCATTGTAATTTTGATTTTGCTCATGTGTTGTTATTTTTGACGATAAGGTTAACTGTTTTAAATTTTTAGTAGTAGATAATTGATTTTTTGTTCGGGTCAATTGGTGCAGTGTATTTCTTTATGATATTTCTAATATGATTTTCTATTTCTTGTTTGTGGTTGACATGCATTTAGCTTTTGTAGAAAATATTTATGTTATTTTTGACTTTGTGTTCACTATCATTATTATATACTTTGGGAAGAAATAGTCTAATTTGGTGGTCTATAAGATGATAAAGTAAGCCATTGTTAACTAATGTCTGTTTTGCATTGTTGAGTTCTTTAAGGAAGAGTAGACGAGGGGATGTGCTCTTTTTAGGAAGTTTTTTATCACTGCTATTTTGTATCTGAGTAAGCATTCCCTCTTAAAATGCTTGCAGGTCTTTTATACAATGAGCTGGTAAAAGTAATGTTACTGTATTCTACCAGAATGTCTAAGAATGGGAGTTGTTTTCTTGATTAAGTTTGTAGGTAAAGTTAAGGTCAAAGTTTTTTCAAATGTGGTCTTGAGAGTATCTATTTTTTTGTTTTATTTGCTAAAATAAAAATATTGTCTACATACTGGACATATATTTTAGGTTTACAGACCTGTTTAAATATCATGTCTACATGGGACATGTGAGAATTAGAGAAGCACAGGCCAAGCAGATTTTCCATACTAACACCATTAGTTTAGCTGTACATGTTGCCATTATGATCATAGAATGGGACATTTGGACATTTTCTACACACTCTGTGTCTGAAAAAGAAAACATTTGTTTGAACACTAGAAAAATTAAATAAAAAGCTTAATCACAGTACCTTGTCTGTCTTCTTTAATGAAACATATATAAATGAAGGATTGCTGCCTAAATGCACAATAATATATATAAAGAGAATATATATATATATATATATATATATATATATATATAGAGAGAGAGAGAGAGAGAGAGAGAGAGAGAGAGAGAGAGAGGATATTCCATTATATTTAATATAAGGATATTCCACTTTATTTACAAGAATACTATGGATTAGTAATTTTTGTGTGGGTATTGTACTTATTTGTTAATTGAAGAAAATGAATGACTTCATGCATGCCATAATGAATTTCCAGTCATGTCTGCTTCATCTCATCTGTCAATCTGTTGTCATTCATTGACAACTAAAATATTATCACCTTCCACATCAGATTAGGCAATTCTTCTTTCCACTTGGCTGTGGTTATTTGACAATTCATTCTATCTGGCAGTTGGAATTCTTTGATGATAAAATATGTTATTATATATCTATCTATCTTTTTGATATCTGAAAATTCTGGTTCTCTGCAAATTTTTCATGATGGTATATTTTATTTAAAACAAATGTTTTTCTTTCATTTTTTTATCATCAATATGCAGGTTTTAAAAGGTAGTCTTTAGCCAAATAAATGTATCAGTTAAGATACCAATTTATTCAGCATATGTATGTATATGTATCTTGTTTGAATATAAATAAATTGATTTTTAGCTGTCAGCTACTTGGAGTATAAGTTGAAAAGCTGATACACACACACACACACACACACATATATATGATAGAGGGAGAGAGGCAGAAATTGCAATTTATACATGAAGAGGAAGGTGAAAATTATAGAATTTAAGAATGTGAATCTTTTAATAAACAAAATGAATAAATTTTGGGCTGTCAGCATGATGTCACCTTAATTTTGAAAAATATGAAAAGGATGATAGATCTCCGAAGTATTCAAAGTAACCAAGTAGTCATTTTTTAAAAAATACTAAGTATGAAACTGTCTGTAAATGGGAAACTAAATAAAATGTTATTTTTTATATGTAAGCCATAAACAAATAAGATATATATTAATGATAGAGTGGAAATGAAACTTGTGTGACATGTTTCATTCTTTTAGCGTTCAATAGTCTAAAGTGATGTTTCTGTTGATGCAAATAAGGATGCACACAAATGGAAGAGAATGCTGAAATATTAAACTTTTAATTTTTTTTTTTAGATGTGATTAAATGTTTAAAATTTTTGCATCCACTCCCTTTTGTGTGAATGTGTAGTTACATCAAGAGAAACATCATTTTAGTTCAAGGAAGTCCTAAATGACAAAATACATCACAGGAAAAAATTTGCCACTTTATCATCAATTTGCTTAACATTGTTCTCTTATATTAAAATTTATATATCATTTTCTCTCTCTCTCTCACACACACACACATACACACATATATATAGGTAATAATCCATTGGTATATAATCCAAGTGAATCCTAATAATATAAGATATTAAAATTGATCTATAAAAAGAGTGCAATGTATTTATTATAACAGAGCATATAAATTACATAGAATAGAAATCCAAATTTACTTCATTTGAATAGCTATTTTTCTTTTTCTTCTTTTTTATTTTTATTTTTTGAATGTTTAAATTTGAAGTTCCTATTTTATTCCTTCACACTTCTGAGTTGACAATGTCAATGTAGGTCTTCTTGTTGGTTGAAATATATATTTGAATGAGGTAAATTTGGATTTCTATTCTATGTAATATATCTATATATATATATATCTATATCTATCTATCTATCTATCTATCTATCTATATATATATATATATATATATATATATATATATATATATGAAAGTGGACACTGAAGTGAACACCCAGAGGTGACAGTCTGTTTCATGCTAAATGTAATTGTGAAGTCATGAGTGTAGTTTTTGCTCAACCTTCTATATATACATCTCAGTGATGCATTATGTGTAGTCTGTTGTATTAATTCTAACTGTTATTTTCAACTGATTGTTGTAGGCTGTTCTTTTCATTATTTTCCATGATATTTTTGAGTGATTTGTTTTTAATCTCCCAGATATGTTTAGAAAGCATTGTGCTTTTCATGTATTTACTATTTGTAAAGGATGTTTTGTGTGCATAGTTTCTTTGTTTCCAGGGTTCTTCAGTTACTCCTGGGTATATTTTTTCTTTGTTATCTGATGATTTTACAGTGGCTTGGTATATTACATTGTTCTGAAAGCAATTGTTGTTTAAGTAACATTTGTTATTTTTTCTGCAGTTACATTTGATTGTTTTCATGTTGTGTATTTTTATTATTTGTGTCATGTTCTTGGTGCAGCTGGAGCTTATTTTTACTGTGTTTTTGTTGAATATCTTGTGGAGAGTACTTGATGTAGGGAAGTATGAGTTTGATGCATATCTTTCCTACATTTGTTTTTACATTTTTGTTGTATAGTGGGTTGAACCATATGATGTTGCTCTTCCTGTTGACTTTTTTGTGCTTTTTTATGAATAAAACAAAAATGAGAAGGAAAAAGATCAAAAGTTAGGATCTGACCATCAATTATCAAATCAGTTGATGTTTACATTTTTCCTTTGATGTATAACTTTTACAATAAAGTTTGAGCTGAATAAATGTAAATTATCAAGTTTTTAACAGTTAATGAAATTTTCATTAAAAATCAGAACAAAATTATTTGTGACATGTTTTCAGAATTTAAATTGTAGTTTTTCTATCAAACCAGGACTGATAATGAAATATTCCTTATCAGATGAGAATCTTCATTTCAACAAAAACCTGTTGTAAAATGCTGTCAATGAAAGCTGGATTTAAGATTCTTTGATAAAAATTTTCATGCTTGTAGGAAAATTTCCCATTATTTGATTTGCCCACTTTGGCTTAAAAAATAAGATTTAAAAAATATTTGAATGTTTTTGATTTGGTTGAAAAGAAAATAATCTAAAGCTGAGTGAAAGTCTTTAGAAACTGTCTACCTCATTTTACCACATTTTGAACACCTGTCAGAAATACATTTGCATAAGAGACTAGTTGATTGTGGTCAAGGAACTCATTGCAAAGATTCAGTAAGCCTCTTTCATTGGGTCTTTGTATAGAAAAGTCTCTTCAGCCAATTCATCTCTTCAAGGGCAAAAAATGTTATTTTTTTCTTTTTTCATATTAACACAGTCATCATAAAAAGATGAGAACTGACAAAACCTTCCTGGCAATCAGCACGTTCAGTCTCAACAGAGCCTGAATGAAATGTTTTAGATGCAGATCATGTAATATTCCATGAATGGCAGATTATTATGTTTCTTTATGAGCTGAATTCAAGGAGAAAGTCATTTCCACTGTCCTGGCACCAGCTGCCAACATTTGGTTTAATATGGAAATGAATAGGAATCCCATTAATCTACAGCTGTTGGTGCTTGTCCTTATTCAGAATTCTTCAAGTGAAACTGCTCAAATAAGTTGCAATTTATTTAAGTGTTGTTTTTAATAGCTGTTTTATGCAAAACATGTATTCCAAGTCTCACAGTGGACAGTCAGAAAAGTTTATATCATGTTAATATTAAGTAGTTTACTAATACAGTTAAAGATAACAACAAATATTTTGTTAAGGCCTTACTATTATTAGGTTTTCACATGTAAACCTTTGAATATATTTTTTATTATTGTTGCACTCTGCTCTTTCAACAATTGAATCTTTTCCCCTTCTGAATTTCTAAGCATCTTAGAGAAGAGTCCATTATAACAAAGACACTGGTGCTGTAAGGGAAATAACACTAGCACAGCAAAAGGTTACAGAAATTGCAAACAGCATGTACTAATAAACTTGTTATATTATAACAACATATAACATATATATTATGAATAGACAATGTTATATAAATGTAACAAAAATAAACTAAATATGAGTTGAAGGGAACTTAATCAAGAACAGATCCAACAAAAAGAATGAAGCATATATCTACCTAAAAGAAAAGTCAATAGTCCTAAATGTCTATAGAACCCCCAAAAGTGAAATCAGTGTAAGACAGAGATGTAGCAATAACAGCAACCAAGGATCCATCTTGGGACACTGATCCAAAGTTTCATATCATCTGCAGTCTTCAGATGATTAAGATATTAATTTCCTCAACATCACAGTTGCCATGAAACACAATTTTAGATCAGCGGCCATATATATATACATATATATATATATATGTATATAAAAAATTAAGCCAACAATGTAGAAATTGGTTCCTATAAATTAACAAAAATAATAGGTGACTATCAACCCGGGTACATCTATGGGAAAATAAAAACCCACAAACCAGGAAACCCCCTCTGACCCATCATCTCACAAATTCCTATTCCTGTATACCATATAGTAAAAAATATTAACAGTATAATCCAACCATACATACCTAAAAAATACAATATCAAATCAACTAACGATTTCATATATATCTTAAACTTCACTACCTCTAATAACTATATAACAACATTCCTTGATGTTTAAAACCTTTCACTAATGTCCCTGTCTATGAAACCATTAAAATAATTATTGAAAATGTCTACAATCATCCTTCAATTGCCCCTCCTGCCATAAAACCTACAATCATTGAAAAACTATTATTAGTATGCATCATACAAGTTCCCTTTTATGACCCACTAGGAAAAATATATAACCAAATAGATGGTGTACCTATCGGTTTTCCTGTAGGTCTTATGTTTACCAACTTCTACATGTCCCACATCGAAAAAACTATATTTAATAATCATATAACCAAACTTACCACTTACACCAGATATGTCGATGACATCTTTATAACAACACAAAAACATGACACAATTAAAAACTCCCACCTATTCAACTTCCATCGCAAATGTCCAGATAAATATAAAATAGCCCTAATCAAAAACTTAATCAATTCATCTTTTTACATCTCATCCAGAACAAAATTTTATAAAGAACCTACCAATATAAAACAAACACTCATAAACAACAATTTCCCCAATAAATTAGTCGACCAATATATAAAACACTACCTTTCAAACATCCATAATAATAACAAAAAAAAGACTGATACCATTAACCTATTCTATAGGAATCAAATGCATAGAAAATACAAACTTGATGAACTAGCAATAACTAACACTATCCACAGATACACCAAAGCTGTCCAACAACACAAACATATTAAACTAATAATATACTAGACTAAATTTAAAACCTCAAACCTAATTGTTAGAAAACTGTTCCTCATAAAACCAATGTAGTTTACAGGTTTACATGCTCATTTTGAGAGTGTTTCTTGCATAATAACCCTAGCACATACATCGGATACACAACTACAAGTCTCTCATGTCATCTTACATACCATCTTAATGACACCAACACCATAAAAAATCACTTTATAACAACACACTGTACCACTAATAACAGATTCAAATCCTCTGAAATAAGAAAAATTCTAATCAACAATGCCAAAATCTGCAAAAACAAATGCAAAAGCACTTACAAATTCTTGAAGCCATCACAATTAAAAACCAAAAACAAAATAGGATTTAATACTGGCACAAATGTCTTAAATATATTTAATAACTACTCATCCAAATAATAGATACCAACCCCCTCCTAAATTGCTTATGCCTCAAAATATTACCTATAAAAATAAAAAAACAACCTACTTAAAACCAAAAATATACAGCCATGACGAGGGTTGACGACAACCGAAAGCGCTCAGCAACACAACAAAGACTGGGATATTTTTTCAACAGCTTAGACCCAAATACAGAGAAATTTGTGAGAAATCAAGAAAAAATCCAAAGGAAGATTATTAAACTATAAAGTTCCATAGTCTTCAATAACACATGCCACAATATATATATATATATATATATATATAAAATATACCAATTTACAATCAATCCTGACAAAGGATAATAGAACAAACATGAACTTTAAATATTTCATATTTATACACATGCATAGTATATGTCCTTTTTTTCACTTTTCTATTATGTTATGCCACCTCTGAAACAGAACATAGAAAGTGTGTGTCATAATTACTGCCCAAGTAAGGCAAAAGCCGATAAAAAGAAAAAATGAAGATATTATTGAAGACTTACTAAAAAATAATTTTCCTTTAAACATAACTCAATGTTTTCTGCATATTATCCTTAAATTTCCAGTCACAGGTGGGGAATGAATGACTCAGATCAACTGGCAAAGACACCCAACCCATGAGTGTCGAGTGAATAAGTCAGATAATTCCAATCAGTGGATAATGTAACTTGAACAGGTGACTTAGGTTAGGTTATGGATGACCAAAATCATTGAATGAAGCACTCTTAAATTATTGGGAATTACCAATGAAACTCTGGACTTTTGCTGATTAGATTATCACTCAGAGCCGATACATGACAATGATGAAGTAGTTAATGGGGCTTTGTATACTTGCTATCAGATATCTTTTACAACTCCTCTGTTCTCACAAAATAAGTGCATTTTAATTCTGATTTCTCCCTCCACTAAAGTGATAGTGGTCAGAAACATTTACTATTTGGAAATGGGATCCCTTGGCATAGATAAAAAGTTTGCACTTAAGAAGATTGATTATCTACTCATGGGTACATATCATTCAAATATCATTCAAATATTTTCTGCTTTGTTGGGATCCAATAACTATCCAGAGATATTGTCATGATTCTCTGCCCAAAGAAGTAAACATTTCTTTTATAGAAATAAAAAATCTGACCACAGTAAGCTCTCAAGATCAGCATGAGTTTTTTTTTAATAAATGCTTTGATTTTTCAAGTGAAGATAATAATTCTTTAATAATTTTGTATAGCATAAAGCTCTGAGCAGGAAGTTAAAATCTGTCTTTTATGTTTTAAAATAGAAAGAAAAGACTAAGAAGATGTTGAAAATTGCCAGACACTCAAGCTTAGTGAATCTGTAGAGGACATCAGGATAGGACATCAACCTGGACTACAAACAGAACTGATCCATATTGTATGATCTGAATTAGATATAATTTCTATCTAAAGTACAAAAAATAGCTTATGCAAGTAGTCTGTTTGCATACTTGTAAAATCTGTTACACTCAGATTATCCCAGTATAATTTTCATTGTTTATACTCATCAATACTTTTGCATAGACATATTTCCTATAGAGACACACATCAAAATGACTTTGGTATCAATTCTTTTTATAATTACAGAACAAAAAAAAAATCAAATTGAAGAGACTTTTTCCTTTGTATATTTATGTATTTTATATTTTTTATTATATTTATTTCTTGATCATTTATCATTTGAATATTTATAATAAATTATATAATTTGTATTTCCATATTTTTTCTACCATAAAAGTGAAAAGACTTTTATCAATTTTAAAAAAAGTACAGATTAAAATACTCAAAAAGAATTAAATAAGATGAAATAATAATAATAAAATTATTAAAAAACACAAACAAACAAACAAACAAACAATTGGTTTATTTCTGCAACACTTCTAAATAAGCGAACAAGGAAAATTTTATGAAAACCGGTTGAATACTTTCAGGCATGTGCAGATACAAAAATAATACTAAGCCAAAAGTATATAATTGTGTTTACTTAGATTGTTTAAATCTTTGATTCATTAAAAATAGTGTTTAGGTTAAAAAAGAGGAACAAAAGAAATCAGAAGTTTGACATATTTTCAGAAAATATATGAACTTGATGAATATGTACTTACCTGGTGAACATGACCATTTAATGAAGAGACATTTGGAGAATCTTGGTCAGAGTTCAGTTCAAACCAGATTGAAAACTTGTTTGATTGAGAGTAAAGTTTGGATGAGTGAAGCATTTGATGAAATGGAAAACAGCAAATCATTTGATGTCAAGGTAAAATTTATTTAAAAAGAAGGTAAAATCCCTAGAAAGAAATTAACTGATAAAAAGGCTATGAAAGGAAGAGGAGATAAAAGTAGCTGGTATTAGGAATCAAATAAAAAGATATTTTGTTAATGCATGGAAGAAAATTGGATTCCAAAAAGGACAACATGAATCTATACCAACAAAAAAAAAAAAAATTCTCTGTAATTAGGCAGCAAATGTTCTTTAAAGCAAATACTTTTTAAAACAACAGATATTTTACATCGATTAATTTTAACGATTGTCTTTTTCAAATTATGAATAATCTTTCACAAACAAGGAGGAAATTCTTTCAAGAATTGTCCAAAGTATATTTTGGAAAAAATAGTAAAAGTAATATGGTTTGAACTTTTAACTTTCTTAAGTCATCATCAGGGTAGGTAAAAACAAATTTGTGAGTTTAATAAAATTTCAGAAATGGTGTCACAATGCAATTATTTTTTAAATAAGCTGTTAGTGGTTATTTCTTAATCTAAAGTTGTAAAACCAATTAGTGTTGCTTACATCCCAATGCTCATTGATTTTAATGAACAAGTAAAATATATATTCTCTTCATTTAAATACATAAAATTAGTTCTAGTTTCCATGTGTTATAAAGTTTCTATTAATTATGTTGATTATAGTTGATTGAAGAACATGATGGTTATTATGAGTTATACAGTTGAGGTTTCATTTATTGCTGTTGATAATTTTAACAACAGAAAAATGATGTTGCTACAAATTCTCATGGGTTTGGTAGGGCGATCACTTTACCTCTTCGCATATACTTTATTCATCTTTATTCTTCTACATGCCATATCCTTTTCGGACTTGGATGATCATGGCTCTCCACAACTTCCACTGTAGCTATTAGCATCTTTGCCTGTAAATAATATAAATAGACTGGAAATAAAAAAAAGCATAGAAATCTAAGCAGCTAGACACATAATTTTAAATAATCACAGGCCTGAAAATTATTTTTCTCAACTAATGATGAAGGTTGTGATAACAACAGCAAAGATGTAGTCTATTGTCCACATGTAAATAATGTAAATAAAAAATCATTATATTTTTCTTTGAAATTTTAATATATTTCTGATTCAATGAATATCACATCTGAACTTGAGGGTCACTAGTATAAATTATTATTCATTGTCTGAAAAACAAAATATTCATTCAAGAATTTTCCTTAATGTGATTAATAGTTATTTTGTCTCTTTCTTGATGATTCAAATGAACTCTAAATGATTTCTTACATTGCCTTTATTTCTCTTCTCCATTTGTCATTTCTTCTATCACTTGATTAGTAATTTTAATTTATTTTCAAAAAGTTTTACTCTTCAAAATTTGCCGTTGTGTTGCTTTGGTATTTATCTGAAATTATTCATCCAAGAAGATTTTTTGTACTAATTTTCCTATTTGTACCAACTAATAAGTTAAGACTTTTAATTAAAAAAATTAAGATAGTCATGTACATACCCATATTATCATGATAAACTGCACATAACCTCTATATAACCAATATTGTAGGGTTGGATGCATATTTACCCAATGAAAAATTAAGACTAAACAATAAAGAATGAAATAAAATGTAAGTTATTTAATATGCAAGAAATTTTGTTTTTGCAAGTTGTTGGTCATGCATTTGATCTTCAGCATATCTTTTTTTTACCCCTTCTTTTATTATTTCTTTTTATAATGATAAAAAATAAAGATGGGCATGAACATGTGTGTGTATGTTGGTAATGGGGAAAGTAGTGTCTTATATAAGTGGGGAGAGAGAGAGATGGATTGGAAGAAAAAAGTATTAATATTCATATAAAATAGGAGAAAAGATTGTAAATCTATAAAAAGTTCAACTGCTCTAATGATTGAATTGTACTAAGAAGAGAAAAGAGAAAAACTAAACATTTTTAGAATTAAAAACAAAAATATTGATAAAAATTTGCCCAATGATAGAATTTGTTAATTTCTTGCCAAAATATGAAGAATTTCTTTCTTAATTAAATTAATGTATCTTTTGTTATGTTTTCTCTTCTTTACGATGTATTTGTCATATGGTTACAATCTGACATTAACCGATCAAGTGAGGAGAGGCAATAACTTTTTATTTATCTAAAGATTTTCTTTGTTTGACCATCTGACATGGGATGAAGCCAATACATAAATAATCAAATCTTAGTAAAGCTTTTCACATCTAATGATCATATATTCTGCTGAGGAAAGTTTTAATGCTTTCAATCAGAAATGTATCTATCAAAAGAATGATGGTGCACACATTGCATCTCCTGTCTGGAATTTGAGCCAAACAAAGGGAATCTGTAGTTTGTGAAATAGTTTTCTGCATTCAAAAGACAGACTTAAATAAATGTTCAATAAATAAAGGTGTTCAGTTATTGTTATGGTCCAATATCCTCGCACCACTGTTATGGTCCAAGGTTAGGACCAAGGAAGAAGAACACAAACACAAGAGTAGGAATAACAAAGATATATTAAACAGAATAATAATAATACAAGAAGTTGAAGGTGTTAGTATAACTGTCAGTCTGGTTTAGAGTGAACTACTATTGTCTCGACTCGTTCCACTTTTGTTCTATCATCTCTCTTGAGAGGCGCAGTCTTTATAGTGTGAGGAAGAGTTCATTGTCGTTACAGGTAAGATCCCATAACAGTTATTGAAGTCAGTAATCAAAGGAAGGTCAACAAGAGATAGCGCAGCAGTTCTTGCTGTTTTCACTTTTTCATTTCAACCATAGTGGCAGCTTATTTATCACACATGTTTTAATGTACAACTTTTTTCTTTTTTAAGGAAATCAGATTCTGGGATCACATATATGATCCAGAATCTTGTTTGGAGAGGAGACACCTTCTCTTAGTTAGGCAATCTGTAACTTGACTTGAGCTGGAAATCCATTCAAGTTTATGTATTTATTACCCTCTGTTCAAGCATTTCATGAATAATTGCAATTTTGATTCTCAGCCTTATATCCAATATTTGAGTAGATGAGTGTACAGACTCATATAGGCCTTCATTGTCTGTTTTACATATTGCTGGAAGATTTTCCAGCTTGTCTTCAATGCATAAAAGTTCTAGAAGATATTTTCTGTGAAAAGTGCAGGCTTCCATAGTATCAACCACAGCAAGTGTCTCTGCTACCTGCATACTTTTCACAACTCTCTTGACTCTATGAGATTCCCAATAAATAGGAACAGAACTATCATTGTCACCCATAATAAAGACAATGTATCCCACTTGAGATCTTCCATTGTTAAGTCCAGCATATATCCATATATAACATTCAGGAACTTCAGCTTCTGCAGGGGGTGGTTTTAGAAAGACTGTCCTTTCAAATTGCTTCCCTTGCAAAAATGCTGTCCTGATATCTATAGAATGACATATCCACCTCAAAGCCACAATGATGGTCAGGATAATTTGTAGGTGCTCCTTTGATTAAGTAAGTGAGTCACTTCTAGCACATCCTAAGTCTTCATCTTGGACTTCATTTGCAACCAGTCTGGCCTTTATTTTAATTTCATCTTTTGTCTCTTTTTTGGTACAAATCTATCTTGTTGCAATTGTATTTTGGCCCGAGTTTGATACAAAAGAATACACTTTGTTTTCAGTCCAGTTATGTAATTCTTTCTTTTTAGCTTCAGCATATTCTATGTTATTGACTGTTGAAAATAAGCAAATTTCTTCATTGTCTGAAAATTCCTTTTCAAGAGGATCACTTTCACAAGAGTCTTCTTGTACATTTTCTTTTTTTATAGTTAAGAAAGTCTTTCCATTCCACCACATTTTTCCCAAAATCAAGTCAAAATAGGTCTTCCCACTCAACATATACTCTTAAAATATTTTTGTTTTTGCCAATAGCTTGTCCAGCTTTTCACAACTGATAACTTTCATTTTCTTCCAAGAAGGATCATTGTCTGATACCACTTTGCACATTATCTCTTTCCCTATTCTTGGTAAAATTACATTATTTGCTTTCAGATTTTTTTGATGGATGTCCAGCATTTTTGGCTCCAGACTCAATTCATGAATTTTTGCATTGTCACTTATGGAAGGACTAATATTTTTTCAACAATTGAACCATCTACAGCATCTTCAAAATCTGTACTTTGACTATTTTGGTCAACTCATGAATCATCTTCCAAATTTTCTGTATTGAATAGGTTCTTATCAGTTGTTGGCGCATTCAGTTCTTCAAAAAAATAATTTTTATACATCTGCAGGTGACATGGATGGACTCTAACATAGCTTCCTGTATGCTTGACCAACACCTGCTTGTTTTCACTTCCTATAACTGTTCCTTGTCCCCTCCAATGGTTTGATTCACTTCTCTTAATATATACAAGATCTTTATTTCTATATTTAATAGCAGCAATGTGTCCCACCTTTTGGTGCAAGGATCTTCTAATTTTCCCAGATGTGACTCTGCCTGGATAAAGGCCTTTCTTGCTGCATGACTAGCACTCAAGTTGTTAGCTATGAATTCACTTGATGTAGCATGCTCTAAAGCTGATTGATTTACACTATAACCATTGACATTATGCAAAGCTGCAATGTCTTCCACAGTTTTGAGTACCATTTCATTAAGTATAGCATTTGTAGCAGTCATTTAATCCATTGCTCCATGGACTTTGTGCAGATGTAGTTTTTACAATAATATTTAAATTCTGAGCCATATCTCTGTAAGTTTCTCACCCATTATCAGTTAGAAATCTAGAAGGAGGTCCAAAATATGCAATCCAAAACAGAAATAGAATGTTCATTTCTGAACTTTCTTTTGACTTTATTACAGATGCTACACTCTATCTGATGAAATGATCTATTCAATGAAGAATTTTAGTCTCTTTAATTTCTTTTATGTCCATAGACACCATTTCATTGAAACCTTTTGCTATAGAGAAACCAACAATTGGCTTGAGTGGAACGTTCTTGTATTTTAAGCATATATCAGCATTGGAAGTAATTTCCTGAAGTTGTTTCATAAGTTCAACATGAAGAACTCCTGCATCTTTCAGGAGAGTACTCATTTTCTCATAACTTGATGACTAAATTGTTTTTGATGTTTTCCTGCTAGTTTTCTTTTTTCTCCAACAGACTTATTTTTAATATCCTTAGTGCTGAGCAGAACAATATGTTCATTCTTTTTGAGACCTGGAGTAGCAAGAGGGATGGAATAATGTCTCTCTGGGCATATCCATTAATCTGAGGAGTAAGTCTAATTTGTTAGCCAAGGATAGTGAGTTCAATCCTAGGTAGGACCACAAGAGTCAGCATAGTTAACAAATGAGATAAATTTTCTTTCCGTTTCAACATTTGTTCATTATTTACATTATTCGGACTATTGTCCTCATCTTTGTCGCATATTTATTACAACATTTTGGCCGTTGTATGCTCTGGCCTTCTTCAGGTGGTTGGAATGTCAAACTGAACCCTTTATTTCGCTCTATGTGCCATGTCTAATGGATGTCAGTTATCAGTTATCTCCTGTTAATTTTTCCCTCTGAAAGTTCTCCCCTGCCTTAACCGGGTATTGAATTCACACTCTTTGGGTCCTGTCACTGGATCTAACCAACACTTTTATCCACTGTGCCATGTGTCTTTGAGTGTGAGTTCAATACCCGGTTAAGACAGCGGAGAACTTTCAGAGGGGAAAATTAACAGGAGATAACTGATAACTGACATCCATTAGACATGGCACGCGGAACTAGAACAGTCTACACCAGTGAGCGAAATAAAGGGTTCAGTTCGACATTCCAACCACCTGAAGAAGGCCGGAGCATACAATGGCCGAAACATAATAAATATAGCGACAAAGATGAGGACAATAATTCGAATAATGTACATAATACCTCATCTCAGAAATATCAACATTTGTTCTTGTAAATTCTAAACTACAGAATGGATAAAATATTTTGAATGAAATTTGCATTATCTAATGTGCAATGATATATATTATAAAACCTTTACTTTTAAAACCAGGCAATTCAAATTCAAGCTCTTTGTGTGTATATAAGAAGTGGGAAAATTTCCCACTTTGAAGTAGTGTGTTTGAAATGTTTCAATTATGCAACAAATATTGAGCTAAAATTTATCATCTACATTTAGCTAACATTGAAGTGAAAAGTAAAAATGATTTGGTAAAAATAATGCAATATTTTATTTTCTAAATTTACAGACATATGTATGTAAAATGATTTTTGTATTTAAAACTTTTTTTTTTTTCAAAATAACAGCTGCATCAATTTAGGATAAAAATAATTCAAGAGAAAATTAAATTAATCTAAATTTAAGAAAAAACTGAATTTCATCTTTTAGAGTCTTACAGTTGTATTTTTTTAAGATCAAGAAAAAGGTGCTAAAATTTTCTCAAACCAACCCAATTCCCCAAATGGGCAAATATTTATTTTTGAGAATCCCTTTTCAATCAGGTCAAGAAGTACAGTCAGTAGATTTTGCAATGTCTTCTGAATTGTGCAAAGACAAACAATAGACTTTTCACTTTACCTTCTTCAGACAAAACTGGGCCAATATAGGTTGCAAATATATTTATATAATTATTGGTTAAGACAGGTAAAATTAGGTTGAAAATAAGATGATTGATCACAGTTATTAGTGAGGAGATGAGGTAACATTAGGCAAAGACAAATGGCATATCTATATATATATATATATATATATATATATAATGTGACAAACGTACATTACAAAAGATTTAACAGAAAAATTGAACATATGATATATTAGAACTGATTGTCAGATGCTTAAAATGAAGTCATTTTCTGTTTTTCTCCCCATATTTGTATGTGTATCAGATTATATTATTTGATTTATGTTTTAGTAACATGTATGCTTATTATGTCTTTAATACAATCTAAAAACAGTCTTAAAATATATATATATATATATATATATATATATATATGAAGAAATATAGTCTTAAAGTGTGCTATATTTATGGGATAAAGTGCTAAATATCAGAGATAGAGCGTGTGTAAATATAAAAGTGAACATAGAAGTCAACACTTAGAGCCGACAGTCTGTTTCATGCTAGATGCAATTGTCAGGCAACCTGACGATTGCATCTAGCATGAAACAGACTGTCGGCTCTAAGTGTTGACTTCTATGTTCACTTATATATATATATATATATATATATATATATATATATATACTCAAGAGATATATATATATATATATATACTCAAGAGAGATATATATATATATATATATATATATATATATACTCAAGAGATATATATATATATATATATATATATATATATACTCAAGAGATATATATATATATATATATATATATATATATATATATACTCAAGATATTGGGCACCATATTAGAAAAAAAATCTGTATTATTTTAAATTCCAGTTCAGTTGAATAATTATTTGTTTATATTGTATGTGTCATACATATATATATATATATATATATATATATATATATGACTGAAAATTTTGGGGCCAGGCACGCTTCCCAAAATCTGACAAAATGATGAAACACCAGCTATTTTTAATGGATTAATTTCCTTACACACTGAAACTTATTGTAATAATGTTCAATACTGTTACATAATGTTAGTCCTCCTATATGACAGTGAATTCTAAACAATCTCCTCAAAGATGAAGAAGAGACTTGAAGCAACAGAAATGTTGTTCTAGAGAAGGATGTTAAGAATACCATAGACTGAATGTGTGAGCAATAACAAAGTTTAAAAAAAATGGAAATCACAAGAGTGCTTAACATCAGAAGGAGGCAGCTGAAATTTTTAGGGAACATAATGAGAAAAGAGATCTTGAAAAATTTGACACTGGCAGAACATATTGAAATCAAGACTGATAGAGGAAAAAATACATAACCTACCTAATGAGCTCATATATTGTGGATGGCCATGTTCACTAATGTCCTGAAGGGACATGGTACATAAAAGAAAAAGAAGATGAAAGAGTTCATTGCAAGCAGATGTCATGTCTACAGGGATGCATATTTATCCCTTTTGTCTAATTAGTTCATGTTTCTGAGGAGTTTCAGGCAGGATGAGCATTTGAGAAACTGGATAGCAATTTAAATAATTGCTTCAGATGTTGAATGTGATACATTGTGGCACTTTGAATTTGGCAACAAGTAGTCAAATAAAGATTGTTACAGATGCAAACCAGATTCTAGGCAGCCAAGTCATACAAACTCTCACTTAGATCAATGCATTGAGGACAGTAATATGGAAGTCAAGTGATGGTCAGTTTCAGCTTTCAGAATATATTTACCCATAACATATTGGCCCAAACCCAGGCATTATAATATGAGGGACCAGAGATAACTATTCTTATGCACTCTTGGTCTTTGTGGCTGGAATGTTGAACAAGGTCATCTATGACTAGAATATTCTGATACTATTCCTGTAACAGGAAGATGATGTACTGTTACAGCATTATAATGCCCACCCACAGGATGTCCATACTCTGCAAGATGTTTGACAACTTACATGGCTTGCATGGTCATCAAGCCTGTCCTCCATTGAATGTGTATGGGATATGACTGGACAATGTTTGATTCATTCAATTAGCTCACCTATATCTCTTGCTGTATTGTATCGTCATGTGCAAGAAGCATGGAATAATGTATTCACCATATGTACAATGATATACATATGAAAGTACAGGACTATATTAATGCTCAAGGAAGATATACAGATAATGAATATGGTGTTTGAAAGTGCTGTTCATAAATCTATTTAGTTTGGAACTTGTCTTTATATCAATCTGTATATGTGATCAGTTACTACAATCCTATTATATGACTTGTGGTTGATCTTCTGTAAAAGAAAATACATATTCAAAGTGTTTTTATTTCCCATCAGTGTAATATAATATCAATTAATACAATTGGCAAAAATTAAAGAAACAAGGTTTGCAAATGCAGAAAAAACCAATCAGTTTAAATGCAGGATTCAAAATATTTGTTCACAACCTCTCCCAAACTTGTTTACTTCAGTTCCAGTCTCCACAATCTTTATAATGACGCATACAAGTGACTTAGGAAGGTGATACTTACTGGCAATCTTGTCATGCCCTTCATTATTTCTAAGAATGACACTGTGTTCTTTTGCCTTTGGCGTGGTGACAATTGTTGCATTCATTACAAATACATCCGAGTTGCAAGTAAATTTTTGGTCTTTGAAGTAAATAGTGTTTAATAGTGTATTTTATAGACTAAAATCTTATCAGAGCTGTATATTAATGAGCTTTTCATATATACATCATCTTTATGCTTTAAAATGAGAATATTTTAAATGTGCCCATAATTCTGCCCTAACTAAAAATTTTGCTGTTTCTCTATTTAGGTTGTATTTAAATAATTTTCCTAAAACTTTTATTGGATGGAAGACATTAGGAAAATATATCAAAATGTTGTTTTCCTCTATCTGTTTGTTATGTTAAAATTTAATTATACCCACAAAACTACTTTTTATTGAAACATACCAATATTTGCAAAATGACTATATATATATATATATATATATATATATATATATATATATATATATATATATATATTTTGTTTACTGGTCTAAACATTCAAGAAAATCTTATTAATTTGTAAATTTTTCTACTCAAATATAAGCATCCACTAAAAATAACATTTGATAAAAATCTGTTGGATTGATAAATAAAATCCATTACCTTGAAAAATTTAGATACAGCAGCAATTTTTCATTAATGCCTGTTTCATTAAATAATATAGACAAGTTTTGTCTATTTATTTTAAGTAAGTTCCTTTTGTATTGTCTGATAAACTTAATCACATTATCGTTGAAAGACAAAAGGAAAACACCATATTGACACATGTTTGAATCCAATCTAAGCTTTCAGCTTACATAAGCCATTATCAAAGATGACAATTTCAATAAATCAAACAACAGACAGACAAAACCACAATAATAGTCCACCCTTGCTGCTTAAATAAGCTCAAAGTAACAACAAACTCGTATTTACGAGACAAGGAAACGAAAATCGCGTCGTAGCTCGTGACGTCACACATGACCACGTGAGAGTGAAAAACGAGAAGTATTAAGTATGGGAAGCTGTTGGTATAAACCAATGGCTTCTGTTATAAATTATAGGCATTTAAGAATGTTTGTGGAGATTTCATATTTTATTTTGTTCAGGTTAGGTTTCAACTGTTTTATGTATATAGCTTCAAGAATTTTTAGTTTTTGTTTATTGTTTTCATGTTTAAGTATAGTTGTGTTTTCAACAAGGATTTTCCGGAATTGTGTATGCGGACAGGCATGTTGTTTAAAATGTCTAAAAATGTTAGAGTTGTCATGTAAATGTAGAGTTAAGCACCATGAAAGCGAGTTTGTGGTGTGACCAACATAAATATTATTTAATCCATTAGAGATACAATCTCCCAAAAGGCACATGAATTTGTAAACTATGTTGGACTATTATTGTAGTTTCGTCTGTCTGTTGTTTGATCTATTGATATTGTCATCTTTGATAATGGCTTATGTAAGCCGAAAGCTTAGATTGGATTTAAACATGTATCAATATGGTGATTGCCTTTCCTCTTTCGACGATAATGTGATTAAGCTTATCAGACAATATGTAAGTAACTTACTTAAAATAAATAGACAAAACTTGTCTATATTATTTAATGAAACATGCATTAATATATATATATATATATATATATATATATATATATATATAGTTGAGAACAAAATTATTAGGCCTTCCCTATGAAAGCTGAATTATTTTTTTCATTTTCTAAATTGCTTTTCAAATTTTTTAATACGCCATTGCTAAACATAACAGTGTTCTTTAGAATTTCTTTTTATTTGCACACAATGAATTATTTTAAACATACCAAAAATTACCTGGGTCAATATTATTAGAAAGTTCCTTGTTAAAAACTGTCCTTTTTGTTGAGCCATGGCACAAATTCTTGTTATGTACTGATGTGCTTTAACTTATGAATGCTCGCAAATTGTGAACTGAACATAAAATTGAAGTTTATCTTCCAATCTACACACATAGTATAACAACTTAAGTAAAGGGTTTGAGCTGTCATTTGTGAAAGCATCTTGTCAAAACCGAAAGAAATACATTTAGACTTGAGTAAAAGAATCGTTGGTGTTCACAAAGCAGGAGACGGATAGACAAAGTTATCAAAGTATTTCCAAATGTTTAGAACTGGAGTGAAAAGTATTATCAAGAAGTTCAAAGATAGCCATGCATTATAGAACCAGACTGACAGAGGTAGTAAGTGAAAGATTTCAAAGACACTAGAAAGAAAACTAGTGAGAGATATATCCTTAAACCTTAGAACAATTGCCAAGACATTACTAAATGATTTAACCAAGTTTGGAATTGAAGAGATGGACTGTGATATTTACAACCAAAAAAAAGTTTACTTCTGTAGAAGAGAAACCCGCAAGCCAGACTGAAGTATGCTGAGGACAAGCTGGAGTAAGATGACACATACTGGAAGTGTGTCATTTGGTCAGATGAGATGAAACTAGAGCTGTTTGTCCATAAAATGTTACATATGTTTGGGGGAATAGTGTTGTATAACCCTAATCTATTTGGGTTATATATATATATATATATATATATATATATATATATATATATATATATATATATATATAAAGACATTTTTATGTTTATACATTCTTTTTATAAAAATGTCTTAAAATAATTGTCGGACTTTGTCCATTTCATAATATGTGATGTCATTTGTTTACATTTGATACGCCATGAGCTGATATAAATGTATGTGAGAGATTCATGGAAGATTAAAGTTTAAAGACAGTAAAATCGACCTTGCTAACTGAACGCTCCTCTGTGGCCGAAACGGTTAAGGCACGTCAGGCTATATGACTGTTCCATATAGGATACATGTTCGATTCCCATCGGAGGATGAAAATTTTCTATGAAAATTTCTTGGACATTGGTAATTTCTTGGTAAATGTTACTAATACTATTTAAAATAGAGCATTTACTTAAATATTTGTATCTATAAAAAGAATGTATAAACATAAAAATGTCTTAAAATAATTGTCGGACTTTGTCCATTTCATATATATATATATATATATATATATATATATATATATATTTCTTTTTTTTCTTTTTTTTCTTTTTTTCACCCTGTACAAGGCCTAAGGGGGCCACCCAAAATAGAGGGTTTCATTAAGAAGCAGTTTATATGGTTAAGAGTGGAAAATAATGGTTAACTCTAGACTTGAACAGGTTAAGATTATAGTGATCTTGGGTGTTGGTTCTACAGAGCAGTAGTTTGTGGGAAGAAGCTGGTTGAGTGGAACTTACTTCTCACTAATAGAATATGGAGTGAATGTGAGTGGTTTGCTACAAAATGAGTGGCATGGCAGATCCTATATGTGGAACTTAAACCTGGTAGAACCAAGGAATGTAGTTAATCTAAGCATTTTCCATGGAAGTAGTGATAAAGCAGTGAGAGGCTTGCCACATCCTGCCTGTGAGAGAGAGGTTGGGGGGGGGAATAATTTGTCACCCAAGAGGACTTGGAGACACTTTTGAACTCTATTGGGACTGGAAAGTGAGGTCTTGGCAGCACTGACCCAAATATGAAATCAGTACTCCATTTTCGGCTCTTGTAAAGGTAGAGGATAGCATGAATAATCAGGTACTTACTGCAGCAGTACAGGGAGCCAACCATTTTGCCTTTAATGATCGATTGTTTGTACAAATTTCACTTGAGGTTACCTGTGTGTTTAAGACTCAAAAGTCTGTCAAGGCACATGATACCCCTCCACAAGGAGATATCCATTCATTATGACTAGTGGTAGTTTGATTGACAATGATGGAATGTAACTAGTTTGGTTTTTGAGGTATTAAATGTAACCAGATAGTTTCCCCCCACCCACTGTGAAGTTAGTGCTAGATTGGATGAAAGATCAGCTGCCAATCTCTGATCATCAAGAGTTTTAGAGGTGCACCTGTATATAGTTGTGTCATTGGCATAGATGTTTACAAATGATCCAAGTATATTCTTAGGCAGATTATTAATATAAATCAAAAAGAGGGTTGGTTTGAGAAGTGACCCCTGGGTGATGCCTACATTGATCGCCAGGACCCTGGAGAACTGGCCATTAATAACTACCTTCTAGGACCTACCTATTAGGAAGAATTTTATAATTGAGAAAACATTTTCAGTGATTCCATAGCTAGAGAGCTTGTGTAGCACACCTTTGTGCTACACTTTGTTGAAGGCCTTTGAGAAATCTAATGCTATGGTCCTCGAGGTATGTTTGTTGTCAAGAGCCTCACTAATTCTGTGAGTAATGGTAGTTAGGACATCAGCAGTGAATCAGGTTGATCAAAACCCATACTGCTTGTCACTAAAGAGGTTGTTCTTAAGCTAGATCTTCGATGATCTTCTTGTTGATTATAGCCTCAAAAAGATTACTGATGATACTGAGGAGACTTATGGGTCTATACTGGGAGGAGAAGATCACTTGCCCATGTTCTTGAAGATCGGGTATATGATTGAAACCTTCCACAGGCTTGGAAATGATTTCCCCCTCTAACAGCAATTGTATAACTTTGTATCAGGGATAATTCCAGGTTAATATTCTTAAAGACAACCACTGGAATTTTGTCTGGGCCATTGCCTTTCTTAGGGGCTTTTGTTATGTCTAGAGACTTCTCATGCTGTAATGAAAATATCACTGAGATTCTGCTCAGTGAGATATGGGAAGTTGGGGAGTTAACAGCCTTTGTCATCTAACATTGAGTTTGAGGCAAAGATCAAAGTAAAGAGTTTTACTGTGTCTGTTGAAGAAGATATGACCTCACGGCCATTTATAATAGTGGGCACAACTACTTTTCCTCTGTTCATGATTTGGTAAGCGATCTTCTAGAATTTGTTTTTTTCAAGTTTGGCCTGGACAGCTTTGTGTAGCTGTACTTTGCGTTTTATAGAACTTTTTTTTCAGTGATTGCAGGTGGTTCTGAAAGCATTTTGTGATAGATACTGAAGTAGTGGTTCTGATGAGCTATGGCTGCAGCACGTTCAGGGGTGAAACTGGGCTGACTGTTTGGTTTCTGCTGGGGAATAAAAAAAATACATTCCAGAAAAGATCCATTTTCTGATGAGGAGATTAGTTTTGGAGGCAGTATGCTTGATGAAGGTTGTGAGAGGAGCTTCTGTCATTTAGGATCGAAAGCTGTCCGAGTCTGCCTTCATGTAGTGAAAAACTGTTCTGTGGAACAGGAGATGCCTTAGATTTGGCATCAATCTGAACAGTGACAAAGGAATGGTCTGACATGCCAAGGTGGAGAGAAAACTTTTGATAAGCATTTGTCTGTGTAGGATATTAGAAAGAGGTCAAGGAGGTTCACCTGATGTCTCATCATGTCCAGGATACCAGGTGAATGATCTGCGTCAATTCATAGCTGATGGAGAAGTCCCTGCCTTCTTCATTGGTTTTGTTTGAGTGGACTAACCACTCTTTGTGGATGGATAATGAAATCACTGCAGATATGAACACTACTTGAGGAAAATTCAGTGAGGTTGTTATCAATCCTCTCAGATATTCAAAGATTATTGTCTCCTCATCCTGAGAGTGATAGAGGTCAAAGACACATGTGGTACTATGAATAATGACATATGGAAGCACACATATGAGGGTCCTTGGTTTTTTTTTTGTCCTTGCCACAGGAAAACCTATCCTTGATGTAGGCTCTAAGTCTGTGGGCATGGTGATTTTGGTAGTCTTACTTTGTTATTGTGAGTAGACAGGAATTGTGAGCTCCTGTTGTGGTATTGAGGCATTGATACCTGTTTCAGACAGAAAGAAGAGGTTGGGTTTGGAGTGGAGAAGATAAAAACAGGAAACATGCAATACACCTGCAGAAGGACATATAGAATTCATAGACTATGCAAAAGCATTTGATAAAGTATGATATAAGATCTATAAAAGCTTGATTTATTTGTGAAAGAATAAATTTTTAAATTATTAATGTAGCTATTAGGAAAATACTAAACATTTACTGGTAACAAACCACCTGCATGTAGTTATATATATATATATATATATATATATATATATATAAAACTGTGTCTTTGGCCTGGGATTGAATTCTAATCAGTGACATCAGTAATAATATGTAATACCCATAACCACCACAGTAAAGTCAGAATGCTTTATTTTGGTATTGCATAAAAAAAGACTTAAAATTCTTGATTCCAATTAATATTGAAAATGTTTAGTATGTTGCATAAAATTCTTATCACAAACAACAAAGCAACTGAGGAAGAGGAAAAATATAAAGGATGAAGTTTTCATTCTTGATCTCTTAAATAAAATAGGAATAAAGAGTGAAGATTTCTAAATTTCAAAATGGAACTGAATAAACCAACATTCTCACTTGGACTGTTATACAATGAACAATTATACAATTATCCATCAACATTTGATAGTGTATAAAGAGAAACAAAATAAAAACCTGTACAAATCTTTATAAAATAATAGCGTGGAAAAAATGTTTGCTTTCCAACCCAACTGCTCCCTCCCTACACATACACACACACAAGGACTTACTTTCAAATCTCTGAAAGAGAAAAAGGACGTGAATCTAATTTTATTTATTCAGAATTTGAAATTTTGTAAGTTTCATTTTCAACATTATTTCCTACTTTTTTCTTAAAAAATTTAGTTATTTTTATTTTAAATATTTGTTTTATCTGGCATTGACAAAACTATTATTTCAGCCAAAAGGTTTTCCGAAAGGCATTTTAAAAATGTAAAACTGATTTTAAATTGCCTAAATCAAATTTTAATGAAACGAGGGAAATTTTTGCTATTCCACACCAATTAACTTTGCATAAATTTTTATATTAAGAAGAAATTTTCCAAGACAAAGAGAATTTTGTTAATTTTTTATGTATAAAGTTCTTTTGAAATCAGCAAAAAATATTAAAGGTAATAATGGAAAAATGAAGTGCCAAAATTATATTAATGTTTTTATTTATGGTATTTATGGTATCAGATGCACATTTTACAGATGGTTGGGTTAGATTTGAGAAGAAACAAGAATATCTTGAGTTCATGACATTGACAGAAAATAAATTTTTCTCTACCCAAATTACTTATCCATTTAATATTTTTTTCATAATAAAGGGGCAGTGTTATTAGCTTTTCATCATGTCTACTTCTAAATAACCCTCTGTGGTAGTAATAGGTTAACGACTGCACAACAAATCACCTCATGCGATCACATCTGAGAGTAGACACAACATTAAAATATAGACTGAATGAAAGCCTATGAAACTTGTATACATATCACTGTAGAAATAAACTAGTTCAGTGGATATGAAATCATGAACAAATTTTCATGTCAGTTCTCTTATGAGTTAGAGATTTCCTTTTTCTTATCATACACCTGAAGAGGGCTGGAGAATGGATCAGCCAAAACATGATGATGACAACAGCAAAGATACAAAGAAATTTAAGTATCTAAATAATGGTTAATATGTTCATGATTCAGCTTTTAATTTATAATCATCATTAATTATTAACTTGAAATAATTCAGTGTAATTATCAGATAATATGTAATGAAGAAAATAGTTTATTCATAATAAATGCAATACACACAAACATGAATATATGCACCTCTTTCTGTTTTTGTCTTTCTATCTTTCTTTCTATCACTCTTACTTATATATACAGTGATTATCAACATTACTTGTTTCAATGAAAAGTAGTTTTTGTGAGTGTAATTAAATTTTAACATAAAAAATAAGAAAAGACAATATTTTGATAAATTTACTCTGAAAGCAATTTTGTATCTAATAAAACTTTTTGAAAATTATTTAAAGAAAACATAAATAATCAAAGAGCAAAGATTTTAATAAATTCAAAATAACTGGCACTGTTATAATTTTTTCAATTTAAAGCAAAAACCATGCCGTTCTTTTCTTCGGGTCAATTCATAGTGCAACTGAGGACCAGAACTGGAGGCCTAATTTAAATCTCATCATTTTACTGGGAGCAATGATTTTTAGTTTTGGTTTGTAGTTCACAGATATTGTTGGCTTAAGAAATTTAAAAAAAATGTAGAGATTAAGAGAAGAATTAATTTGCCTTGAAAAGTTACTCCCTCTTCATCGTGGCATAGTTTTTCTTTTTTATGATCATATTACAATTAATCTATTATTTATATGAGCTACAGATTCATTATTTCTTATCCTGTTAACAAGAATATAAGAAATGTTATATCCATTTTGATCTTCAAAATATTCACCTTAAAACTGTTTTAGTGAAATGGAAACAATATTGGAATCATGAATTTTGGAACAAAAATATGACATCGAACAAAATAAACATACAAGTGACTTATTTCATTTTTGTTTAGAAATGAAGTAACTATTGTAATACTGGCTTATTTTATCATAAATATATGTTTTTATGGTTAGAGAAGTACCTAAAAAAATGACTCTTGGTTTGGCAGAAAATCATCACTTTAAAACAATAACCTGGTGATGGATAATTAAATGTGCCAATAATTTTTTGTTTTATGATTATTTGCGTTTTATTTAAGTAATGTAATAAGTTTTTGCTGAATGCAATGTATTAAGAGTAAATTTATCAGAATATTGTTTTTCTTTTTATTTACCATGTTAAAATTTAAATATGCCTAAAAAATACATTTTATTGAACTTTGCCAATTTATCTCTCTCTGTCATATATTCATATATATATATAATTACATTGTTTAATATTTGCTATATTTATATAGTGCTTAATGTTAGAGATAGAGTGTTTGTTGATACAATGTGGCTATATAAATCTTCATTGCATTCTGATTTTCAGTTTCACTCCACAAGCAATCATTGAACTGTATATATATATATATATATATATATATATGATCTTTCTTTCTTTTAAGATAGAGATGTAAAGTTTGATGGACATTAGATGAGGCTAATATTAAATATGTAGGTATACATTAATATATTGATTTTTATTAATATCTTTGATTATTCCATATATTTTTCAAAGTGTCTCCAGACTTGTCATAAAACATTTGTCATTAGCTAGATAAGATATTTGGCACAATTTTTTAATTCTTATTTTTGTCTTCATCTTTTCAACTAAAATATTACAGTCTGACGCAATTAACACCAAATGTTTGCACTCAGTCCTTATGACTTATGCATGATTTCTAAAGGCCAATGGGAATAATAGAAACACTTGAGGAATGCTAAAATTTACATCAGCTAAAATGCTATCTTCCTAACAGCAAACATGAACATCACAGTCTGAGAATAATGGATGACTAAAAGGCATTTGTTTGTAAATATACAGTCATCAGAAGGTTTTAAGTGTAGTTGTTTTTATAGCAAGATATCTTTCATGTAGGGAGCCCTTTAAGAATTTAAAATAAGGGTTCAGATCTTTTCCAAACCGAAAGAATAAAGCATTGGCAGATACTGAGTAGGGATAATTTGTAAGTGAATTTGGCTGGTGTTATCTGCACATCTCTGGATGGTCATGTAATTAACTCAAAAAATGAAAAATCATTACAGGATGAAATAATGAAAAAACAATGTTGTAAGCAGCCATTAATAATCATTTATTACATTAATAATCAATTTTAATTCAGTTTATAATGGACTCACCACAAAAAAGATGAATGATAATCTGTCAAGCAAGTAAAAATTGAAAAACTCTCAAGTTTTAGATTGTAGAAATTTGGTTAATAGCCATGACAGGAAATTTGTTGATTAGTTTGAAAGTGTCCATTTGGGTTGAAAGAAAGAGAGGGTTGAATTTATGTTTTTTTTTTAATGGGAAAACAATGGATACAGATTGGCGGGGGAGGTGAGTGAAAGAAAAAATGAAAGAGAGAAAAGAGAAGAAGAAAAAGAAGAGAGAGTGAAAAGAATAGAAGAGGAGAAAAACAGAGAAAAGGGAAGGAAGAAAAATAAATCAAAAAAGGGAATAATATCAAGAGAATGAACAAATAAAGAAAGGAAAGAGAGGAAATCACAAAATGAAGAGATACTGCAAAAATAAAGAAAAGGGAAATTTGAGAGATGGAAAAAAGAAATGTAAAATGAGGTAATTTGAAAGGAAAAGAAAGAAAAATCATAAATTGATGGCAGACAGTTCAAAGAAAGAAAAGAAAAGTATTTATAAAAAAAACAGAGGGAAGTGATATAAAAGAAAACTAATGAAAAAAAACATAAAAAAATGAAAGTAAAATGTTTGAATAATTTCATTGATTGCATCAAATTGTATGCAGTTTTTTTGCCAAACACTTCAAACTGCTTCATTTCTTAATTGTTCACTGTTGTCAGCTTCTCTTTTTCACCAAGATTCATCAATATTCTTTCCTTGCAGATTTTATTGTCCATTCAAGACATTTATTCAAATGCTGCTACCAAAATGGTAATTCTTCTTCATTCGGACACTTTTACCATTCCATTATAGTTATAAAAATATTAATGCAAAATCCAGAAAAACAAGAAACAAAGAAAAAGAATAAAATAGGAAGCCCTTTTTCTGTACAATTTATTATAAATTTTTTGAGCTTCTGAAATTATGAAAGGAATTGTTCAAGATGTAAAGAGAAAATGCAAGAGCTGAAGATCTAAAAACACATTTTATAGAATTATAAAATCATTTTGTATATGTTTTTTTAATTTTCAAGGTATCAAATAAAGAAAATCACAAATGGTTAGATAGAATTTCTTGTTCAAAAGTTAATATGCATTTTGTTGAGCTTTGAAAAATATCTCTCCAATTAGAAGGAAATGCATTAACACACAGTGCACACAAACTTCTATATAACAACAGTATGTAAATGTATTTAAAACATTTTATTAAAAATTTAAGGACCAAACCTTCTTTCAAATTGTATATATTTCCAACATGTACATACATACACACACATACTTTGTTTTATTCAAACCTATTAAATATGCATTACAGTGTTTTGTGCTTCATTATTAAACACATCTAAAAATGTATGTACCTACTAATATTCATACTTATATATTTATAATATATATATACATTTATATATTATATGTATATATATGATTATATATAATATATATACTATAGTGTATTTACATATTTGTATATGACTTTTCAATATTTAGTCTATTTATATATTTATAAGTGAACTTTCAATGTTTTTGATATAAAACTTATTGCTATTGAGCACTTTTTAAAAAAAAAACACTTTGTCTTGACATATATTATATATATAATTTTAAATATATCAATAGGTGTTATTATATTAGTATTTATTTATATGTAAATATATCTAAAGATATGAATATCTAGTGCATTTTATATAAATAGAAGATAGCATAGAAAAACATTAAGTACTAAACATGATCAAAATTGCTTAAAAAAGTACTATTTTTTCTATCATGTTATGAAAATCTTACAAGTGTCTTTGATGTTCATACAGTTCATATATTGATGCAGTCAGTTAACTATAGAAAGTGTTAGAAAATACTCAAAAGCTAGGATTCCACATGAACTTAGAGAAATTAAGGTTGGTCAGTATTTAAACATTTGTCTTGTTTGACAGAGAAAAAGGATTGTTTTATTAGATAATCACTAGTGATAAAAAATGGAATTATTCTGAAAATGAATAGAGAATTGAAGTTCTTCTATTAAAAGAATTTTGTAAAGATGGAAATAAGTAGTTGAAAGAGAACAATAAAAGTCACAAATAATGAATTAGAAAAAGAGTTTAACAAAATCAATGATAGATTAAATATCATTTTTATTCATTAAAAATAATCCTCATATATTTTAAGATTCTCTTTTATTATAACAGTTTTGATTTTAATTTTTTGACTGTTTTTTTCCAAAATTTTCCTTTGATCATTCAAATTAGTAAAAATGCTGAACATTAATCAAAATAATAAATCTCTTCCTGCTTTCCACATTGTCTCAGACCTACTAAGACTGAATGAGGAAGAGCTGTATATACAAGTTGCGATGGATAAATTGTCGTCTAAATTACACAAAAATTTTAAGAGATATATTTACCAAAATTAAACAAAAATATCTTGAAATACTAAAAAATAAATTTATTTAATAAAATTGCTATTGGCTTCAACCACAGCCTCCAGAAGACTTTGGAATCACCCACAAATCAACACAGAAATCAGTTGGAATAAAATGAATCAGCCTCATGTCCCAAAAATTGCAGACAAAGAAATTGTTGCTGATGATGATCTTCCAGTAACACCTCCAGCAGTTGAACAAATTCCTCGTGGCAGATCAAAATGAGCCTGTAAAGTACCAAAATCACTGGACTTATTAACCATATGGTCATGAATTGGTTTACATTAGATCAATTGTGGAGGTGAATGTGGTGAAGTGAAAGTTAAAATTCAGAACACTGGTAAATTTGTGTACAGGACCTGACTGAGTTGCCTCCCTTTGTGATTAGAGTTATCTTACTCCTTTTGGCACTTGTTTCAAGCTATTAAACACATGAGCGATGCCTTGACACTTCATTGACTACAAGTGACTTTGAACCAGTAAAATTATTATGGTGGCAATGCCTCAATAGCAACACCATGCTTTCCATTTTCTTGTAATTAATTTCTTCTTACTTTCCTTGACTACTTGTCTTGTTATTCCCTTAATTTCTTTCTTCACAAACTACCATGAATGCAATGGCATCTGGGGAGCATATATAGTTAAAGTTACATCAGCTGATAAGAAATCTTTATAGATCCTTTAATTTTATTAGAATCATCTGACTTTACAAGTTAAATAATCCAGTGAGAAAAAACATTCTTGTCATATTCTACTTTTATAGGTCATCAGTAAAAGGAAGCCCGAAATGCGATTTCTAGGTCAGAAACACTAGAATCAAGCAGACGCGGAAATTTAAATATCTGGTAAGTGTTTTGACAGAGGATGGTAAGTGTGACACTGAGATCTGTAGATGTATTGAGATGGCCAAGGACATATTCCAAAAGCTGGGCAGAGTATTGCGAGACAGGAGGATTTCTTTGGTAACAAAGAAAAGAATACTGAACTGTTATGTGACATCTGTCCTTCTTTATGGCAGTGAATGTTGGATGATTTCCTCAAAGATGAAGAAGAGACTTGAGGCGATGGAAATGTGGTTCTACAGAAGGATGCTGAGGTTATCATGGACCAAGCATGCGAGCAACAATGAGGTCTAAGAGAGGATGCAAACAAGGAGGTGGCTTATACTTAACACCAGGAGGAGGCAGCTGAAGTTTCTGGGACACATAATGAGGAAGGAAGGCTTGGAGAATCTGATACTTATGGGTCAAATAGAGGGAAAGAGAGACAAGGGAAAGCAATGCATGACATACCTAGTGAGCTTAAGCAAGTGGATGACAGAATGTGGTCTGGGGAGGTGGCAGAGGGAACGAACTTGTTGAGAGCTGCAAGGGATAGAGGGAGGTGGAGAGCCATGATCATCTACATCCTGAAAGGACATGGCACATAAAAAGAAAGATGTAATCCTATTACTTGTTCTGACAGCATTATGAGCCTGAAATTTTCAGTTATTGTTCCAATATGAAAACACATTGTTCTTCCTCTGTTTCAGTCTGATTCTGAAGACTATTAGAAGAATTATCATTAGTTTTGCTTATCAAATTGATTATTTGATGAAGTTTACATTTATTCACATCTGGTTTTTATGGCAATTCTATAAAAATTGATTCTCTGGTATTTCACCACTGTTATCTATTTCATTTTTCACTTCAGTAACCTTATCAATCTTTAAATCTAAGGTTGTCAACATCTCTATTAAAACCTTGTCTGGTCTAGCTACTTTGTTCCTCATCATCTTGATCATTACTTTCCTTAGTTCAGATTTTAGTTTCCCTCATTCATTCAAGGATTTTATGTATTGTAGGTTTCTCCCCTCTATTTTCATAGAAGAGTTCTGCCATGTACTCATTCCACCATTGTAGGAACTTTTCTTTTTTTCCATTTTGTAACATGTAAATAAAAATAAACTATGGAAGATCAGATTGGGCATGAGGAGATTTGGATTCAAATGAAACTGAAGGGCTATCAGCCACTTTGACTTGAGTTTACTGTTGATTGTTTTATGTTTTGTACCTCAAATCATAATGTGAGTTTGCATGTGTCTGCATTCATGTGTCTACACATATGTCAGTGCCTTCTTTCAACTTGTGAGAAGTTCTTTCATTTTAGAGTATTTGTCTTTTACTGCTAAAAACAGTAGTAGACAAAAATCTATTTTGAAAATGAAGAATGAGTGTTTATAAACAAGACCCCTCATAAAGGAATCTTCAAGAAAATCCAGAATAAAATTTGAGAAGAATATCAAATTAAAAACTAGACAAATTTTTAGAAGTATTTTTGTTTCTTCTTTTACATTTTAAGAATGAATTTATTTGTGTTTGAAACTTTTTATTGGGTTTCATTTTGAAATACTCTTCCAATTCAAAGGCAAAAAAATGAAATTAATGAGGAAAGAAGGCAAAAATCTGACAAAGAAATACAAACATTGAGATCCAAATTGAGGAAAAATCTGTTCAAATAATATTTCTTTTTTGTAAATGTATTTTTTCACTTCAGCAATGGAAACACTTTTTTAAAAAAGATGTTTAAAAAAAAAGAATTGTTCAATAATAATTTTTGTGTAAATAGCATAACCAGTTTCCTTGAGACAATCTGCTCCAGAAACCTAAAATAAAACAATTCCAATGATGACCTGAATATTGTTAATAAAATAGATCCAACTGATGTTCTCTTATACAAAACTGGCAGGAAAAAGAGCATTTTCCAAACAAAGTCTTTAAATACTCTAGCAAACTGTCATTGTGTCTAGTTATAGATCCTTAGAAAGAATTGACTGCAAATGATGATCTGCCTATATCCTGGAAAGCATTTAAACTGTTAAACATTAACATTGAATCTGTAATATTCTCTTTGTTTTTGGATGCTTTCATTTATATCTTCTATTCTCAATGCTATCAATTGATCAGGATGCTATAATTTTCAAAGAATTATTTTCTCTTTAAATGATGATAATCTATAATTATTTTCACTGTAATTGATAATACAATACATGTAGTAAATGCTTGTTAATCAAATAAATGTGGTAGGTAGATTTCTGTGAAATTAAGAATACTGAAACAAATATTCTTTATGATTTGAGATTTAAATCATTTAAATAAGAAAATGGTGATGCCTCTCTTGATGAAATGAAATCCTATTTTGTATACAGATATATTCTCATTCTCTGAAATCATAAGTGTCACATGAATCAAATTTCACTTACACTTACTCTTTTTTCTTTTATATTTATCATGATTTTAAAATAAAATATTTTGTTAGACCAAAATTGTTTAATTATCCCATGCACCATATATATATATATATATATATAAAAAAAACAAAGATTGAATTTCTCAAAAAAGAGTGTATTTCTAGAAGATAATACTTTTAAGTCCCAGGCAGCCAATTTTTAACCTGGAGAGGGATGGGCTCCATCAGGTTAAAAGGCACATGATGAGCACACCAAGAAACCATTCATTGAAACCCAGGCTTTGACACACATTTGTGACAAATGTAGAAGAATGGTGAACAGCTCAGCACATTGCGGCCCTAATGACTTCTTCTGAAGTTAATGGCGTAAGAAGAAGAAAAAGAATGCTTTTAAGTCAAGCAGCCTTTTAATTTGTATCAAGAGACAACCTAAATAGCAATAAATAAAAATTAAATGTTTGACTTACCTGTCACAACCCTGAAATTTAGAGATATTATATCCATTCATCATGAGTCCTGATAGTAAAGTAGTTTTCTATTTTTACTAATATATATATATATATTATTGCTACTACTGCTATAAATAATAATTATAATACCCATTGATATATGTAAAGTTATGCAGGTTAATATGTCAAGGTAAACAGAATTTTGGCAATAAGAGTGTGCAAGAGATATTTATTGTCAACTAGCAGCATGGCCTGGCATTGCCCGTGCTTGATTCAAAAATCGTACGGCTCATACAGCAATCGCTATCACTTGACTTAAAATATTTTTGCCCTTCCTTGCCTTTAAAGGAGTGCCCTTTGCTGTGCTGATGTTGTTACATGCCTTACTTCTTGCCTATCTCACACTGCAATTTTTTTCTAAGCTCTATACTAAACATTAAATCTGTTATGAAAAAAGAACTAAACAAAATGAACACAAAATGATCAGCTTTAAAAAAGGACTTGTAACTGGAAAAAACAAATGACAAAAGAATGTTAACAACAAATACTTTTTCACACCCAACCCAGTTCTGCAGAATCAGAATCAACATTGAGTTTAAGCAAGCAAATGAGCCAATTGGAGTAAAGTGCCATGCAGATTTAAATTTTTCCCACTTGTGACAAATGCAGCTATCATTTTTTTTTTGCATGCTAGCATGCTAGTTAACATTTGTGTCAGTCAGTTGTTGGCTCTCATGCTGGCCATGCCAATAGAATCTTCCTGCTTATTCATGGCAGCCAGCTATAGGCTCTCACTCTGGCCAGTAGAAAATGGCCACAAACTACATGAAAACTGCCATAGAAGCATGAAAAAACCGATTATTTCCACTATCGATGGGAGTTGGAAAATGCAAAGTTGGTCTTGGCCTTATCACTAATTTGGAGCATGTGTATGTAAATTTTGGTGCAAATCTGTCAAAAATTGCAGCCGGGCATTCATTACACACACACATCCTGCCTTTTATAGATAGAGATAAATAAACTGTTCACAATACTTACCTGTGACCAACTAAAAGTTTCATAAGCTTGTCTTTCATCAGGATCAGACAAGAATTTATTTATATTATTACTACAAAAGATTTTGCTATCATATGCCTTGGCAAGTGGATACCATATCCAAGGAGGGACAGATAAACTGAGCATATAATTTTATTTGTTACTATATATATATATATATATATATATATATATATATATATATATATATTGTACATTGTATGGATAAAGAATTATTTCAGCCAAATGATTGCATTAATTACACAAATATATATATTTGGCACTAACTGTGAAATTTTCTTCTTTCATGCTTGTTATTTTCAGTCAGCTCTTGAGCTCTGTCCAGTTTTATGGTCTGTTGCCATCTTTCTTATGGAATAAATTTTAGTCAAATCCTTTTTATTGTTTTTATTATTTGAAAGTAGAAAATATTATTAAACACATGTAAATTTATTTGATATTTTTTTTATTTAAATTTTCTTTAGTGCCCAGTTTATCTTTGGTTAAAACATCCATCTTTTCCATAGACTTTTGCTTCATAAATTATGCATGACTAAATTTTGCAAAGTTATTTGAGAAAAGAATATAGTGCAGTAGTCATTACTGGAAGAAATACTTTCTTGGTTGCAAAATATTTGATTGAAGACTTTTAACAAAAAGCAGCCAAAAGATTCTTAAGGTTTTGATTTCAAACCAATCTGAAAGTTTAACAGGAGTCATTGTTTATATTCTATGAAATATTTGAACTAGTATTCTCTTACTCAATGTGTTTATCTGAATTTTTGCTGATGTATTTTATAGCCTTCATTCAATAATAGTATTTTCTCTTATAGGTACTTCTACATATAATAACACTGAGGAACCTAGTTTTTGCTGTCTGGTCAATATTAGAAACATGTTTCCTAGTAATTTTGGGGTGCTAATTTAACAAATGGAATTTATTTTTTTCTATCATGTCAAGATTTCCATTTTTTAACATTTCTGGTACTGTCATAATTCCTAAGGATAGATTTGGCTCCCTCAAATGCAGACCCATATATGGACCTTGACATAACTAAAGACGTAGTTTTTCAATGTCATTTAATGTAAATGCAATTACAAAAATGAAAACAAAAGTCATGATTTAAGTATTGATATAGCTTAGTCTTCAGTCTAAGACTAAGTGTCACATAGTTTATCCAAATCTATCATCTGCTATTTGACCTGTACCACACTCATATGATTTTTTGCCACCACTATTCATGTCTTTTGTTGATGATAGTGTAGGGATGGAATATGATTAGCTTAAAGATGATAACTTTTTTTTACAATGATGCTTACCCTGTATAAGGCACGAGAGTCACTTGAGGTATAGGATTACAGAGTAAGAGATACAGTTTCTAGGGATATGTTGGGAAGCTAACTGTTAATCCTAGATTTGAACAGGTTAAGATTGTAGTGATTGAGAAAGCATCCTCTTGGGAGTCAGATCCACAAAGCAGAGGTTCATGGGAAGAAACTGCTTGAGTGCAACTTACATCTGACCAGTAGGATACAAAGGGAATGAGGGTAGTTTACTACAGTGTGCTCAGCATGGAGGGTTTTAGCCATGAAGGTTAGAACTGGTGAAACTAAGGAATGTAGTTCATCTGAGCACCTTCTATGGAAATAGCAATAGTGCAGTAAGAACAGTTACTACCCATTAGGAAGGACTTTATAATTGTGAAGACTTTTCTGGTGATTCCATAGCTAGAGAGTTTGTGCAGTAATTCTCTATACAACACCTTGTTAAAGGCTTTTGAAATATCTAATACGATTGTCCTTGAGATGTATTTGTTGCCTAGTGTCTCACTGATTCTGTGAGTAATGGCATTTAGGACATCAGCAGTGGATCAAGCTGATTGAAACCTGTACTGCTCATTGCTCCAGAGGATGTTCCTATTTAGGTGATCATTAATTTTGTTGATTATAGCCTCAAAAAGCTTGCTAATGATATTGAGGAGAGTGATGGGAATTATGGAGAACAGGAGGGTCTGCCAGAACTTTTTAAACAGGCAGAGTTAAATGATTTAGTTTGTGATCTAGATTTATCAAAGAAAGTTACCCAGCTGTTTGGGTTTTGTCTAAAAGAAAAGAACCTGCTTGCACCTGGAACCAAGTTCACATTTTATTGGCTTTGAGAGAATGATTTGCTTCCATTCTTCAGCATGGATGATGATTTTGTTTATTGCAATGATATTAAAGGCTTTATGGTTGTCATGAAGTGTGAATACAATCCAGAAGACTGGAAGCTTTTAATAGACTGCTTAAAAGCTAGTCTAAAGTGTGTCTTGGCAATGTGTTTGCTTGTATACTAATTGGACATTCTGCTGAAGGAAAACTACAACTGTATGAAAAAGATGCAGTCTGTAGAGCACAATTGGGTGATATGTGGGAACTTGAAAGTTATTGAATTGCTTTTTGGTCTCCAAGGTGGTTATGCCAAGTATCCTTGCTTTTTTGTGTCTTTGGGACTGTTAAGCAAAAAGTGACCATTGGATAAAAAAGACATAGCCAGACAGAAAATTCAAAATTGGAGAGAAGATGGTTTTAAACAGGCTGTTTTTGCTCCCCCCATTGCATATCAAGCTTGGGCTGATGAAGTAGTTTGTGAGAAAATTAAAATTGGTGTGTTTTTGGAGAGCATGTCTAGCATTGAAAAAGGAAGCATGGAATGCTTTTGTTGTGGTTGTGTCTGATTCCTGGGAAAAAGGAAATTATCAACTTATGAAGAACTTGTGAAGACCCTGTTAACTAGCTTTCAAGCACTGGGCTGCAACATGTGTGTAAAAATGCATTTCCTGCATAGTCATTGGGACTGCTTCCTGAAAATCTTGGTGTGATAAGCAAAGAGAAAGATTCCACTAAGACATCAAAACTATGGAATCTAGATATCAAGGTGGAACACAAATATGATAGCTGACTATTGATGGTATCGACAAAGAGACTGTCATGATGTAAGTTATTCATACAAAGCAGCAAAGAGAAAGTTCATTCCGAAACTCCAGTTTGACAGAAATATCTATCCTAACATGTGTAATTAATTATTTTGTGTCATTTATTTGTTAAACAATAACAAGTACTATTTGATTTGTATTAGTTTCTTATTTCAGCATTGTATTTAATGGCAAATTAATATTTTTTTGTTAAAAAATGAATTACTGTTTAACAAAATAACTTGACATATTATAAAATTTCTGAGGGCCTTTCTGAACTCAGGATCATCAAATTAGGTAGGAACAATTGTCAAAATCAAGAGAGCAAAAAGTTTTCCAGTGTAATCAATATTTTTTAACCATTCATCATCGATGAACCCATTTGAAAAATATCTAGCTTTATGTATCAAGTAGAGCAATATAAAAGCTAATGTTTTTGCAAGACATTCATGAAACAAAGACAATACTTGTTGTTGGACTTGAGCAGAGATACTCATTTAAAAAAAACATTTTGTCTGGATGATGTCTAAGAATCTCAGTGACCATGTGGATAAATGCTAATCTTGGATAAGTCTGAAGAATACATTAGTCAAAATGGTATTTCAAATAATTCCATAATTTTTCTCTATAAATCATATGATATTTATTTTGTTAAGATAAATCAAACTTTTAATTTTTTCATTTGTTACTTTACAAATTTTTTTTTTTAGTGTTCAATGTTTGCCTTTATTTTAATGTTCAATACTAACTGACTTTTTCTCTATTAAATTAAACTAAGAATACTGGGATTTTTTTCCAATTAATTTTGATTAAAATATGTATTTCAAGTTGAATGGGAAAAAGATGCTTTCTGTGTCTATATTTTAGATGTGTGCAAAAGATCCCAGCACACCACTTTGAAAAATTGTAACTAAAGACTCAGTTTTTCACTGTAAATTTATGTACACATCTTATATAAGTTTTTAATTAAATTAGAAATATAATAGAAATTAATAAATTCCTAACTCTATTCTATACATTGTCTAAGTTAAAAGAAAAAAGATCCCATGACATTTGTCTTACTCTTGAAAATATTTGTGGAGATAAAATTATTTTCTTCTTTGAATCATGAAATGAAAATGAAGTTGAAGATTAAAAAACTAGACTCTTTTTTGGTTGATATAATTTTTCTATTAAAATCAATATTTACAGAATTTATTGTATTAGTAGAATTTCATGACCTGTTTGAAATTATTTGTATCATGTTTCTTAATCCAGATTTCTGTGGCACCTCCCTTGACATGTTAACTGAGCCTAATGTTCATCAGTTTCTGTACTTAAATGTTACTGGCATTTATTCTCTCCAATTTGAGCCATAAATTCAATTGTGAGCTCGATAAAATATTGTTTGTGATGAAGAGTTGTGCTAAAATCTTAACTGTTTGAAATCTCAGTTTCACATTTAAGAAAGATATAAAAAGAACAGAAATAAAACTCTTCACACGCATATCTTAATGTTAAAGTTTTGTATTTATTAGATGTTCTTTGTTCAGGTTTTGAGGTGTGCATAAATTGGCAGAGAGAAGATAAAAATGACAAAAGACAAACAATAGAGAAACCGGTCAGAGATTTTGAAATCAATTTTGATTGAAATGGGTTTCTAGCTAAAACATCTTTGATATGCAGCAAACTTTTCTGGATGCACATACACATGGTCATCAGAACAAACACTTGTAGGCATTTACATATTAACATACATTGCTTTTACTTTAGTGTATCTACACAAGTATTTAAATATACAGAGATTATGTTTAATTGAAAGAGGACATATATATATATATACACACACACATATATAATTAGTGTTAAAATGTGCTATATTTATAGGGAAAGAGTGCCTAATATGTGTAGATATAGAAAATTAGGGCTTATGTATGCACACACACACATGTACAAATATGTTCCTTTTTTCTCTATATGTTTATATACAATATGTTTATTATGCAAATGATTATTTTCACATGAAAATTTTTAGAATATTCTTATATTTATATGAATAATATATCATGTTAGTTTCAACTTATAATATTGAGCTTTATTGATAATAATAACAATAACTTGTTTTGGGGATTCAAGTTTTATTATACAAAATTCAACATGAATATTATTTATGACTAAAGCCCAAAATATAGAAATATATATTTAGATTAGCACTCTATTCTATTTAATCCATAGGCATAAATAAATTATGATTTTATTATTTTCCATGTTATTATGAACTTCTTGACATTTTATGACATTCATCAGTTTTTTGTTTACTCTTTTGACTTTAACATGCAGTAGTTTTTTATCGCTTCCCAGAGATCTTCTTTACTTGAAATTGGCTTTCTATTCTCATATATGTTACTTTTGATGATAGATCGCAAGTTTTCTATTTGATAAATATTGGGAGAGGTATCATTAATATCACTGAAATATCTTTTGGCAAGATGGGCAATAATCAGTTTTGCAGAATATGAAGGAACGTTGTTGTAGGGATTTATATGAGACCCTTCCCCTAGTGGTCAGATGAACGGGTGAATTGTCATCCTTGGCATGCCAGAGAAACACTTGGAGTTTTAGACATGGAAGAGGTCAGATATGTTGTGACCAATGTCAAGAAATGGCAAATAAGAAAAATTATACAATAACAAAGAAAAGATATTAAGATATTGTTCTCACCAGAATCTGTCTTACACATTTATAAGTCTACCATTCACCCATGCATTGAATATTGCTACCACGTCTGGTCTGGGGCTTCTGCTATGTATTTAGAGATTCTTGATCAAATACAAAGAAGAATCTGCAATGTTATTGACTCTGACCTAGTATCTCTGCTTCAGTCACTTTCCCACTGCCATAACATAGATTCCCTGTGCCTTTTCTATAAATATTTTCATGTTCCCCAGTCATTGGACAGGAGTAGAAGTTTATCCTTTGTTTCCTGTTTTGGATTGGGTTTCCGGTTCATACTAAATTCTACGTCAATTCCATACTTCTAATATCTATGCATAAACTATAATATAATACTTATATTATTATTGGGTTTCTGCTTCCTTGTAAATTTTTTCCTTCTCTTTTACTTCCAGTAGCCCCCTTGCATCTTAGTGGCATTATTGTTTTGCTTGGAGTGAATTGATTAAAAAAAGTTTTTCTGGTAAGCTTTTGTACCTAGACTTTATGAATTTAAGTGCTGTATTACATAGGTGGTAACATTTCATCATTTTACAGTTGAAATAAATGTAACCATAAATTCTTTGCTAGCAGTTTCTTCTCTCACACTTCTTGCTTTCCAGTCAAAAAGTTAAATGCAATGTTAATCATTATCCTCTGTTTTCTTAATTCCTGTTCTTTTATCATTCTCTCGCCTTAATACTGTTTTCTTTGCTCATATTGTCTCACATTGCATCTTAGTAACTTTACATGCTTGGGTGAATAGCTCTTATCATTGTTTTTGTGCTCTGATCATTTTCAGCAGAAAAAACAAACATGTTATTTGTCAGACAAAGCTGAGATAACAAGCTCAAACATATTGCTGTTTCTGTTAGTAGACATGGTGGTTAAGAATTTTACATTAGAAGGCATCATTAGAGGAATCAAAGAAATCCATTATTGATGCTGTTGGTATCTTTAGTCCTGTTCAAAAGCATTTACACGGCCTTGAAGGTGATGAACTATTCTCTACCCTGCAACCCTTATCTCACAGATTGAATGTTGCCAGACTTTCACTACTATATAGCTATTACTATGACACATGTAGAAAACAGACTAACCACAAATGTATTCAAATGACAAATGTAACCTGGTCTATAAGGCAACACAGTGCCATCTACCATAAACTTTCTTTAAACTTAACTCAAAAATGAAAGGATTTGTGGACATATGTTTGTTGCAGCAACACTACGGACAATAATGGGTATGCCCCCATTCCCATAAATAGAGTAATGACTACTGTATGCATTGGTCTGTGGTCTTCAGTTGGAGATTCATTGTGTAAATCACTTGACTTACTTCTAGCAGTTGACTACTTCTTCTACGTGCCACTGGCGTATCTTATATGTGTTGTTCATGTCCTAAGTATTATCATTCATTACCAACCTTCCTGTGATTATTCTATTTAGTAGCCTTCTCTAGGTTACAACAATGTTTATATGGGCTTTTGTCCATGTTTTGGTGTGAGGAACCTGTCCCCACAGTTTGTAAAAGTATTTTTGATATACTGTGTGTGTGTGTGTGTGTGTGTGTATATATATACACATATATATATATAAAATTAATATATATATATATATATATATTAGTTTAAGCTGATGTGTGTGTGTGTGTATGTGTGTGTGCCTGCATATACATCTGCCAAAAAGATAAGAAAAAACAAACTTAAGCTTTTAGGTTTCCCCATGATGATGACAGCTTCTTCTCCTATATGCCGTGTTTCTTTAAGACATAGGCAATCATGGCTCTCCACAATTTTCTGTCTTTGTGGAAAGCCATAATTACTTATGTTTTTACTTCATCATAAATAGCCAGGATAGTAGTCTCTACAGATTTTATAAAAACTAATTTTTCAGCATTATTAGTGATGATAATTTACTTTTTGTTGGTAGTATTTTTAAAGATTTTGAATTCCGATCATGCAGAGAAATGATTTTAAAGTTGTTTTTATTATAAGCATTTTCGTTTCATATGATATAAATTTTAGCTTTGTCACTTTTTCTAATGGTTATGTCTTTATTAGTGCAGAACTGTCTAATATCAGTTTTTAATGTTTGAGTGACGAGTTGCTCTTGTTTATTGTAATTATATCTTTTTAATTCTTTTGGCTTTGAGTTGGTCACATAGATTGGGTTGTAATTTAAGGTGGTTTTTATTTTCTAATTGTTAAAATCTTTGGTATCAGAATTCACTTTCTATTTTCTTTTTGTTGTTCTCAAATGTATAATTGTCAGTTAGGTCTAAGATTAAGGAATTCTTTCTGTTCATTCTTCAGTTGATAGAAAAGTTCAGAAAATTGTTTTAAGAGTTTGGCAACAATTTTTTTCCATTATAGAATTTGTTCATTTTTTGGTTTATGCAATGTTTATTGTGAATAATTTGCATCAATTTGTGCTGGATTTGTTTGTAGTTTTCTTTGGTGGTTGTTGTTTCTTTGTTTCATTTCAATGTTAATATTATTTGTTGTTCCATGAGTTTTCTGCTGGAATGTAGTGATGTTTTTCTTTGGTAGCTTTGGCTTTTTGAAGTTTGGATAATATATATTTGGGTAGAAGTTTTTCATTTATACATGTAGTACTGAATAGGAGATATTTGTTTATTTTTTTTATATAGTTTCTCTTGTTTTCCTCCAAAGTAATAAATAGTTGAAGACTGTACAAAAATTGTCCATGATACTTATTGTCAGCTTTAACTTTATCAACCAATCATTTTTCAATAAGAAATCATGTGATATTTGAAGATCAAATGAGGATCACAAACTGACATCATATTGCCATTTCTGTTAGAGAATGTTGTTGTTTTAGAATTTTACGTTGTAACATATGTTGATGATATGTTTATATAAGACAAAAATCATAGACCAAATCAAAAATGCTAAAAGTTTCTTTTAAATGTAATTTTAAACAGTAAAATTCCCTTCCTAAACATTTTAATCAATCCCAATGGCCACATCTTCATTACTTCATTAGATAAAAAACTATAATACTGCCTCAATGTCAACAGTGAATGTCCCTACAGATACAAAATTGCTGTTATAAAACTAATCTCATCATTCCACACATTATTTCCAAAATAATTAGATAACATCAAACTTTTATTAATAATCGATCAATCAGTATATAGAACCAAATATTCACAAGGATAGCGTGGACAACTTGCATAGGAGTTGTGAATACAACTGGTTCAGTAATAGTTGAACATTAAATTAACAAAAGCACCATTGTACTTGGTCTTTTAGCAAAGACATGTTCTCAGTAGTGAGCAAGGCTAATTTTGAATTTCATTTGAAAGTGTTGGAATCTGTTTACATTAAGGCCTACTAGCCATCTCTCAGTAAACACAAGGAATGGTTGGTTGACCTAAAGGTAATTAGCCTGTAAGTTAGATTTTCTTTCATATAACAATAGATTTCCCCACTATATTGTAGATGAACAAATAAAAATTAATCTAAATGAAATGAATCAGAATAATAATCCACACAATAAGCATAAGAAAACAGTAATGCAATAAACTTATTTTGTGATAACCAGATACACCTTTAAACAGCACAAGAGAGCTATTAAAGCTATCATATATAAGAATATATATTGACCCTAAAAAACAGATCCAATTATTTATAATGCAAAATTAAAAACATTGAATCTCTCTGTCACTAATAGCACCACACCTAACAAAATATTAAAAATATACAGAATCAAATACATGAATTCTTATATCCAGGAAGAGAGTGAAACTTTAAACAACTTTCTGTTTATGTTGGTATTACTACCATAAAACTCTTTTGTAGATTAACTTACCATTTATATGACCAAAGTGTAATAAGATCATATCTTAACAAACATAATATTTCTACCAATAGAAGATTAATAATGGTCAATAATACTAACATCAAAAACAATATTATTTTAAGAAACTTCAAATGATCAAAAAACTTCTGATTAAAAAAAAAACTAAATAAAATGATCTTTCATTTAGGAGTCTGAATATTTTTAATAATTAATTTAAAAAAATTAACAACAGAATTTTTCAGAATTGATTTTACATGTCTAAAGATACTGGTATGATATCCAATAGCTTTTCTTGATTTTTCCAATGATGTCTTTTAATGTAAAATACTTAAATCATGTATGCTGTCACAGAAATGACAATACAATGTCAGTTTGTGTTTATGATCACATCTTCTGGCAATTAACATGTGTGTTTTTCTTGAGAATAACCAGAGACTGGTTAAAGGTGTTTGAAACAATGATGAATAATTTCTTTGGAGTCTTGAGACAGTCATTCATTCCCTTGTATGAAAACAAGAATATAAAAATTTTCTTTCCTTATGAGATGTATTCAATAATATAGGGAGAAGTGAAAAACCCACTGATTTCTGTCTCTCTTACAAACACACACACACACACTCTCTCTCTCTATCTATCTATCTATCTATCTATCTATCTATATATATATATATATATATATATATATATACAAGGGAGAATGAGAAACAAACAAGTAAAGATATATGTTTATGAAGCTGTTTCAATACACATGTGCAAATACACATACACATAAAACAAAATGATCTGCTTTTATTGAATATACAATAGTTTTGTTTGTCTTTGTTATTCTCTCTCTCTCTCCATATATATATATATATATATATATATATATATATATATATATATATATATATATACATATATATATATATATATATATATATACATATATATATATATATATATATATATATATATATATATATATACATATATATATATATATATATAAAGAGAGAGCGACATATATGTACAAGCTTTTTATATATACAATATATATATATATATATATGGAGAGAGAGAGAGAAATATAGTTTGAAGGTGAAATATAGTTTTATGGGATAAAGTGCTCAATATCAGAGATAGAGCGTATGTAAATATAAATATAAAAGTGAACATTGACGTCAACACTCAGAGGTGACAGGCTGTTTCATGCTAGATTGTGCATCTAGCATCAAACAGCCTGTAGCATCTGAGTGTAGACTTCAATGTTCACTTATATATATATATATATATATATATATATATATATAGGAAAATTATATATAAATTTTTATATATCAAAACAATTTTAGGGAAATCTATAACAAAATGGAAAATGTTTTTGTGTGATGCCTTTCATCTTTTATGGCTTCAGTGGATTAATGTAATGTTTATGTTGATGCAACTATACGTGTATTTAAAGGAGAGGAGACACTGAGTAATTTTAAATTTAATTTTTTTTAAATATATGTTTTGGGTATATAGTCTAGCTGATTTCATTTAGTTTCTTCTTGTTTATGTATGAATGATCAATAAGTTCATAGTCATTAGGTAAATTTTTATTTGAAAATTTCAATGTGTAATATTTAATGTGATTAATGGAGAGTGTGTGAATATTGATATACTTTCATAAACAATTTGAATTAGGTTACTTTGATAATGGTCAATTTCAAGTAGACTATGAAATATATATATATATATATATATATATATATATATATATATATATATATATATTGTATCTTTCACAGTTACAGAATTTAAACCATCAATGCATACACTCACCTTCAAGTTCTTTTCTTTGACAATATTTGCCAACAATCCTCAAAAAAGAACATGCTACAATTGTGAAACATTTAGCTTAAATGTTCTTGCTGGTATTTTTAAAAATGTTTTATCTGTTTCAGTACAGAAATGTTTTCATCTGTTGACAGAGTTTGAAACAGAATCTGCTTTTAATTCTAATAATGCTATAATGCTTCAATGAAATCTAACAGGTGGATCAATAAGTCTGTAACCTGACAAACAGATATGAGCTAAACAATCTATATGATTTACATTTACCACTTAAATAAGTTCACTGACTAGGAAAGAAATCTATGTATGAAAAGATTGTTGAAATATGAGAGCCAATGGAAACTTGTTTCTTTTAAAAAAGAACCTAAATATTATATTTTGTAGGGATTAAAATATTCAAGAACCAAAACTAATAACACTCTTATTCTGCAAAAATCAAATTTCTAAAATAATTATAGAAGAGGCCAATTCTTTTTTTGAATAGCTCATAATTGAAGTCAGAAAAGAGGAAACATTTTTGACTTTTCTTATAAATAAAAGCTCCTCCCTAAATGACCTGCTCTGGTGTGTAAAGGTATAAAATCAATGCTAGTGTTCTGTGTAGTAAAATTTATTTATATCTTGATTAATATTAACATTGTGACATAAAGATTAAAATTAATTCTGCCTAAGGATTTGTTTTTCATGTGAGAAAGAAGAACCAAATGTTGGGTCAAGGAAGATTATTAAAAACACAAAGTCATTTTCATTAAGTAAAATTAGTGCTATTTGTAAAATTTTCTTCCAAGATCCCAGTGAAATCTGAAATTTTAAGAGATTTTCCTTGATGAGAGAAATTAATATTCCAGCTTTTGTTCAGACAGTTGGACTTGTTCATACTGTTACTATGCCACAATGCTTAAGTTGATACATTCTTCAACCTTCTTTTTTAATCAGGTGACCTTAAATGAACTCGAATTTAAATGTTACTCATGCTACCAATTAAATTTAAGAATAATCTTTCCATCTTAAGAGAATTAGAAAGTAACTGTTCAACAATTTTGAAAAGAGAAATGAGGAGAAAAGATATTTGCAGGTTATCTTCTACAGAATAAAAATTCAAGTTCAATATTCCACTTTTAGATAAACCAAATTAACATTTTAAATAAGACAGTCATTATTAAATTCTAATGTAGACTTAAAAAGCAGTTTTAAACTAATTTATTGTGAAATAATTAAGTACACTTGTGCAATTAAAACAAACAAGTGATTAAGTAATTTTGTTTTTCAGTTTGCCAGACTAACAAATAAAAATGTCACTTTCTCTCTGAAACATACAAGGTCTATCTATTTATCTAATTCTGTTCATATATATATATATATATATATATATATATATATATATATATATATATATATATATATATATATGGGTAGAATTTTTCTAAATTTAACTCAAAAACAATTTGGTCATTCTCCAACACTAAAAAAGATTTTCAACAAAAATAATATTAAGGTAAGCTCTAGCTGTACTAAAAACATTATTTTTTTTATTATATATCACATCACAACATAATAATATATTAAGAAAGCACACTAACCAAATATTAAATAAGAATCCTACCAAAGGTCAATGCAACTGCTGTAAAAAAGTAACCTGCCAACTAAAGGGCCAGTGCATGACTGAAGACATAATCTACAGAGCTAGGATTAATTTAGATGATGATGTTAAATATTACTTTGGTCCCTCAAAGAACAACTGGAAACTGCATTTTTCCTATCACCAAATGACACTGAACAATATTAAATACAACAACTGCACAACACTCTCAAAGTATTTTTGGTGATTAAAAAACAACTATAAGAAAGCTAAACCATACTATTGAAAGGGAGACAGATGTAACTTGTGTTTGTTGGAGAAGCTTGTTAAAACAATTAAATAACACTAACTTGCTGAACAGGAGAAATGACTTGATCACTACATGTATACATAAAACCAAACACCCGCTCAAACACATTGACCTCAATTAGAATAGATTTTATGATTATTAATATAACATGTAACAACTATTAATATTCATAGAATCCATCATTAATAGCATTTTTTATATATCTATACATGTATATAATTCCATATTATAGATCGTACTCAAATTAATTTATGATGTGTGTATATGTAATTTCACTTTTGTATGTATAAGGCTAGGTTCCAAATACATTAGATATATAGTCATAACCTATAATTATGTTAACATCATATAAGCTAAGTTTATTCCATAAGACATTACTTTAATAATATATTTTAATAAGCACCAATTATATCTGTTACAACTAACAATGGTTTTGTATGCAAAAAAGGGAACTATCCTCTTTGATACATAGAGTGTTTACAGAAATTCAAATTATTTAAATTAATTTTTTTTGTCTTTTAAAGTTAAGAATTTTAATGATATAAATTATAAATAATTAATTCTAATATTATAGACAACAATAATAAAATAAATAAGTCTTAACAAACAATTTTAAATCAACACCAAGAGAACAACTGAATTTCATAACACTTAATGGTCAGTGAGTATTTTGCACCTGAAGATTGTGTGTCTGCATGAAACTCTGAGTCATGTTATCAATGTAGGATTTTATGTATATTTACTTATACTTAATATTTCTGTTATATAACATTGAGCACTGTTTTAATATACCTGAAAAAAAATATGTATGTATGTATGTATGTATGTATGTATGTATGTATGTATGTATGTATGTATTTATCATACCCATATATATATATATATATATATATATATATATATAAAAACACTAATAGTCACTCATATTAACCCCTCTCTCTCACACACACACACAAACACACTAATTAATATATGTGTCTGTGTGTATAGAGAGAGAGAGAGAGAGGTTGGGATGTGCTTATTACCCTTCCAGGTGTATTTGCCTCTCTATAGACCTAGTCATATAGATTTTTTTGGCTAGAGAGATATTTTTTGTTTATAAATTGTCCTTATGTGTCTGGCAATTAATCGATGAATAGTTTTAAAATTAGCAACCTATTACTCTATGTGAATTCTTGTCTCTCCATTTGTGGAAGAAATTCACAATATTTTCATCATGAATTTGTTAAGTCTTTTGGGTGAAGGAAAAGTAAGTCAGATGAATTAAAAGAAAAAAGTCAATTATAACAAAAACTAAGCAGCAAATCTTGATGGATATTTTCAAGAAGACAAAGAAAAAGGAAGATAGAAAAGAGAATGAGAAAAAATAAGACAGAAAAGATAAATTTGAGAAAGAAACTTTAAAGAAAAGACTGCAGGAGAAACATATCAAAGTTTATAAGAATGAATGAAGAAAAATATGAATGAATTAGAAAGACATGCAGATTTCCCAGTCATTCAACTGAAAGAAAGAAATGTTTTTGAAGACTGTGGAAAGAAAAACTTGAAGGAAGAAAAAAAGGAAAGAAATGATGATTGAATGAAGGAAATAAAGAAAGAAAATCTACAAGACAAGAAAATGGGCTAAAAAATAACATAATGTAAACTTAAATGCAAGAATGAATAAATAACAAAAAAAAAAAAAAGAAAACATAAGAGAAAAAATCAAAGGAGAAACAATGAAAAGAGGAAAAATAAAAATGAAAGAATTAGGAATAAAGCAACTCCTGCTCTAAGGAATTCCCAAAAGAAATAATTTGTTCTGAATTTCTGTCAGACATTATTCTAAATTGCTTAGAATAAGTAATGGCTGTCTTGCACAGTCAAATTGACAAAATGGATTCTTTGCACTTGTATTGCCTAAGGGCAGAGAACTCTCGAGGATGGCAAATAGATTCAACAATCAACAAATTGCAAAACTTAGTGGTAAGCATTACTTAAAGAAATGATTGGATTGGAAAAGTGCCAAAATCATTCAGAAATAGTTAACCAGAATATTGAAGAAACATTTATGCCATCCATGACAATTTAAGTGGAATATTTCTCTTAAATCAAAACTGATGCCAATGTTTTTATAAAGTGATAAAATATATCTAACTTTGTCTTGATTTTCTGCAACAAACATTTGATCCTGAATAAGCAATGTATGATTGAGGGTTGGACTGATGATAAAGTTAGAAAAATATAAAGTGACTTTATTTAGTAAGCTGGTACAGGTCTCCAGGATTGACTGAAGTAAAGAGCTGAATATATAAGACAAAAAGCAAGTGATTTGATCTATATAAGCTTTAAAGCTGTTTAGAATATTACATGACTATGTATATACATTCATTTTCATTTGTGTTATATTCAATTATGTCCATATTCTAACAGTGACCATGGAGTATTTCAATAAAAAGGAGAGAGAAATCATTTACTTTTGACATGACAGAAAGAAAGCTTTAAAATTGTTCAACAAAAAAAAAAAATTTTGGCTTCATTTGGAATATAAAGAAAGAAGTGTAGATATTAATCCAGAATGTCTTTGAAAATCATGCTTCATGCAGTTAATGCTTGTGTTAATAAAACTAAATTTCATCATGAAATCAAATTTTTATTTAAAACAATCTTCCAAATGTGTTAGAATAATATTTCTGTGTTATTATAATTACAAAATCATTTTCTCTTTTAATATTTGTAGTATTTTAGTTCAAGTATTATCAACAAATTCACTGTTTAGTGTATTGAATTATTCCCTCTTCATGAAAATAACTTTTTATTAACAAATATCTTGGTTTATAATCATACACAGCAAGAACAAGTGGAGCCTGCTTAATGACAGCGGTAGTTGAGAACTTTCCATAAACTCTTGTGGTTTATATTTTAACCAAGGTACAAGTCAGGATTTCAAATGTTTATTTTCAAGGCAGGGAGGCCCATGCCATTTGAAATATTACTCAAATTTAGTCTTCCTTGTCCACATTTCTTTTGAACTGACTTTGTAATAAATTAAAGTAAATTTGATAAATATTGATAATAAACAGAAAGATCAAATATTCACCCTGTTTGTAAATACATAACTCCAGACAGCAGTGGTAAAAAAGAAAACTTCTAATTTGCAAATATTATTATGAATAAATACTATTTTCTATAAATGTTTATTAATCAGACAGAGTTTTATATATATATATATACTATTTTAAAAACAAGGAATTTATTAATGGTAATAGTCTCTAAGGCCCTTTCAACCAACATCTCATCAGGAGAAAATCGTTGGAAAATTGATAAATTAAATGAAAAGAACAGCAACGAAAATGAAGAGCAAAAAAGGGAGGGGAAAACACGCTAAAATTACATATAAGTATATATAGTTATAACGAGGGGAGGGGAAATTGCGTGTAAATAATTAGCGAGGGACAGTTAAAATACGACTTGGCAAGATAGATAAAATGTGTTATCTTCCCTCTACAAATATGGAATCGGCTATTGCTCAACATCTAGTAGAGAATATAGCCTGTGCCAAGTTGTATATGAAAGAGTGGTTCAAAATTTTATTCACATAGCTGGTTCCAACAATCATTTGATGATTTTGGAATCAGTCTGTATAGGATTACGGAAATCGTCTCTTTGCCGGCAGAAGGATTTCGTGAAGTCCCTTAATTTGTGGGGGATATTTTATTTTAAGTGTCCCTCGCTAATTATTTACACGCAATTTCCCCTACCCTCGTTATAAGTATATATACTTATACGTTATTGATTTTAGCGTGTTTTCCCCTCCCTTTTTTGCTCTTCATTTTCGTTGCTGTTCTTTTCATTTAATTTATCAATTTTCCAACGATTTTCTCCTGATGAGATGTTGGTTGAAAGGGCCTTAGAGACTATTACCATTAATAAATTCCTTGTTTTTAAAATAGTATATACATTTTGTACCTCTAAGCATTTGTATATATATATATATATGTGTGTGTGTGTGTGTGTATATATATATATATATATATATATATATATATATATATATACACACACACACACACACACATATATATATATATATACAAATGCTTAGAGGTACAAAATGTATATACTATTTTAAAAACAAGGAATTTATTAATGGTATATATATATATATATATATATATATATATATATATATATATATATAGTGTGGAGCGGTTACAGTGTCAGCATTTCATCCACCCATGAGGCCTGGGTTTAAATCTCACCAAGGAGGTGACTTCTTAATAATATTAACTTGAGAGATGATCCCAGCATATAGCACAATTGGGAAGTACCTGGAAACTGTACCATGCATTGACCCAAACCATATAAGGTTAACTGGGTAGACAAAACTATTTGGAAGCTGTCAAAGTTTGCACTAGCATAATGTCACAAGTTATGATCAAGGGTCCAAACAAACTGGCCTTGTTCAACTTTTGATCATACCAGATTATGCACTCTCACACAGTAACTAAAGTCTGTTCAGTATAGTTGCAGCGTAAACCACAGATTGACCCTGAGGGTGTTTAATAAATACAAATGTGCCTAAGCAGGTGTCTGCAACAGTAATTAGCTAATCTCACTAGCATATGAGCAAAAGACTAACTCAAAAACAAGTAATCAACCATTTATATGTATATATATATATATATATATATATATATATATATATATATATATATATATATATATATATATATATATATATAATACTAAAAAGAAAAATAGTGGGCAAGACGAGAGTCAGGCCAATGCTTGGATATTTTTTAAAAGTGCTCTTACACAATTCAAAAAAATTGAATTTGTAGAGCTGGTAATAAAATCTAAGATTATGAAAAAATTTTACCTAAGCTTATATATATACATATATATATATACTAGCAATGATATCTGGCATTCCTTAGGGAAAATAGGAATATATAATAACATAGAAGAAATATATTAAAGAACACATTTTTCCTAACAAAATACAACAAATAAAAAAAATATTTACTGTATTTAAACATGAAAAAGTAGCTATTAATGATGTTGTAAACAAAACAAATGATGTAATCTGTTAGTTTGACAGGACTTCTGGGTGTAAAAAACTAGAACTTCTATGAATCGGTACCATTCTGATCTAAGGAAGCCAGAGAGCAGATGCTCTCTGTGAAATAAATCATTTATAAATTTTCCATTTTGTCTCATCCATTTTTGTTTTGGATACTACAAACACGCATGTATGATTGTATATTTACTCATATGTATAAGTCTATTCATATTTGTTTGTATGTAGGTTTATGTTCTTTTACTAATGTGTTTTTACTTTGTATATATTTATATTTTGTTATTTTTCTTTTATATAGAATGGATGCGTGATATATATATATATATATATATATATATATATATATATATAAAAGAATATCAAACACTTAAAATCCCATCTTATATTATTTGATTTTATTACACCCCCACCACATAGATAAATGGACTGCTCTATTCTCATTATAGTACAGTATAAATATTAATATTTAAATTATGCAATGGTAAGTTTTTGATTGGGACATGACAACTGAATTGTGCACAAAACTCAGAGTTATGCTACTAGTGAGGAAAAATTTATATTTATTATTAATATGAATTATTGATCTGATATTAGCACTATTTTATTAACACCAGCGCATTACATTCATTCATATATATATATATATATATATAGGCAAAATGAGAGAAAGAAAGAAAGATAACTGTGGACATAGGAATCAACACTGTAAAATTTATATCTATAAATGCTCTATCTCCAATATTGAGTACTCTGCACCTATAAATATAACAAATTTTATAAGATATTAACACCAAATATTGTTCATGTTGATTTTATCCTATTAATTAGCAGTAGAAGAAATTCTTCATCTATACCATGTCATCATCATACCAATTTCTGGAAGAGCATTTTAATCATTTATAAAAATGGTTAGGAGTGAGACTCTTCTACCTGCATAATGGAATTTTCAATGCATCCTAATTATCACCCATTTGTGGGTGTGTCACAGTTTAATTTTCCAATTGCTCATGAGACCCAAAATCTTTACTTCGAATTTGATTGTCTGCTTGACTTACTGAATGCCAATTATTTGTTCTCCAACAATAAAAGCTGAAATTTGAAACAGGTTCAATGTTATTAAATCAACATCAGTCTCAATTTTATTTTATAAAATATTTTTGTGATCGCCAAAATTTCAGAGTAAGTTTTCATGAGAGAGATTTTCATGAAAGAATCCAAAATTTGGAATAAGTGAATCTGACTGATGGCTGAAGGAATGAGGAGATTTTTTATTAGCAGACAACAACAAAAACATTGGATATGCAGATAACACTATGTTGGTTAAGAATTATTTAGACAAGTTAATAAAGAAAAGCAAGAAGAAAGAACTAACTATTAACTGTAACAAGATAGAATTCATGGTGACCATAAAAGAAAAATCTAATCTTGATGATATCATTTTGGCAAGAGTGCGAGGTATGAATCCACTATTTTCACGTCAGTTTCTTAGCATAATGATTTACACAATCATAATCTCTAAAATTTGTAGAGGTTCAAGGTAACAAAATGCTTTGGGAGTTTTATATTTTGGGAATTTATTTAAGAAAATAATGGTTTTTCTTATTTGATCTTGTAAGCTAGCATTGGCCTCTGTTCAAAAAGGAGCAAAATGGAATCTGAGCCAAGCAACTATAAATACTGAGAAGGGGAAAAAGGTTAATGTCCTGAAAGTGAAGGTGTCACATATGCATGGCTATTACTAAGAAAAGAATTTTCAAAAATCCTGCTTTTTCTGTGATCCTGGCTTTCTTAAGTGATGCCCATTCTGCAGGCTTTTATGCAAACAGCCTTTGGGTCAAGTTTCCAAATGCTTTAAGCCTTTTACCATTTATGTTGATTGCTTCAGATGTGTTTGCTGTGGACAGCTAAGCTGGACGATCTCTCCTTACAGAAGCAAATCCAAGAGAAATCCTTCAGCATAGGAAAATAAAGAGGAAAAAGGAAGGAGAAAAACTAGGGAAAGGTGCAGAAATCTTATTGGATATTTGGAAATCAATGAAAACTCTTAAAACAATTGGATAAATGCTGTTTGTAGATAGCAGGGTAGAATATGGTATTGAGGAGGGTGAGAATTTCTCAAGTAGGAAAAAGATAAAGGGATGAAAGAAATCAAGAGTAAAAGGTGTTTTAAAACAAGAATTTAAAAGAATGAGCAACAACAATGAATGATAGATAGGAAGAAGGAAAGAAGAATGAGAGAGAAAATTGAAAGGCAAGTGAATAAGAAGGAAACAGATCAGTAAAAAAGATGATTTAAAAAATAAAAGGGAAAAAGGACAAATAACAATTAAATTTTCAAATTGGCCAAAATAAAAGGTAAATAAATATGACAGTTTTAAAATTGTGTCTTGAGTGAATAAGAGATAAATTAAACAAAATATTTGGTTGTAATTAGTCAAGTGAATTATTTAGTTTTATCAATATAGAAAGAATTTAATTGCTTTATTTTGAACTTCTTGTCTGCAGGAAACCTGTTCTTTTTCATGTAGAATGAACTAAAATTTTCTACAAATTAAAGATTGTCAATTATATTATAAATAATAACACTGAAGAGATATTAGAGTTTATGAATGTTTGAAAATTTGTTTTAGGTTTGAAATACGTAGAAAGAATATCAAACTCGTATTTAGTTGGCAGAACATTTCAAAGTAGCTGAATGATTAAAAACAATATCTTCAACAAAAACAAAACTGTCACAAGAAATTAACAACAGAACTATAAAGCCAAATTGATCATGCAGTACAACAGACTGATTATACAAATCTTTTATCCGATTATTATTAATCAATTGTGGATATAATTAATCAGCACATGGGAATGCTAACTTCAAAACAGAAGTCTGTGTCCTCAAGAGGTGCAAGGATGAAAACTGAAAAGAAAATGGAAAAAATTTCCAATGAAAAAGGAGACAGATTTATTCAGTAATGACACAAGGGGGAAAAAGTAACTGGAATAAATAAATCCTAAAACTAAGATAGTTTTCTAAAATAAAGGCCTAAAACAAAATTCTCAGTTGAAGATATTTTGTTGTCTCTTGAAGATATCCTATGCAATACTGGAAACAACTGACAAGTGCATTTTGTAAGAAAAAGAGAAGGCCAATTTTTATCTGAGTTTTGTGTAAAGTGGCTCCTAAGATATTGTCTTTCCTTTGTCTTTGATAAACATCTGCTAAAATTTACACTCTATCTTAAGGTTGACACTATAATCAATTATAAGATAGAAAATTAGTGAAGTTGTTGTTCAAATTGAACTTATGTGTGAAACTTAATATAAATATTAATGATTTGTTTTGAACAAGCACTGATAACGTGAGAGAACATTAATATATATATATATATATATATATATATATATATATATATATATATTCTTGCGTGCATCCATGTTTATATCTATCTACCTCATATGGATGTTATACAAGGCATCCAACTCATTAAGAAATTTAAGTAATCAGAAGTTTAAACAATCAGCTATATACAACCATCTTCTAATATCAATGATTCAAAGTTGACTTCAAGCAAATGAACACTGTAGGTCTCAAAGAAGACTATCCTTTACTAAATCTCAAAGACTGGTGATACAGAATCACAAACAAGGAATTGTATCAAATAACAGAAACCATGTCACTTAAAGACTTTCAACAGCTGCAGCAACTAAAATCGATCAAAAATATAACAAAGGCCAGTGCAAGAGTCTCGTACCCACCCCCAAACATATGATAACCTCCCCAACACTCTACTACATCTTAGTTTTCCAAAGGTAGTATCCATATAAATTACAAATTTTATTGTAAACTAATTATGCACAATAATCTATCACATGCAGTACAAGTGAACAATTCAACTAGAAAAATTGAAAATAAATACAATGTATCTAAATACAAATTTGAAACATGATAGAAACATAATAGATCATTCCATCTCAAATAAATCAACAATGTTTTGCAGGAATTTTTTACATCATCTTCAGATTGTTCTTGTTAAAGTGTTGAAGAATTTTAAGACATTCAACAACATAGATGAAAAGTGAAATTTATAAAATGTTTTTTTCAAGACTTGAGCAAAATAAATTAATGAATTTGGACAAAAAATGACCCCCAGGATGACGTCAAAATCTGAAAACTTTTTCCTCCATTAATAGTCAGTGGTGCTAGTTTAATTCTTAATGTATATAAATGTAAGCAGAAAAAAGGCAAATGTTGATAAGATAGCAAGGGTTACAAAGCACTACCCAGGGCCTCTAATCAGGCTTACCCCGCATGGTCAGTGGGTTTGGGGTTAGTACATGTGAGCCCTGCATACAACTAGAAGGGAAAATGATGATATAATGAAAATGTTGACTTTTAATGAGATAGAGGTAGGTGGTAGATGGCAAAGTGCATAATGCAGTGCACTGAATAAATATTCATCCCCCACCCCCACTTTGAAGTTGTCCATATTTTGTAGTGTTAACTTATGCATGAGACTTAATATAAATACTGATGATTCTTTTTGATGTATTAATATAAATATTGATAATTTTTCTTTAAGATAAGTGCTCCTGAACTGGCTCCTGTTCTCTATAAACTCAAAATAAAATTCCTTCCTGCTTTTTGCTTTCTTGCTTGCTGGAAATCCTCCTTTCTCACTTCAATCTTTAAGAACTCAAGTGCACTCTCTGATACTTCTATTAGCCTATTAGCCATCTTTGTCTTTTTGACAATGTACAGGAGGCTCTAATCAACTCTGAATTGGTTAAACATTTCCTGTCACTGGGTTTTCTTTCAAATAAGCAGTATGTCTTTCACTTCCCTAGGTTAACTGCGGATGCATTAACAATTATTGCGGAAAGAGTCTATCAAGTGTTAGATAAGAATGGTGAAATTCTTGCTGTTGCTTTGGATATCTCAAAGACATTTTACAAGGTTTGGTATGATGGTCCTCTTCACAATTTGAAAAGTTATGGTGCTTCTGGAGAAATTTTTGAACTGATTCAATCTTATCAAATTGTGAAATGAAAATTATCTGGAATGTCCACTCTTCAAGATCTTTTTGTTCTAATGCAGGTGTCACCTAGGTCTCTATCTTTGGACCTATGTTGTTCTTCCTGATGTCATCAGCTTTCAACTAGGTATCTATGCTAATAACACATCTATTTGCTCCCATCTTAATAGTAAGTCTGATAGGTTTGACAAGGTCAAATTGGCAGCTAATCTAAAAAATGACCTACAATCTGTTGTTAAATGGGGCAAGGAAAGGCTTGTTACTTTTAATGCCACCAAAATGAAATTGCTCTCTTTTAATCATCTTAGAGAATCCTTTTTTGCTTTCCATCAGCATGGATGATGCTAATCTTTAGGATAGTGACTCATTGCACCTTCTCCAGCTAACATTTTCCACTGACATGAAATGAAAAGAGTATATTGAATCAATTATTTGGTCTGCTGCTAGAAAGTTTTGTTCACTGTGTTGTGCTAGACAAGTTTTCTTGCCAGAATCCATCTTACATATTTCTAAATATGTAAGATGCCTGCCATTCATCTATGCATTGAATATTGCTGCCATTTATGTTCTGATGCTTCTGCTATATGTTTAGAGATTCTAGATAAAATACACCTGACATCTCAGTTTCAGTCACTTTCCCTACCACTATAATGTAGCTTCCCTGTGCCTTTTCTATAAATATATTCATGGTAATTGTTCTGATGAACTTTCTTCTTTGGTACCCAGACTTTATGAATTTAAGTGCAGTAATAGATTGGCAGCAAAGTTTCATCCTTTTATGATCAAAATAGCAAGAGGTTCTATGTTAAGAGTTTCTTCTCTCATAATTCTTGTTTATGGCACTAATTTTCAGTTTCTTGCTTTCCAGTCAACTTTGATCTTCAAAAATTCAAATGCAGATTGAATGAAGACCGTCTGTAAATACACATTTTCAAGTTTTGCCATATATTCTCAACTAGATTTAGGTCTAAATTTGACTGGGCCATTCTAACACATTAATATGTTTTGATCTAAACCATTCCATTGTAGCTCTGGCTGTATGTTGAGTTTCTAAGTATAGCTTAGATGACCACAAGGCCAAACGTATGCTCATTATGGTGATATGCAGTGTTAGGTTTCTGTTGCATATAGTGTTTTGCATTAAGATAAAAAAGTTCAATTTTGCTCTCATCTGAGCAGAGCACTTCCTTCTTCATGGCTGCTGTGTCTCCCAAATGGCTTGTGGAAAACTGCAAAGTGGGACTGCTTATGTCTTTCTTTCAACAACGACTTTCTTCTTGTCACTCATTGTGGTGAACAGTCACGTAGAAGCAAGTAAACCAGAGTGGCTTGCATCTGGTGCAAAGGAAAATACGTGTCTTACCATCAACATGTAACATGTGGGATCAGAATTTTGTTCCTTGAAAATGGCATTAATCTCCAGTCAGTCTATTCCAGCAGTATGTGCTGTAACAGGAGTTTTTTGTATAGCTTGGCATGGTTCGACCAATAGCAAGTCGTGTGCTGATTGGTCAAACTGGAGGAGACTATTTGCTTGGGTAACTGAGAGCAAAAGTGAAGAATGCTGATTGGTTGGTCAGCCACAGTGTTGGCCTGATAAAAGAGGGCTGAAGTAGTGAGAAGGCAGAATGGTTTTATGTTGGTGAAGTGTGTGGAATGCAAGAACGGCAGATTGAACAAGCGGTATCTTGTATTGTACAAACAACGTCCAATGTGGAAAAGTTCAAAAGCTTGAATTCTTATGCTACGTATTGTACATGCTTGATAGACACTAGAGTTTTCCAGGAGAATCTTGCTCAAGCTTTCCAACTGCTCCCACCAGCTTATTGTCCTACAAATTCCTTTCCTGACACTTGGGTGTCCATTAAAGACATTTTCAGTTATAGACTAATTATGAGAATGCCCCACTGGCTGTGCTGTTTTGGAATTGCTCAATCCTAACTTTCTAGCCATGGCAATTTGGCTTTTATCAAAGTTTCTCAGGTCTTTCTTCTTGCTCCTTTTTTTAATCAGATTCTCCCCATGTGAGACAGCAAAGCCACTAAACCACAAAGAGTTACTGAGTGTTAAAGAAATAAAAAACAAATATTATTAAGGAGCGAGAACAATAGAAGAGTAATCAAGAAGACAGTAGATAATAATTGACATTGCATTTGAATATTTGAAGATTAAAGTTGGCTGGAAAGCATGGAGCCAGAAGAGAGTTCCACAAGCGAGAAGTGTGAGAAAACAAACTGTTAGCATAGAACTTATGGCTACATCTAGCCAATTCAACTGTGTCACAATTTAGTGTTGTACTTAAATTCATAAAGTTTAGGTACCATAGAAAAGATCTTATCTGAACAGTTACCATGAAAATATTTATAGATTATATTTATAGTAGAAGCAACTTTATGACTGAAGCTGAGGACCAATAATATTGTTGATTTTTCTTTGGATTTTACCAAGAATCTCTAAATGTATAGCAGGAGCATCGAACCATATATAGCAGCAATAGTTAAAGAATGGATGAAAGGTAAACATACAGATATGTAAGATAGATTCTGAAAAGAAAAACTGTCTAGCATGACACAGTGAACCAACTTCCTTAGCAGCTGACCTACCATTGGATTCAATATAGTCTTTCCACTTCATGTCATTTGAGAATGTTACTTCAAGAAAGTACAAGTCACTTTCCTGGAGATTAGCATCTGTCATGCTGATAAAAGGCAGAAAGGGTTCTTTTAGATGATTAATAGAGAGCAGTTTTGTTTAACAAGTCATTCTTTGCCTCAGTTAAGAACAGATTGTAGGTTGTTTTTGAGGTCAGCTGCCAATTTAACCATATCAAACTGATCAGACTTACTTTTGAGATAGGAGTAAATGGTTGTCTCATCAGCATAGATACTAAGTTGAGAACTCATACCATTAGAAAGGTCGTTAATGAAAATTCAGAAAAAAGTAGGTCCAAGAATAGAGCCCAGGGGTAGACCTGCATTAGTATGAAAGAATCTAGCACAGTGGCTGTTCAGGACAACTTTCATTTCATGATTAGATAAGAAAGACTGAATCAGTTTAAAAATTCGTCCAGAAGCACCATAATATTTCAACTTGTGAAGAAGATAAGTATTTCAAACCCTTTTAAATGCTTTTGAGATGTGCAAAGAAAAAGGCTGAGTTTCATCATTCTTATTTCCACAATAATTGTTAATATATCAGCAGTTGACCTAGAGAAACAAAAGTCATACTGCTTGTCTGAAAGTAGGCCCCTTAAAGACTGGAACAACAGATGAGGGTTTCCAACAAGCAGGAAAACAAGATGCAGCGAGGCATTTATTATACAGTTTAGAGAGAACAGGAGCCAGTTCAGGAGCACATTCTTAAGAGCTATTACTGGGATACTATTGGGTCCATATGCTTTGTGGGAATCAAGATTAGAGATGAAAGCAGAAACCATGAAAGAGGTTATATGCATATCACTCAACAGAGATTCAGTTCTAAGTGGAAAGTCAGGTAAGGATTCTCCAGATGAGTCAAAGGTAGAGTTTGAAGAGAATTTATGGGTAAAACAATCTGATTTATCACCAAAAGATGTTAATGCCTCAAATTGATAGAAGAGAGGAGGAATAGAAAACTTGTTCATATTTAATACATGATTATAGAGCCACCAGTAGTCAAAGGAGCCAAAGTTGTTAGATGCCATATGGTATCTCACTCTCTCAGCAAACAATGACATAGTTCCTTCAAGGGTCAATTTACATTTATTATGTGCAGCAACAAATAAGCATCTGTTGTGATCAGAACTGTCATGAACTGCAGCATTAAATACATCAAACCTAAATACTTGAGTTTGATTTAATTATAAACTTATCTGATTCTGAAATGAGCATTTGTTATGAGACAGTAACTGTCATTCTTTCCATGTGTCACGGGTCATAATATTTTGGCTCATAAGTGTAGTTGAGAGCAAGAGAGAGCACAAGAAAGAAATATTCATATCTCTTTTGAAATATCAAGAGTGATGGAAAATGGTTAAAATATAAAGTTAGAAACACTAACAGAAATGGGAGTCCTTATCTTATTGTTAAACATGTGCAAATAAAAATCAATAACATTATTGCTAAAATTGTTTTTCACTCTTTTTTAAAATGTCCATTTGAATTTGCTTTTGTTAGATTGAAGAGGGTTAATGTTAAAATTGAAAAAGTAAAGATATGTTTGAATATAAATCTGGTGAAATCAAAATATATACACTTTCCAAATATTCATCTTCAAATTTTTGCAAGACTTGAATATGACTTTATTTTGACTTTGGAAATGAGAAAATAAATATTCATTTAAAACACTACAACCAGGAAAATATTTTGACTGAGTGGAGGAGGGTAACATCTGAAACCTTTAAAGCAAAACAGTTATTGATTATTTAAGAAACAAAAGAAAAAAAATACAAACATTAAACTGAATTGTAGATGAATATCCTATGCGAAAACATCTTGTGAAAATATTGTTACACAAATACTGTGAGAATGATTGAAATTCTTGTAGCTCCAGTATAAATAAGAATTTCATTTGCCCTTGGTCCAGATTATTTCCAGAATCTGTAAGAATTTCATCTGCACTTAGTTCAGAATATTTCAGGATCTATTAAAATTACCTTCGCACTTGGTCCAGAATATTTCCAGAATCTGGTAAAATTTCATTTGTACTTTTTTCTTTCTTTTATGTCTACATAAAACAAAATCTGATTCTTTTTAAATGGAAAAGAAAAAAAAACAGATTAATTTTATTTAATTTATGTCATTTTCATATTGATATTTCATCAAATTAGATTTCCTCTTTTGAACTAAATTTTTGTATTTTCATTCATTTGATAAAAAATGGTAAGCAACATTTTAGTAAAAGATGATCATGTTTTTATATTTGAATTTCCTGTTGACTGATTTTATTGAGGAATTGACTGGGAAATGACATATTGAGTCACTCAGTTTTCGTCTCTTTTCTTCTGCTTGAATGTCTATTTTTGTGTGCACGTGTGTTTGTGTGTGTGTGTATATATATATATATATATATATAATATATATATATATATATATATATATAATGTCTGTATGTGTACATTGTTTCAAACTTGGTTTATTTATAGAGGAAGAATTAAGGATAAAGCCTTTGTAGATATCAATTGTATAAACACAGAAATCATCATTGCATGATGATTGTCAGGGTCATATCTTAAATAATCATCAGGCCAGTATACTCCTCTTCTCTTAGGCTCTCTACTAAGGATAACCATTATGTCATTTATTTTGTTACACACACACACACACACGTGTGTGTGTGTGTGTGTGCATGTGCACATATATATATATACATCTGTCCAAAGGAAAAGTTCATAAAGTGTTCATATCCACTGACATTTTAAAAATCCTGCTCAAATCCATTTCACAAATCTAAATTCTTCATTAATGACTAATGTCTTTTGAAATCTGAATGTGATGGAAACTCTTCAGGTTTTGCTTGCATTTGTCATATTCTGTCACCCAGCAAAATAAGTTACTGCTTTCCAGTTGATCTTATGGCTAGTGGCTGCTTTGAGGGTCATGACAAATTTGCTGTTGCATCTTTGATGGTACATTCCAAGGGTTTGTGATGATTCAAGTTTTTCTTTCAATGCTTGACATTGTGTCACATGAAAGCATCAATGTCTCTTGGCTCTTTTGTCTGAATCTTTGAAGGATAAAATGTTTAACATGGAGATATTTTAACCTGTCTTTCAATATAAAAGAATATGTTTGGTGGCTGAGACAAATGTGTTTACTTTCGGTATCTCTGGTTGTTGCTTGAGTCTAGAGAAAAACAACATTCCAAATTCTGATTATCAGATGCCTTACTACTTGAAGAATTTGGATATGATAAACTTCTTAGCTCTCTAAAAGGCTGTACATATGAGTATTTGTAAAACCTATGATTCCTACATAGCATAAATTTCTTATATATCCTCCTCCTCTCTCTCTATATGACTTTAAGAATAAGTTGATACTTTAAGACAAAGGTTTTCAGCCAAAAATTAGACATCAAATAAATATTTAATCTTTTCATAAATATTGTCAATTTTGAAATTAGCACTTTTTTAAATGTCAGATCTATTTGAATTTTGTTTACAGAAAACATCTAACTTTATTATTAATCATAGAAAAAGAATTGCAAGATTTTAACTAATAGCATCTAAATATGATGAAATGAAAAATGAAAAAAAGTGTTTAATCCTTTTAGGAAAGTACATTAACATTTAGTCACATCATTTTGATATGACAGTTATTAGATGTTTTTTTGTAACCAGTCACAGACATAACTGAGAGATATCAGACAAGTCTTCTTCATATATTTTCTTTAAATTTCCTAGTTTGAATTGCTATTTCTTAATCTGAATTTTTAATTCCTGCCACAATTGTATTTAAATCCAGTGATTAAGTTGCTCATTCATGAATATTAATGTTTCTTTTTGGAAAGTTTTTAGTATGCTGAGTAGGCTGTTTGGTGTTATTGTCATGTTAGAAAGTACAACTAAATTTCCTTTTTATCTCCATGTTTACAGGAATATATTCTTTCCAAATGTCGGTATTTAACTATAGTGTTTCAAGTGAACATTATCATTTTAACTGCACTTGAACAAAAATCAGTTGGTAAAAGAGATAGAATGAAAATGTAAAAAATATTTTGATCACAAACATTAAATTTGACCAATCAGCACAAAGTAAGAAACATTTTCCCCACAAATAAAAATAAAGAGATCAGAAAGTTTAAAAAGATAATCTCTGGATAATCTCTAATTTCTGAACCATCTCACAAGCAATAGAAAAATAAGATTCTTAATCTCAGTTATTAGAAATCAACAGAACTTCTTTGCTACTCACAACAATGCAATCTTATATTATACACACACATACACACACATTTGCAGAAAGAATATTTTATGATTGAACATTTTGCTTTAAAGAACTTAAAAAGATGCTTCAATTCATTTTTATCAAGAACACTTATTTCTATTTCACTTTTTCATTAAACATTTTCTAAACATATACAAGCATTTGTATGACAACAAATAATTCCTTCCATCTCTAAATCTTCAGTCAATTCTGAATCATGTGAAGCGATTTTCACAACTTTCTAATAATCCTCAAGGGAGCAGGCTGTGAGATTTTTCAAGGAGATGCCTTCTTCACTGTAACACCATTTTGTTCTCTCTTGTGAACTATTTTGCCAATTGTAGCACCAGAAATATTAAATTATTTAGCAAGTACATTTTCCTATCAAATATTCTTGAACAAGTTTATCATAGAGGTCAACTGAATATTCTTTGATAATTGACACAATGATAATATCATTCCTATGATAGTTATGGGCGAAATGGACTACATTTTCTGATTCCACAGGTACAGAAATTATTCAGGTAACTTCTAAAAACCTTCAACTTTGTTTCACTATAGTCTCAACATAAAGTAGCTTTGAGAATTTTTAGAAACATTAAATGTGAAATTAATTCTCAAACGTGTTGAATAATTTTTAGTTCAACAATAAAATGCTATAGTTTTTAATAAGTTGAAATTTTTCAATTTCCATTTAGAATATTTTTAGTAATTTTAGAGCTTAATTGGATTGTACATTTCAGATAAATTCTATAATTAATAATACTTCACTTTTTCAATAAACTTTATGAAGTGGGTTGATTACTTATTTGCCTTACTCTGTGTTAAGCTGAAATATCACACACAATAGTAAAAGCAAAGCTCAACTTTAACTTCAGAAATGACAAATATTCAGATTGAAAAATAAAATAGTGTAAATAATAGATGGTAAATATTTTTTATTTTGGTGCTTAGTATTTCTGACAAATTCTCTCAGTGTTTGAGATTCTGGGTGATTTTTAGTACTTCATGTAATGTGCTTTTATACAAAATTTTAGACTAATTTGGTCTGAGATTCTTTCTAAAAATTAGGGTTGACCTATCAACAAGTTATACCATGAATTACAGATTGCTGGATAAAAAAATCAAAGGTTAGCCTGAACACAAGACTGAGCATTATGCAGTATTTATCTATCTATCTATCTAGCTAGCTATCTCTGTTCATATCTATCTATCTATCTATCTATCTATCTATCTATCTATCTATCTATCTATCTATCTATCTATCTATCATTGTAATTAGAGATGAAATTGATGTAATGATAGATATTTAACAGACTGAAAGCAGTTTTCAATTTTTATATTCTACATAAAATAACCTGACATAATCTGACCTTATGCCGAACCACTCCATGAATGCTGCTGGTATCATGTAACCCAGTACTATTTGTTGCATGGTCAGAGGTCATTGGTGACTAAGCTGGTAACCTCAGCAAGTGTTTCTGGTAATAAGGTTAGCTGGAAATCCATCAGGATTCAAAACAAGATCTGTAAAAAGAGTGGATACACCTTCTTGTAGGGTCAGTGACCATTTCACACACATTTGCCACATCCTATCTGAAGATAACTGAAGATGCCAAAAGTCAAGCAGAAGTGCTGAGAAGCAACACTTTGATTCTTAGCAGAATGCACAGATTCTTCACTGATCATAAACAGAAGTTCTGATATGTAAAGAATTCTGTAATTTTATGGTTACATTTTTAGTTATTAATAACATTTTAATTATATTTCTTGTAACTTCCAAATCAGTGTTCTTGAATTATTATTATTATTAGGCAAGCAGAGCTATCATAAATATGAAATAAGCCTTCAGCACAATTTGAACTCACTTATTCTTGATTGTCTGTTTTTCTATAACATCACCTTGCTGAATACAACAGAAAGCATTCACTTGCAAACATCATTCATATTAATAATAACTAACAATAGTTAATTGAAAAAATTCCAATGATATCTCTGCTATTCATGATGGATTTTAATGTAGTAAATATTAAAAATTACTCTCTTCCTCTTCTCCTTGCAACCATGGAGCTTGATAGTTTCATGTAAAATAACTTCAACTGTAATATATAAAATACATAATCTTTCTGACACACAAATCAACAACTGTGTGAGACATGGCATCAGTTCTCAGTGAGATTAAGCAAGTGTCCAATATGTGATAAATCACCATGTTGATATTAATCAATATTGCATTCAGTGATCTTCTCAAGAATTTCTCTTCATATTTTTTTCTTTTCCAAACCATTTTTCCTTTTGCTACTTAAATGGATTGCATACAAAGAGCTGCTCATTTGCTGAACTCTGCTGCCATTTTGGTGTAATCGCTGACATCAATCGTTTTCCTGTTCCATACTGTGACAGAAAGTGAGTTCTACATGTGTTGCTGTTGATAGATTACACAGAAGAGCAGCTGGATGCATCTTGTATGATGCAAAAAGAATAGGAAAACAGAAATGACTGCAAGTGCATGCACTTATATTGATGCAAGAATATACAAATCATTTTAGTCGACTCATGGAAGTTTCTCATACACATTTTCATGTATCTACAAATATGCTACAAATATATATCAATTGCTATAAGTCAGACTAGGAATGTATTAAAGGTATTTATAAACGAATAACATGCCACGAAACACAAAGATGTTGTATAGACAAACACACATAAATGGGCACATAATCATATACATATAACATATAAATATATATAAACTTGTATACACATATATATATATATATATATATATATATATATATATATACGCATGTATACATATATGTACATAAAAGTAAATAGATATATAAGTGGTTACTGAAAAGTTTGCAGCTGCTACAAGGTCCTCAAAAAATAAGATCTGTTGTTTACTCACTTGGTTTTGTCAGAACTTTTCAGTATCTCTGTAATCTGAGATATAAGCTTAATTTTGAAGAAACTCTCAAAAATATTTTGTCCATTATGTAAGTAAGCATACAAAAAGGGACTAAACTAGTTACTTGGCTTTATAGGATTGTTTTTTCAAGATCCATTCTTCGGAAAAATAATAGAATAAAAACAAATAGGGATAAATATTTAAATAGAATTTTTTTTTATTCTTTCAGAAGTGGCAAATCAGTGTCATTAATTTTGAAGCTACATAGAAGTCTATCACAAAATGTCATTTATGAACTTTTCACCATTGGAATATTTTCACATAATGAGCTTTAAAAGTCACTGATGAATGACAGAAATTGAGTTGATGGGTAAATAGCAGGACAGACCGAGTTCTATAGCCTTGGATAGCAACTGCTCTACTGCAGAAAGAAATGGCAACCTACTGTGTGTGTGTGGTGGTGGGGAATCTGCCTTGTCAGTCATGTATCTTTCGATACATGATTACCTAAGTATGTATCATGCATAGCGCATAACTGACTGATTGATCTTTATTCACAAACACAGATTTTTAAAAATTAGTTAAATTAACATCTGAATCAAAACATCTGGCAAAAATCCTGTCATTCAATAAAACCTTTTGTTTCTAAGGGCATTAGCCCAAAACAATTTGGTTATCTATTTATTTAAATATTTTAATTTATTTTTATGCATTGTACCTTTTATTTCATGAAATCTCAAACTTTTTTTGATTTATTGTTATAATAGCACAATTTTTCAACCTTCTCCTTTTTCTATGTGCCATGATCGCCTGAAAGATGTGGGCGATCATGGCTTTCCACAATTCCCTGTCCTTTGTAGCTCTTAATAAATTTTGCCTTTTAGTTATCTCCCCTAAACCTTGAACCATCATCTATTTTCTCAAGCTCTCTAGGCAGGAGTTATACATTGTTTTCCTCTGTCCTTCTTGCCTTCAATCTCCTATGTGAATAGCAATTTCTTTTTCAGCCTAATGTTTAAAAATTATTTTTTCCTAAACCAACTTTGAACAAGGCAGGATGGAATTTAATGAAATAAGCACCAACACCAAATCTTAGGTTCCGAGATTTTACCTGCATTTCAGGAAGCAATCAAAAATTGCCATCTAAAATTCATTAAAAAAACTATTTTTGCAACATTAGGTTGAATTTTTTTTATGCATTTTAGATGGCAATTTTTGATTGCTTCCTGAAATGGAGGTAAAATCTCAGAACCTAACATTTGGTGTTGGCGCTTATTTCATTAAATTCCATCCTGCCTTGTTCAAAGTTGGTTTGGAAAAATCTTAAACTAACCTAGCTTAATGTACATATACACTGATAAGTGAAAATACTATGACCAGTGATAACAACTGAGCCTGTCAGTCAGTGTTGATGGCAAGGTACATGTTGTTATCCAGTCCAGTGGTGGTGGTGGTGGGGGGGGGGTGATGGTACAAGGATGCACTTTGGAAAAACAAAAAGCCAATATGGGCAATGTAATAATATGGGTAATGTTCAGATGGAAAGCAGATGGACCCTATCATTCATGTGGATGGTACTTTGTTATGTAGCATGTTAGTTGCCATTGAAAACATCCATGGTTCTCACAAGATGTTCAGTGTTATTTAGAGTGCCACTGACTTTGACAAATTCTATTTGGGGGAAAACATGAAAGTCATTTTCAGATAAATTCCTTAATGGACATGTAAAAGCAATTGGATCCTTATTGTAGCATTAATCTATTTGAAAATAGCTTTAAATGGGAGCTAATTTTGATATGGTGAGGAACTTTAATTCAGATTAAAAATTAAAAAAAAAAAAACTGTTGCTTAAAATAAGTAAATTAAAGTGTTTTTATATGATTGAGAATAAATTTTACAGAGTTCATTATCAAAAACATCTTTTTAAAATGGAAACAAAATTGACTTTAAAAAAGAGTGTTTACTTGATCTTAATGTTGCCAGCAATGTGTCATTTATGCTTTTTTAATCATAACATATTTTATATAATCTGTACTTTTTACTTATTTCTTTTCTCTTGGGTATTTTAAAAACAAATATTAAACATAAACTTTTTTGACAAGAATATGGAATACTCCAACCAAGTTATCATTTCACGTAACATTGAAATAGAATCAAAGAACTTGATCACTTTTTCAATTGATTTCCTCAAATGACAGTAAAAGTTAGAAGTAAAATAATTTGTGTGGATTTCTATTATATCTTGTTTCAAATATATTAAGTTGTCCAACAACATAGTTACAAAATTGACCTGCCCTAACACATGTGTGTGTGTGTGTGTGTGTGTGTGTATATATATATATATATATATATGTGTATATGTGTGGTTGAATGTGTATGTGTTTATGTGTATATGCATATATATCTGTACTTATAATTATAGGTATGTATATGTATGTGCATATATATGTATATATATATGTGTGTGTGTGTTGACACCTATCATATGTGAGCTTGTTTGTGTGTATGTGTAGGTATGTAAACTTTGGTTGTACGGCTGTATGTGTATGAGTGTATATATATATATGTGTGTGTGTGTGTGTGTGTGTGTGTGTGTGTGTGTGTATATATATATTTTTTTTTCTCTTAGAAATATTTTAAAGAACTACACAACCCCAGTCAACCAGAAAATTAAATTATCTATCATAAGAAAGTTAAAACAGCTAGCCTCATCATCAACAATGACTCACCTGCAAGGATATTTGCCAACCACCCCACGTGGTCAGATGTGACACAAGGTCGAATTTAACGTGGGGTATCCGAGCCTATAGGCTCGGGCAAAAATTCCCCGTAGATCCCATAGAAAATGGGGTCAGGTAGCTGTCTACTACCCCAGACTAGACTCTGCCCTTGGGCATAGACTCGTCTGAGTTCCTCTTCACCCGAAGGCAGAGAGTTCGACCAGCTCAGCTGGAGACGCACATCCAACTAATTGCCGAAGCAATGACTCACCTGCAAGATCCAAATTAGACAGGGCCAATATTATTTATGTATTTACATGTCCCTTAAGGAACTGTGTTCCTGATCAAACCAAATTCATGAATAATTAAATTGGATATGCTACTACATGTCTATCAAGAAGACTCATATTACATAGCTCAATTAGGACCCATTTAAATACACATGGACACTTACCAAATTCTGTCTGTTAGATACTCATAAAAATATAACTTGAATAGACTCATCTACATGTAAAAAAAGTTAAAAATAATGGAAGCATTAATAATAAAAAAAAAAGCTAGGACTCAATAATATCAATGATGAAAACAGCCACAATGTGCTGACTGTGTTTGGAAAATAAAAAACATTCCCATTACTATAGATACTTAATTTGAAAAATATACATATTTAGTTAAGAAATAAAATCCTTGATAATGGTTAATAGAATAGACAAAATATATATATATATATATATATATATATATATATATGTAAAAGTAAACATTCGCTTGACAGGTAATTTCAAATCATATGCATAGAGATATATTTGACAGGAAATAAGCCTATCTACATATATATTCACATTTAATTTATTTAATTCAAATACAGGTATAAATTGAAAGGAAATTTATGAAAATAAATAAAAATTATAGCATTTTTAAAATGGTATCTTCTACTGGAATAAAAACTGACAAATCAAATTTCTACCAAAGTAAGCCACAGAATGGCACTGATAGCTACAAAAATTCTTAGAATTTCAGTGAACTGTTTATCAAACAGAAAAATAATATTCAAAATATGGTGCAAATTTTGGATTTATAAAGAAAATCTAAGTCCTTTTATGAAAGAAATTCTGAGACTGATTTGAATTTGATATGGATTTGAAAAAGAAAAAAATGATGTCTGAAAATAAGAAAATAATTTTTATTTTCTATACAATGTCTTAGCATAGATATTATTGAGATTCCCATATTTTATCTTTTCATCTGGATTTTGCCTTGTGTCAAATAAGTTTCACAGTTTTTCACAAGTGTAGTGGGTATCACCTTTTTTCAGTACTTCTTTTGTGGCTTTCTACCACACTAACCTAAGTTTTTGTCCATCTTCATAACATATTTAGCATTTTTATTTCTGACTGAATATTATTTTTATTCCTTTACATTTTATCAGTTCTACTGATGATAACTTTTTTCAAGGCAAATGTGCAAGCAGTTTTTGGTAGAGGTGCAAGAAATGATTGAATATAAAAAAATATAGTTTTTCCTTTTCACTCAATGTGATAAATTCAGTTTTATTACTTCATTAATGTTTTTTTCATTTTAAATGCTGACATTTCTTTGCCATAAAGCTTCAAACTTTCTGTTCTTTTAATTTAAATTTTAATATTCTTTATTTTCTAAATTTCTCTTTAAAAGCAATCTGAACAGTTTAGTTCAATTTAACTGCTGATAAATTGATGTGAATAGATATTGAAATACAAAGGAAATCCAATCTTGTCATTTGATCAAATATTGATCTGTTTGGTGAAAATATTCTTCGTCCTCTTTATAATTTCCATCTGCAGAACAAAATAATTCCCAGACTTGAATAATTTCCAATAAGGTTTACTCACCAAAATTCATCATTTGGTCAGCTGCTCAGAAAGGGAATTGAAATTTGATCTTGATGTGTTGATTTCCTTTGAGGAAGACATGAATCTGTACCCCTATTGAACACCAGTCACTCTGAGCTGAGATTTGTCATTTGTATGCTATGATCCTGCTGAGGAAAATTGACCAAATGGCTTATCCCTTCTCTTATAATATCCCAAGTCTTGTCCTCATCTTTTGTCATGGAAAATCAACCATATAAATGATAATATGAATAAATTTATATAGGTTGATTCACAAGGGGATATTCATAATCTTTTCTTCTCAGAAAGCATTTCCAAATAAATATGCATATGCATGTCATGCAAAGTTGTGCATAATATTACATTTTATATTCATACCTAAGAAAAGAGATCAGCATCAATAATAATAAGTTTTCTAATTACCTGTTTGTCTATACAAACTAATAATCTATCCACTGAGATTAGCAGACTTACTAATACAATACATATTACATTTTGCTTATACCACAGAGATTTATATATATGAAAAAGTATGTGTATATGTTTACATATTTTTTCCTATAATTACAGAGAAGCACACAAATACTCATATAGATACATGCAACACAAACACACGCACACACACACATATATATATATATATATATATATATATATATATATATATATCAGAGATAGAGCGTATGTAAATATAAATATAATTCAACATTGAAGTCAACATTCAGAGGTTTCATGCTAGGTGGCCTGATAATTGCACCTAGCATGAAACAGCCTGCCGTCTCTGAGTGTTGACTTCAATGTTCACTTTTATATATATATATATATATATATATATATATATATATATATATATATATATATATATATTATAAATTAACTAATTTAAAATATGTTTTTTTCGCTACACAGTAATAACCATGTTTCAAAAATGGAAGCTAAAAGCTTCGAATTTAATTTTGCAATTAAATTAAAAACATTAGTTCCATTTCATCCTCAAGCAAGGATGAAATGGAACTAATGTAATGGTTATTACTGTGTAGCAAAAAAAAATATATTTAAAAATGGGTAATTTATAATATTAATGCTCTGTAAATTTACATTGAGCACTATTTTGTAAAAATAAAAATATCAATATGAACAGCAGATTATATATCTTACTTTTCTTTCTTTTTATTTATATATACTTACATATATATATATATATATATATATATATGAAAAAGGATCCTACTTTATTCATAAAAAAAGATACAATATTATCACAGCAATTAAAATTATAGGAACTTTTCGTCTGACACAACTTCAGAAAAAATAAGATTGTCGGCAAGTAAAACTAAGTGGTTGAAAAGAAGAATTATTTTAAACAACTGGTGTTAAAATATATCAAAACTAGGGGAAGGAACAAAAAATACAATTTTCCTAGTTAGACATTGAATTGGTGACTCTGCTCCCCAAACAAGGCCAACTTGTGTTTTAATTCTCTCTGCCTACACAGGGCAGGACGTTATATATTAATAACAATGGACTCCAAGATGTCAAGGTGGAGTCTGGTCTGTGCCCTGTGCAAGTCAAAGAATAGTCCATCCTGCAAGCAACAGAATTGAATAAATGCTCACTGAGAGTGGAGTCATGAGCCTGTGAACACCCAGATGCTACAAGCTCATGTCTATGTACTTGGCCTGGAACATACTAGTTGATCCTAATCCTAATCCAATTCAACGTCTAACTAGGAAAATTGTTTTTTTTGGGGGGGGGGGGTTCCCCTACCCTAGTTTTGGTATATTTTAATACCAGGTGTTAAAAATAATTTTTCTTTTCAACCACTTAGTTTTACTTGCCTCCCAAAAAACCAAATAGTCACATATTGCTGCTTTTCTATGACTTAAAGTTTCATGGGGATATTCCGTTTATTATACAGTGGTCTCACAATCTTCAAATGGTTCAAAGGACAAGATACAGAATATAGAATATAAAATTGAGTAACTTGACTCTAAATCATCTGAAGATTGTGAAGCCACTGTATAATAAACTGAATATCCCCATGAAACTTTAAGTCATGGAAAAGCAGCAATATTTGTCTATCATTTTTTATATACTTCACATATTGGCTCTCTTATATATTTTTTATATTTTTCATTGAGCACTGTTTTTATAGTGTCTTTATTTGCTTTTTTATACAACATATATATATATATATATATATATATATATATATATATATATATATATATATATATATATATATATATATTATAGGTTATATGTATACTCTTATAGCAATGTATTTAGATATGATAAATATAAAATAAATTTATAAAAAAATATTTATGTACATGAATGAAAATGTTTTTAACTATGCTTTCTTACACTTACATGGATGAACACAACTGTGTGCATGTATAAATGGACATAGACATTCATATATACACCCACACACCCCCTCTGTATTCGGATATAAGTAAATGAGTAGTGTTTCATCATGAATATACATTGGGCTAGTGGAGAATATACATCAGAGATATTGTAGATAATAAATAAAAAATATTCAACTATTTATGAGCAAGAAACATAGATAGCATAAATTACAAGATTGGAAGCTGATCAAATTTCACCCCAAAATCAATCAAGAACTTTCTATGATTATATATTGTATTGATTTGTAATAAGATCAGTGAAGAAAGCAAAATAACATTTCCTGCCCACCTTCATCTTCGACCATCTGTTTTCAATTCCAAATATGGTCTTTTAGTAAGTAATAAAAAAAATGTATGTAAACTGAGGCAGGGAAATGCATTGAATAGCAGCTGGCCACTTGACACCCCCACCCAATACTTGAAGAAAATATAGATAAAATGTTGGTCTAAGTTGCAGTCTGTATCTGGGGAAAAATACAACCAGAATTCTGTCTGTTTTGGAGGAAGAAAAAGATCTTTTGCTATTTATCAAGAAGATATTCCACATATCTCAGCATGTTCTTCTCAGTCATCTTTCTCTATCTCTTTGGGATTTTCTCATGATTTACCACCAAAAACAAACAACACCATAGCAAACCCCAAATCAATATGATCTGAAACCATTATCAACCATTTTCAATAACATTACTCCACAGTGTCATCAATATCTACTGGAACTTTCTAGACATCAATAATATTGATTATGGATATATTAGAGAGGCCCATGTTGACAAAAATGATGTCTTGATTCTTTTTAGAAAGTGGATAAGAATTGATAAAATAGGAGAAAGAGACATGCTCAGCATTCCCTTTAATTTTTTTCTTACTTTCTTATGGGCCAAGGAGCAGAAAAGTTGTAATAACTAAAGATACACAGAAGAAAATATAAATTAGAAAACTATTCAAAATAAAAATCCATCACAAAAAAACATTTAAAAAATGTTTCTTTTTAAATTTTTGAATAATTTTCTGTTATCTTTGGTTTCAGCCTGAAGATTTCTAAACTCAAAATTAAACTCCTTGACAATCTGAGCTACAAACTTTTCATATATGTGTGATGTTAAGGAATATTTAAAAATATATCAAAATTCATTTATATAGATTAAAAAGAAGGTGTCATTTTAATTGTGATTGTTCACATACCCATCTATCTATCTATCTATCTATCTATCTATCTATCTATCTATCTATCTCTCTCTAAATAATAAAAACAAAATTAATTAGATTCCTTGTTTCTTCATCAAATATTTTTTAGCTTATTAAATGTTTTCAGGGTAAGTTTTTGCCTTTCATTTCTATATAATATAAAGCAGAATTTAAATAATATCATAGATAGTACAAACTTGTTACACAAGTTGATATACAAGCGGTCATTCACAATTTTTTTGCTTCAAGGAGTTATTCACACTTTTTTTAATGTGTCTGTGTGTGTGTGTGTGTGTGTGTGTGTGCTAGTCATGCAAAGTTTATAATGATATATTTGATATCCATATGAAAACAGACCAGCATCAATAATAAGTTTCCCTCTTATTTATTTGTCTATACAGGCCAATAATCTATCTTCTGTGATTAGCAAACAACAATGCATAAATTCTTAATATAGTCAGATACTTAAATTTAATAAATTTGTGTTATGTCTGAAGTTCAGTTATTATTATTGAATGAATTATGGCTATTCGTATTTTCATGTTTGTTGTTTCAGTCACTGGTGACTCTAGGTCATCAATGTTTGTCAGGCTCATTACAATCTTTAATAAAATATACGATTGGTATAACTTAGATGCTGAAATGATGCCATTACTCTAATTAAAATATATCATTTTTTAAAATTTCTAGCCAGATATGTTTTTTTTTTTTTAAATTAGCATGTGTTAAATCTTGAGTGTGTGTTTGTATATATGTCTATGCATTAGTGTGTTTAGTTATCTGTCTGTCTGTGAATTTTTAGCTAAATTTAATGTACATTTTTAGGTCAGTAATCATGGCTGTTGACTGATATCATATTTCCACAACACTCAACATTTTCAGTCACACTCCTCACTCCAACTCTTCAGTTGACACTTTGATTTTCACTGACTTGAGGTCGAGCTAAATTTAATTTGCCTTTTTTAAATTCATACATTGTGCTAAAAAACCTTATACACAGAACAGATTATTTAAAATGGATATTTGAAAGGAATAAGTTGAAATAAAAAAAATGTGTTCTTTGGAAAACAGAGCATACAAATCATTAGAAATTTTTAAAAGATTATTTATAGAAATACATTGCCTATTATGATTGTCTCCAGCTCAAATAGGGCTGAAACCTATGCAGACCAACTAGTCAACTCAGATAGGGCTGAGACCTATTCAGCCTGATTGGCCAGCTCAGATAGAACTAAGACCTACACAGCCTGACTAGTCAACTCAGATAGGGCTGAGACCTATTCAGCCTGATTGGCCAGTTCAGATAGAACTAAGACCTACCCAGCCTGACTAGTCAGCTCAGATAGGGCTGAGACCTATTCCGCCTGATTGGCCAGCTCAGATAAAACTAAGACCTATGCAGCCCAACTAGTCAGCTCAGATAGGGCTAAGAAATATGCAGCCTGACTGGCTTAATTTTATTTCATTCTTTTTATTACTTTTTTTCTTTTTCTTTCTTCTTTATTATGAACAATACCAATGCATTTTGTTGTATTTTTGTTGCTTTGAAAAAGATATAGTTGAATGTAGATTCACTCAGGCTGAGCCCGACAACTGGAATTGTCACTTGTTTCATTCATTATCATTTGACCAGCCTTCTGCACATCAAAACAAAAAAGAAATTAAGAATGCATGATTGAATAATTCATCAAATAATCAACATTCTATTTTCAAAATTTATCTTCCTTTTTGCTTTTGCAATTCAAATGTATTTTTTTAAAATACTCTTTTATAAATGTTTAAAGTTATAAATTTTTCTTAATGATTTTACAAATTGAAACAAAAAGAAGACCTGTTTTGTCATTTTTTCCATTAATTTAGAGCTTCAATATTTGCTATTAGTCCTTGTAACATTTTGATGCTTCCATATACAAATTGCCTCTATAAATTTACTGTCTACATTTTATGCTTATAAACATAATTTAAAACAATTCAGTTATTTTTAATCAGAAGTAAATAAATTTGAATGAGTAACACAGAATTTCCAGATTTGCAAGAAATGATAGAAAAGCTTCAAGAAATAATGAAAGAAAATGTTCTACTTTCCTGAAATTTGATTTAAAATGCATTTTCCAGATTCTGTTGTGTACAAAGTCAATTAATCAATGAACAACATTAAATTTACACAAAAATTACTTGTGTAATTGATGAAATGTTGAAACATAGCTTGAGTTGCTGGCTTTAGAAAAAGGAAAATTGACTGCTGTCAGAGATAGGTTTTTGTGCCATGAATATTGTGAAAGATATCACCCAGCACCAAAACCCTCCAAAAATATGCAAGCAAACAAATTGTTGTTAACTTGTGACATACTCAGAAGACTAAGTTTATTGCTAAAGATGTTGGATGGCCAAGAGAAAGCTGATATTTAACAGATCTGTGTCTAGTCAAGAAGTATTTAGATCTAGAAGCTTTTACTTTTGCATTTGTTCATGGTTTGTGCATTGTTCTTTTACTGACAAAAGTTGTTTGAACACCACATCTGAAATAAATTCCTGGATGCTTTGTACCTGGCGACATGACACAATTTAAAAACACTCAGTGTGCCTAATTTTGTAAGAACATCACTGATATTTGAAAACCCAAGCATTTTTACATGTAAATATATTAAAATCTTTCCTTGGAATTCAATTCAGACTAAGTGCTTTTATTGATAAATACATATTTAATGCTTGAAATGGAAGAGTTCTTTCATTGTTGTTTCTTGTCAAATTCAGATTTCATATAGGCTCAACCACATAGAAAGTAATCAGTTTATTAATGAAGGGAAAGAGAAAGAAAAATCCATTTATTTGAGTTTGTGCCTGAAGTGAAGTGCAGTGAAATGCCCTCTTTCCTTACTTTCAGTTTTATACATGAGAATAATTATCAAACCAACTCCTTTTTAGAAAAAGCACTTCAGCAAAACTAGTTATTTACTTTTTGTCTTTGTGAAATATTATTTCTGAACTGTTTTTAATTAGTAGAAAATAGGGTTTAGGATCTTTTTGATTGGATGAAAATAGAGTGTAGTATCTTTATGTTTCTAATAGAAACAGAGAAGATCTAATTCAGAAGCTGATGGTTTTAAAATAGAAATAATTCAGAGAAATTAAAGAATTTTAATTAATGTTTTCTGCAAGTTTACATATGAAATTTTCCAAGAGATATCTTATTGACTATTTTCTTTAATTTGCTATATATATATATATATATATGTATATATATATATATATATATATATATATTACAGTGAATCATTCATACAGAAAGTAGATTAGTAAAGTTAATGATATAAAATGGTGAAATCCCTTCATTAACAAAATTTTAAAGGTGCATTAACCTACCAATCACTTGATGAATTTTATGATCCTTGTTTTTTAAAATTATAAGCTGTATAAGGTCCTTCTTTAATACGCTAGTACTTTTGACTGTACATTTAGTCATCTTCAGACAGGGAAATTATTTTGTTTTTGGTAAAATTCAGGTAGCATCCAAGACGAAAAAATATAATGCGAATCGAAATATGTTTTTTTTGGAGCATGCAATTGCAATGCTAAAGTTGAATTTTTTGAAAATTTAAGAGAGTGCATTTTTTACCGATATGGTAATTTGAGAATTTTTTATTGTAGGAGTTTATCAGTCAATGTGGCATGAACTAAATAGTTCAATAAATAGAGTAATGTCTCAGTTGTTATCCCGAAAATTTGCAAGTAGGATCAGTTCTTTTAAATCAAATATGTGGTGCAGTTCAATTTATATTACAATGAATCATTTATACAAAAAGTAGGTTAGTAAAGTTAATGATATAAAATGGTGAAATAAACCCTCTCTTGAATTAATGCTATGAATGTTAGAATTTATATTATTTTCGTTCTCATTACATTTGGATATATAACACAACTCTTGGAGATACCTACCACAGAAGAAAGGCTAGGGAGCTAGTCTTAGAAACCTCTGTTAGGTGAGGTGAATTTGATCCTCACTGGGTGCACCACTATTGTGCCTTTGTGTCAGGAAAATCCATTGGTTGTTCATTTGCTGAGTTAGATGGTTGCATGATTATCATTAAAATCAGTGTTCAAACTCAAGTCAAAGACTAGATGCTGATTTTTAAGGTAGGCCATTTCACTTGCATCTGGGATATTGGTACAGCACAATCTTACTCTCGTTTCTTTGTTTTTAACCAAACAAAGTTAAGCTTAGCAAATGTTCATAAAGAAAACTTGACATGCCCTATCTTCACCCCACTAAATGTGAAAAGACAACCTCATGTGACCCTTGTGTGAGAAAGATAAGGATCTGAGGCTGAGAGCAAAATTGTAGTCAATGGAAACATTTTTTATTGAGACTCTGAAAAGAAGGCAGAAATTATTTCTTTTGATTCATTTATTTGCTGTAAGGAAAGAAAAGTAACAATTTTCTTGTTGCTTAAAATATGTCATTTTATGATGTCAAAGATAAATACATAAAAAGAGACTCACTGATCAAAGATAAATATATAAAAAAATATGAACTAGTTGTAGGAAATAAAATAAAAGATTGACACAGGTAAACAAATCTGAAATTTCCTTCATTATATAGATATAGATATTTATATATAATTCTATATACTTTTTGTATCTAATTCTAAACACACACATACATTTATCAGTGTGTGTGTATACATGTGTATTGTATGCATTTATATATAAAAATAAAAATATCAAGGGAAAGAAAGAGTGTCAAACATGGATAAATATTTGATGAATTTTTATATCGATAGATCCTATACAGGTGCACCAAGTATTTGAGAACACATTTTTAGTGAACCATTAAAGGGAGAAGTAATGTTATGAGGCATGCAGCAAATTTTAATATTCTTATTTCTCATACAGACATATCAGGAGCATTAACATGGCAGCTTCTAATCTGATGAGGAAAATACAAAGGCATTGGTGCTCAGAATACTAATTGCCAGTCACAGTGATTTGGAGATAGTGAACTTCTTCAAAGTGGCCAGGTGAACAGGGTGAATGATTTGGCAAGATACCTCATGAATGTAGTTACAGTGATGAGGAACATGTCATGCCATCTGACTTTTTCCTGCAGGGGCTCAGCACCAATGCGATCACTTACATTGAAATGTTGAACATGGTAGTCAAATTAGATTGGAGAGGTAACTGTATGTGTTCCATCCGACATGGCATATATGACCCATGAATGGGAACCACCTGATCCAAGGCTACATTGAAGCTATTCTCAAGGCTGGTGGCAGTTTTATTAAATCTTTTTTTCTGTTTCTTGAAGTTGAACATGTGTACAACTGATTTAAAAAAAACAAAGCACTCATATTTTTCTGATGAATATCTTTGTCTACTTTAAATTAAAATTTGTTCTCATTTATTTGGTGCAGCCTGTATATGTATATCCTTGCAAGAGTTGTAGACAGAGACAGAAAAATAGGAAACAAAGAACAAAAAGAGAAAGTAAGTGCATATCTGTTAGTTTGAATGTGCGTGTGTGTGTGAGAGAGAGAGAGAGAGAGAGGATGAGTACACCTTTTTAGTAAGTCATGTGAAAACTGGTACTACACAATCTATTTTCTTGCAATCAATACATCTCTGTACTTTTAAAATTCATCATACAAAGCAGTATAAATAATCATATGTACATGGCTCCATCTATGTTTATATACATACATATATATATATATATATATATATATATATATATATATATATATATATATATATATATATATATATATATGATGTGTGTGTGCATGGTTATACACCCAATCATATATAGTATGTACACACAAAACATTTCCTGATATCCTAACAGAGGAAGTATTTGTGTATATATTAATATAAGGCTGTATATGCAAATATGAAAATTCAGCTTTTACTGTGTGTGCGTGTGTGTAAAGAGCCATCTTTATTATTTTTTTAGTAGAGAAAATTGATATATTTTCTCCAGTCTACTGGACCTAAACTGATGTCATAACAAAAGTGAAAGGCACTCATGTGTGTGTATATATATATATATATATATATATATATATATATATATATATATATATATATATATATATAATCATAAAGTTAACTACCTACTTATATACATATGTACACATACAAACATACACATGTGACAATTATATATCTAGGAAAAGTTCTTAACCCAACCATATATGTATATATAAAGAGAGAGAAGCGAAAAGGACTGCCTTGCCAGTTTCAATCAAACCAATTCAATGTAGCCAATCCATTAATCTGTCTTCATTTAAAAAACATACCTATTTGCAGATTCTAAGGCTGAGTGATAGGGATGAATTGATAAGAGATGAATCAACGAAGCCAGTTCTTCAGCTCTCACACCAGAATTCTTCTTAACCCAATTTTTTAGACAGAAGTTATTGACCAGATAATTTACAGTTATGAATCATAGATTTTTCAAGTAAAGCAAGGTATTGGTGAATTGAGGAAACAACTTTACACATAGATGAGGTGTTACTAACGGAAGAAAAAACTTTGCCATACTGTCAAACATCATTTGAATAAATGCTAAATAATTGCAGACACATCACCTGCAGGGAGAGAGAAACAAATTTATTTTTCCACTGACCCTAGACACATTAATTTGAGTTTTATTATTTATTTTTTTTACTGGTGTGAATAAGTTTATATCAGTCAAATTTGGGATATCATTTATTTTCATATATGAATAAGTCATAGCTAAAAGTAGATTAACACTGTGCAGTTATAACTATCAAGAAAGTAAAGTGGTTTAAGTTGAATGAAGCAATCTGGAGAGACCAATTATCTTACATGAATTCAATAAATACTGAATTTAAATTCTAAAGTAGCATTTTTTGATTATTCAAATTAAGGGAACATATCAGAAAGTTAGCAATGAATCACTTAAATATTCTGAACCTTATTAAAATCTGTTCCCAATCTGTTTGGAGTAAAACTGTTTAGGTCTTAAATAGCAAATTATCATAGCACAAAGGAAATATATATTCTGTTTTCTTTCTTACTTTCACTGCAGTAACTATAAAGAAGCTCTGTTTTTTTCATATAACATAAGATTTTTCTTTCTTAATGTGAAAGTATTGGTTACAGCTTACAACTATAATTCACTCCCATAAAGAAAATCTTTTGAGAACCTAAGTTAACTTTTAATTAACACTTATCCACTTGCTGTAAATTCTGGTTAAATAAAAAATTGTGTTTATTTAAGAATTTATATTGTTTGTAATTTTCTTAATCTGTTGGTGTATTGAGCTTAAAATTGTGATCATGTTGATACAAATGACAACAAACTCCTAACACTAGTATCTCTGCTGTATTGTCATTCATCTTAATGAAGTCATGTATTTGGCATGCTGCAACGCTAAGGAAGTGTATGTGAGTAAAAGATCTCTGTAGATAATTAAAGACAGAAGTATTCATCTGCATTATCAGTCATTATATAAATCTAGTTAATTTAAATGATAACTGTGTATTCTATATATAATATTCTAATGAAGGTATTCAGCAGAGTGTTCCTGTATATGAAATGAATGAAGAGAAAACATACTTTTTAGTGAATTTATTGATAAATAATATTTTTAGTCCTTGTTATTTTATACAACCTGGAAGTATATGCATGTTTATCTGATTAATGAAATCTTTTGCGATAAAATCAGTGTGCTTCTGATTGATTTGTTTTTCTGTTGACATGCATGTGCAGTAGATTTGATCTGTCGCAAAATTATTCTGAATTTTATGGAAAATGTGAATTGCTCTTGATGCAATTGTGTTATAAAACCTATAACCATGAATGTTAGTCTACTTTTTATAGAGTAACATAACACTTGAAAACTATTGAAGATCAGTTCTCTGAAATTGTCAGAAGTGGTAGAAATCAAGGAATATAGAAATCATTAAGTAATTTGTAATTTTCTAATTGAAATAATGTCAAAAAACGAAACTAAATAATCCACATTGTAGAGAAATCTTCCGGTGGCATTTATGCTAATCACTTGTTATTTTGTGTCTACTTTAGCATGGGTTTGATTTCAAGTTTTCTTTCTTTGTTATTGAGTTGTTGTTTTTTTATTCCTTTTGTATATCAGTTTCGAATTCTTGCCCAACAGGAATTCATGACTTGTATCTTATTGACAATTCCCCAGATTTTAGCTGCATATATTTGTAGTAATCTTCAAAATTACTGGATTTACTATTGCTATCAAGAAAACAGAAAATTATTAACTCTTGTATCAACAAAAGGATTAAAAGTTTTAACACATATTTTGTCTTGACCTCAATGTCTGATGACAAAAGATGTTATTGTACAAAATCCAGTTATTTTGTTTACAATGCATTTAGCTGATGAGGTTATTTATTGAGATATGGAAATCAAAATCAAGACATGATGAAATTGTAAATTGTTATATTATAAATGTAATTACATATGTGTAGCTGTTTGAATATAGATGATCCCTTGATTGCAGTTTTTATCATCTGGCTTAGAGAATGTTTCCTCATTGACTGGATAAGAAAGATTAATGCGTGATTGAAAATTTAAAAAAAAGATAAGACAGAAATCTAATCAGGTCAATAATCTTAATATAACCATTGATTTGGTAAGAGAAAGTGCTTTAAGTTCACATCATTTCAAAACCAGGCAGCCATGTTTAGAGAAAATTGTTTCAAGGTGTAAGAAGGACAAAGTTTCTTAATACTTTATGGTTCCTCATTTCGGGTCACCATATATTCATTTTTTTTCCCTCTTGTGCTTTTGTAATTGTATTAATTATTAATGTTTTAATTTAAAACATTAAAAATTATAAATCCCACCATTTTATCTATTGAAATGAAGCAATGAGATGTGAGAGGCGTACATCTAGTTGAGTCTGTAGAATAACAAAATGTAAAATAGTTAACATGCTTCAATTGAAAAAATGTATACACACAGTTAAATCCTGAGTCAGTGCCTTAGAATATTTGCCTTGTGTCAGAATAAATTAAAAAAAATGAGCTCAGTACCAGAGAGAAATTAGTGAGAAGCTTCTTTGTAGAGCATTAGTACTAAACTGATTTTGATACTGTCTGGATGTCTCCTACATGTAGCCTTGTGCCAAATGAAACAAAGATTAGTAAATATCAAGAACAAAATGTTTTCCTTTTTTTACAAGAACTAAAATCCAAAGTATTTATGAGGAAGAAGAAAAAAGTATTTATGAGGAAGAAGAAAAACCCAATCATTTATTGGGAAGAAGAAAAACCATTAATTTATGAGAAAAAAGAAAAACTCAATCATTTATTAGGAACAAGAAATACCTAACCATTTATTAGGAACCAGAAAAACCCAATCATTTTTTTACAAAGAAGAAAAACCGAATCATTTATTAGGTAGAAGAAAAACCCAGTCATTTATTAGGGAGAAGAAAAACCATTAATTTATGAGGAACAAGAAAAAAGTAATTTATAAGAAATAAGAAAAGCCAGTTATTTATTAGGAGGAAGAAAAATACAATCATTTATTAGGAGGAAGAAAAATACAATCATTTATTAGGTAGAAGAAAAACTCAATCATTTATTTGTGAGAAGAAAGCCCATTAATTTATTAGGAAGAAGAAAAACCCAATGATTTATTGGGAAAAAGAAAAAGCCAATCATTTATTAGGAAGGAGAAATGCCAATCATTTATTAGGAACAAGAAAAAAGTAATTTATTAGAAATAAGAAATGCCAATCATTTATTGGGAATGAGGAAAACAGTAATTTAGGATGAACAATAAAAACAATTATCTATTTAATAAAAATCAGTTTTTTGTAAGGAATATGAAAAAACTGTTATTAATAAAAAGAAAAATCTTGTAAAAAATCATGACATGAAGAGTTGCATTCTGTAGTCATTTTGTCATTTATTGTTTGGGTTATAATTCTTGTGATAGTCTTTGTTTTTTTTAACCTTATTCACTGATTTTATTTTGATGAAATAAATCTTTGGCAGAATTTATATCAGATTCCCATTTCAAAAGGGTGACTGTAGGGATTTAATACCAAGTTCAAGATGTCTGTATAACTAATCAACAAGACTTTTTAAAATTAATGATATCAACTGCATGAAATTATGTTTTTTATTTCCATGCAATAAAATTCAGTTGATCTATGACACTTTAGATAGGAAATTATTTTATCAATTTTTTTAGCAATCCAATTGCAATATTAATTTCAATTTTGAATTAAATGTAGTTATTTTTACCCTGCACTAGTAAACTGATTCTAATCTTTCCATTTAAATGATGCTGCACATGGACTAGATTATGGCATCATAAGAGAAATTATATAAAAATGTAACATTAAATTATACCTTATCTTTTAAATTCCCCACAACATTTGGAGAAAATGAACTCTTAAAGAGTTCATTATCTCCAAATGTTGTTTGGAAATGCTCAGAAATTGTTTTCAAAATGCTCAGGAATTGAGATAGCATGTAGGAAAGAGTGTTGATTGCCATCTTCTAGAATGATCAAAACAAAATTTTATTCCTATCATAAAGAACATTATGGACCCAAGGCGAGAAAGTAAGGAGGAATTTTGGGCAGACATTGCTTACAGCACACTTTCTCCACTGCGGAAAAGCCTTGTTGACAGATGTGACAAAATTTTAAACATATTTCTGAATATTTAAGTTAAGTATTTTACCATCACTGCCAAATAAATATAAAGTATTTATGAACATTTAGAACTTCTATAAAGTATGGTTCTGGCAATGGTTTGAAGTGGCTGCTTTGGTCAGAAGCATGATGCCAGTTCTTTTGCAGGAAATGAAGGCTATATATAACTTGCATTCTCTTTCCAGCTTTTAAATTGTCAATGGTACAGGATAAAAAAAGTTAAGAAAAAATGTAATTACCTTTCTATGAAAATCATTTTTTGATGGATGAAGGTTTTTTTTTCCTTCCCTAACTTTTTGTTAGTACTTCAAAAGTTTGTTTTGATTTTTCTTGATCTTCTTAAAAAAGATAAATATATATAAAAAGAAAACAGATAAAAAATAAATTGTTTTATTTCATTCTAAAGTCACATTAAAGCATTTCCAAAGTTTGTGTGTTTATATTCAGTGCTTTAGATAATTAAGTATGCATATATTTATTAGAATCTTGTTTTTCAGAAAAAAAGTTCATGACAAGGTTTACTGATTCTCTAAGTTCCAAAACAAATTCCTCAAATAATAACATATCTATAAACATACTTATTTTTCTTTGCTTAATGCTAATTACTATCTTATGACATACTTATAAAACAAGAATTTCAAGAATTCATATGTATGAATGTTTGTGTGTGTATAGATATGTAATCATTTGAGTGTATGTTTGTGTGTATTCAAAGAGGTGTTGAATATATATATATATATATCTATATCTATATATATATATATATATATATATATATATATATATATATATACACACTACATCCTTATTTTGCATGAATTCCACTGTTTTGTGTTTTTGCATCTTGTCCATATGTATGTGTGCATCTTTATACACACATACATATTTAATCCTCCACCCACAAGGATAGAATATGGCACAAGGCCGAGTTTAATGTGGTAATACTGGGTAGAGACAAAAATTGTTTAGTTCCTTTGGCATTTATTTTGAGATATCTCAAGTATGAAGTTTGTCCTTGACCCTTCCCTTTTCAATGGAATAGGTAGCCATTTCCCAGAAGAATTAGTCTTCTGGAATTAGACATTCCTTTATTTTTTACTTTTGACTAAAAGTTTTCCCAAAAGTATACAAAAATGTGTATTTGTGTAGACAGTGTTATGAAAGCATAATTTTACATATCAAATCTATGACTTGTGATGCCTTTGGATTTAAGTCCTGAGGCAAAATTGACCAGGATTAATAATAGCAAGAAACATAGTTACCTTCAGTTTTGTTTCCCACTTCCAACTTGAAAATATAAATCTTTGAGGTAATGTTAATTTCACTGATCAATTTGATATAAGACAAAAAAATAAAAGAAATATCTATATCTATATATATATATATATATATATATATATATATATATATATATAGGTAAATTGTATGAAAAAGTGTTAAAAGTTTACTTGTGATGCATTTTGTCCTTTAGGACTTCATCAAACCAAATTGTTATGTTGGTAGGACTACATATACGCATGAATGAAGGTAGCTGGTGATTTTTAGAATTTTTTTTAGTCCGATAAAGTCCTGAAGGCCAAAACACATCACAAGTAAACTTTTTCTACTTTGTCATACAATTTCCCCAATATTATTCTTGATATATAAAAATATATATCATTATCTCACATATGTAAGATTAAAGAAATAGCAGATATTTTTATATAAATAGTGCTCAATATTAAAAATAGAGTATTAATCTATATCTATAAAACATAAGATGTATGTGTGTGTTATTTATGCATGTCCACATTTCTCAACCGATTTCGATGAAATTGTACACACATATTGCAAACATACTAAGCTAGGTCAAGATCAGTTTTTCAATCTCCAGGCCCCAAATCGGCTTTTGCCATTTAGCCAATAGTTTCTTCATATGATTCCATCCTAAATTGGCATGCAAACAACCTTTGATACAAAGATTGTTTGAGAAGGATTATTGAAATGTTAAAAGGGAAAAATTTCTGAAGAACCTCTTATCAACCTCAGCTTTACAGTAAATGTGCGAAAAAAGGAGGAGGCATTCATGCATTTGCACTTGTGGTTGAATCATGCATTGATACTTCATCCCTGTTTTTGTTTAATTATTAGATTTGTGAACGATGCCATATTATTTGAAAGTTATAATGGCCATAGGAAATTTACTGAATATCTAAAACATTGAAACAATTTAAGCCCAAGCAACAACCCCATAAGATGTTTTTATCTTTGCAATTCCTTTATCAAGAACAATCAAATACTTGCAAAGGACATACGTTAAAAAAGATGAGGTGGGGAGTAGCTTAGTATACCAATGGTTGATGAATGCAAGCAGTGATGCAGGCAGACATTTTTAGACAGGGGTGTATGGGTATACAGTGGGGAATGGTTAAAAAATTGCAGCCATGTACACCTTAGCTAGTAATATTATATAAAAAGATTACTTAACTTTAAATATCACTTTTTTGTTGTTTTTCCTGACTTTGAAGTTTCTTGGTAATGTCTATTCTTCAAGGGGTTCTGCTTTTAAAAAACTGTGTTTAATATATATATATATATATATATATATATATATATATATATATATATATAGTCAAGTTTCGATCCCGGCTTGAGGCACTCGGATGTCTACCCACACTGATGAGCTGTGAAACAGTCTGTCTGTGAATGACAATATTCATATATATATATATATATATATATATATATATATATATATATATATTATGTCATTCACAGACAGCACTGTTTCGCTGTATCACAGCTCCTCAGTGCGACTAGATTTCCGAATGCCTCAAGCCTTGATTGAAACACAACTAATTTGGTGTCAGCCAGAGCTATCTTCACTCGGTAGAGTTACACAACTAAATCTAGCGTATTGTTTTTACAAATGTAAACAAATGCCAATCAGCCAAAGTGCTCCATTCATTTTACTGAAGAGCTTTGCATTAGTGCAGGTGGCTGTTGTTTATAGAAATAGCTTATCACTCAACAGTGCTCAATTGAAATGTATTCTCAAGAGCTAAATTATGTCATTCACAGACAGTACTGTTTCGCTGTATCACAGCTCCTCAGTGCGACTAGATTTCCGAATGCCTCAAGCCAGGATTGAAACACAACTAATTTGGTGTCAGCCAGAGCTATCTTCACTCAGTAGAGTTACACAACTAAATCTAACATATTCACCAAGGGTACTATTCTGTTGAAATGAATATTGAATGAACTTGAATAAATATGGCAAATATATGAAAAAGTAAAAGAGTCTACAAAAAACTTGGTGAGACTTTAAAAGATGATAACATATCTTTAAACATTTATCTTCAAAGTATAAAAAGTTCCTTTTTTTATAACAAATTTTAAAGTTAAGCTTAATTCAGTCGGTATGATTTTGCTTACTTCTATATCTTGTAGTTTATTGGAGATGCTTTCACTGTTTTTGCAAGTCCATGAAGACAAGTGGCATTTATTTATGTGGAAATATAATTTAACTTTGATTTGTATTTCAATGTTTTTAGCTATTCAAAGGCTTATATTTTGAAACCAATTTGGATCCTTTGAATGGAGTAAAATGTTTTGAACATTTTTAATTGGCTTATTTGAATTTATTATTTCTTTTAAATTTAAAAATTCAATCTTGGTGTCTTTTTGCACTAATTCTTGATTCTTTTGGGGGTGTTTATTGGTAAAGTTGCCTTTCCAAAGTGAGAATCATTTGTAAAAAAAAATGTAGCCCCACAATAATTTGTCTCTCTCTTTTATATATATATATATATATATATATATATATATATATACATACATAAGTACCTCCAAATATTTGCTTAAATATGAGCATGAATGATGAAAAGATTCCGAACATAAGTTTATTAAGATAGTTGTCAATACCTTATAAAAACATTCACTTACATTTTAAAACTGCTTTTCTGTGCTATTTTAAACTAAAAGTAATATTTGTTTCAAATTAAATTAATTTAACTTTAAATCAGCTAATGTTTCTCAAATAAAGTTTCAGAAAATTATATTTTATTTTTCAAAGAGAATTACATTGTGCTGAGAGAATTGGAAATATGACTAAACTCTACAATTTCATTCCAATCAATTTATATTCAGTTTGAAATACAACAAAATATTTTGCTTATTGGAAATATTAAATTTAATTTATTAGCTTGAAATTAAAATTAAAATAAAAGGTTCAAGAAAGATTTTTCATTTTTAAAAAAACATTTTAAAACTTTGGTATTGCTTTTCTTTGGAGATCAAAAGTTGAATAAAATCTGATTAATGTATGCATATCTATAATATGATATTTTAGTCAATCAAATTTTATACATTCACTAGTGAAAAAATGAAGTGTGATTGAAAAAATGATAAATATTGAAACCCATGTACACCTATTTCCATATGTATGTGTCCTGACTGTGTGAAGTATATATGCGTATACATTTCTCTATTTGTGTGTGTGTGTGTGTGTGTGTGTGTGTGTGTGTGTGTGTGTGTGTGTGTGTGTGTGTGTGTGTGTGTATTTATATATGGGGAGTAAAGTAATTGTTGTTAGAATTTTCTATGTTCTGTGAAAGGCCCCAAAAGCATATAGAAACAAGAAGCAAGGGAGAAGGAAGTTATTTTACTTATGTTTCCTTATGTCAGAGACAGCTGTAATGTTTCCCTTTTATATATTCAAAATAGAAAACATGTCTGTGAATGAATCTTTAAAGTGACAGTAAAAAATGCAAATCTGAAAAATGAAACAGTTTTCCTTTTGCCTCATTCATCATGAAGTGCTTTGAGGTAAAGTCATTTTCATTTGGATTTCATGTTCGAAAGAATAGAAATTAAAACTAATTTTAAGATTTTTGCTCTGTTATTTTTGAAAATTGCTTTTTGCTTTGCTTGTTAATCCTGTTCCCAAAATTTCTCTTGTCCAATTCCAATTATATCTGATAAGAAAATATAGGATTTGGCCAAAAGAGTCCAAATAGAATTAATTGTTGATATTGATTTTTATTTCATCTTCAATGTTTCATCTTAAAGCTTAACAAGATGCATGTGAGAAAGATTTTTTACTACTTCCAGCAACAGAAAAAGCCAATCTGTCTTCAACCTAATTAACTTTGCATTTTATCAGATTTTGTAATTAGATACTGTATTGTGCAAGTGGATAAAAACAGGTTTCTTTGTACATCTACATACGCCTTAATATATAAATACATATGTATATAAATGTATGATGCATTTACTTATATATATATATATATATATATATATATATATATATATATAATTATGAACATACATACACAAATATGCACACACACACACACACACACACACACACACACATATATATATATATATATATATATATATAGAGAGAGAGAGAGAGAGAGAGGGAGATGAGGTTGTAGTAGTAAGATCATGTTCACACTTCTATAGAAGTTGAAGTGAATTCAACAATTTATGGGAGTCAGATTATCAGGCCATAAAGCTCAGTATGATATTGACCTGATCTATTACTTGGTGCTGCTTGTGATGGCTGTTTGTAGCAGCAGGCTAAATAGGGAATTGGTTGCTGGACCAAGGTGAAGGCAATTAAGTGTACTTAGCAGCACTAAACAAGAACAGTGGATAGAAATAAAGAAATAAGAATGCAAGCCAAGTCATTCAATAACAATAAGGAAATATTTATTATTATTACTTGTACAACAATGTGCTGAAATGAAGAAGAGTATGATAGTGAAGAAGTTTATAATAGTTTTTATTGATTCTCTCTTAAAGTGACTTGGAAATTTCATCAAGCATATTATATTTAATGTTGTGTTGAAAATTCATTGCATGAACATGAGTGTCAACTGCCTCTTTTCCTTGTGATGAGGCAAAAGGATATATTCAGGATCTACCTTTATGGCAATCCCATTACATGAGCACCAGAAAGTACAGATGTCTTTTATATAGGAATATAAAGTTGGGATCACATAAAGCAAATGTAGCAAATGATCTGTTGAAACAGGGAAGGACAACTTTCCTGTTTGTTCTTCTGGGGCGATAAAGAAATATTTGAGGTGAAATGGAGAATATTAAGGCAAATATTTACCTTTAAGGCAGGATCTAAAAACTGTGTTACTCTTGGAAAGATTTGGTTTTTCTTCCAAAGATTATTAAAAGACAGTTACATGCTGTACTGACTGGATTTACCCAGATCGACATAAGACTGCAGTTTTTTTTCTACCTGCAAGGTAGGATATTTTCATCTTTCTATGGATGACATGGACTTTGGAAAAGCATAAAGGCATTATTTATAATGCTTAAAAAAGAGGTTTCAGGAAAAGAAAGGAAACAAAATGAACAACCAAAACATAAGAAACCTCCAGCAAGTCACAACAATAAGTTGTGGCTCCTTTTTGTTTTTAGAATTCAGCTCAGACAGTGGCATAACCAAATAAACACAAGGGTGGCTTGTTGGTTGATCTGCCTGAATTGAGGGGCATCAAGGAAAGAATTGTGTCTGTCCTTGTGGTTGATAGAAAAAACAGAAATACTGTCATGTCCACAAAAGACTATGTTATATAATCACTGTCTGGTCTAATTGTCAAAGTTCAACAGGGCATAAAATATTTTTCCCCTGTGAGTCCCACCAAAAGATTGTTTAGAACAGACAAACCAATTTATTCTTAAAGTACTATATAAATACCAACATTGGACCTTGCTTTTTTCCTTCTGTATGAGGAATTAGTGAGTCTTAGCCAAATACATACAGAATAATGTTTTAAGATGATGAGTGACAACAAAAGCCTTCAATGCTATTGCCAACTGTCTGGATGTAGAAGGCCTGAAGCTGTGTAGGTCATTGTCTCTGGCAGAAGACTGGTATGCTGGCACTCCATAGAAGTGAGTTACTTCTTTGTAGCTTGCATGGTGAAGAGTGCTTCCATTGAGAACTGACCATCTCAAAGCATGATTCTTTGCTATGTACATCTGCTGCTGAAAAGGAGGGCTTAATAAACTCTCCTCTCAGAAGAAATCCAGAGGTAAAGGCCCTTCACCCAGAAAACAGTTGTGACTCTGTCTGAGGAATCTGAGGGAGAGTGACAGATGGTGGGAAAAGGTGGTAGGAAAGTCAAAACAGACGCTTCTCAGTCCTTGATTTGATTTGATTCATTTTCTATGGCTTATCAGCTCTTTGTAGGTTATTTAAAGCCAGAAAATATTTTTAGATTGTAACAATTTTTTTGTGGGCAGAGATAATAATGGTTTTCACTTGATACAAGTCTTGCTAATTAAACCATAGCTGAAGGAGAATAAGTGCATTCATACCTTTCCAAAGGGTATTTGCGCATAAGTGAATATAATGAACTCAACTGGAATTGGAACTTTGCTCTCCAATTAATAATTTTGAGCCATCATCTATTACATCAGCCACACATCCAAGCTTACAGCACCTAGTATTCCCATACCATTTATCTAGGTATTAATCAAGCTCGACGTTGCTTAACTTCAGTGATCATATAGGCACTGATGTTTCAATGTGATGTGGTCACAAGGCTCAGCTTCGGAAGAGAGACTACTTAGTTGTATGTAGTAACCTTAAAAAGCTCCAATTGCTGTCAGTCCAGATAGGAATCAGAAAGAGAAACTGATACAGTCAAAAACATCTGGACAAAAGACAAGAGCTAAGAAAAGCCAGTGGCAGTGACTGCCTTCTAAAGTATACTGTCAAGAAATTCTTTTTGTAACACTTGATGTTTATATTTTGTTATAAGGTCAAGTCATAAGAGAATTAAAACATTTTCTTTTTTTGCGAAACAGAACCCAGCTGCAGAAAATCTACTCTGTATTGTAAAATAAATAAATGCAATAAAACTAGAAATTATTTAGTTTGAAAAGCTTTTAATTGCTTTTATGAATAAAAAAAATATATTATGAACACTATTGCCTAACGAAAAAAAATATTTTTTCAAAGAATAATCAATTTTTACAATAATTGTTTTCATTTTTTAAAAATTTTAATAAGAATAATTTATAAACATTTAAATCTTTTAAAATTCTGCATTAATTTGTAGTGGGCAAAGAATATTGTTATTAAATAAAAAACTGTATTTACTAATCATAAACAGAAAGCTTACAATTCAGTGACATTTAGTTTTTTAAGAACAATGTTTACAAAACAACACACTCCATACACACCATAATAAATCTGATCATAATTTTGAATTAAGAAATGCAACTCTAATTAAAAGTGAAAACAATCTACTTAGACAAAAATGTACTTTAATTATGAGATCATTTACACTCTACAGTAGGTGCCTCCAAAGATTCAATAAAAAATGAGCATACATGAGGAAAGTACTCCAACGTTAATAAAAAAAAAGTTTTATCGTCGAAATATCTTATTATTAAGTGGAAAGATCAAAGGATTTTTTGATTATTAAATTATATTTTTTAATCCTTTTTAGTACCTTAAAAATTTTCATTAAAAATTTACTTTTTCTTGTGACTCATAAATTATTATAGGGAAATTTTAGCTTCTTTTTGTGGTGAAAAACACACTGATGTGAAAATTATTACAAAAATCAGATAATTGTTGGATTTAAATGAAACTTTCAGGAATTATTCACAAATGAATGAAGTTATTTTAGTTTCTTTTTTAGAAAATTTTGGTAAAAATATTTTTTACATCTGTTACCCTCAACTTATTTAATTTATGAAATTTCCAGAAATACATTTTTGTAGAGCTTTATGTTTATATTAGTTATAAGCAGAGGTCCTTGGAGAATTTATATCATCACTTTTGTTTTTCAAAAGGGAGCCCAGTTACCAAAAATCTGCTCTGAATTGTGAAATAAAAAATGCACTAAAACTAAGGTATTATTTATTTAGAAAAGCTTTGAATTGCTTTTATGAATTATATTATGGGCACTATTGTCTTAAGAAAAATGTTTTTGATGATTAATGAATTTTTATCAAGAACTGTTTTCATTTTAAAAAAATAATTATAATAATTTATAAAGTTTTAAATCTGTTAAAATTCTATATTACTTTATAGCATTTAGGCAATATTGTAATTCAGTAAAAACTATATTTACTAATCATAAATGGAAAAACTTACTACAATTCAGTGACCCCGATATTTTGAAAAGAACTTTGATTTTTTTGTGTGTGTATAAACGTTCCAATTTTTGTAACTATGAACATCCATACATGACATTATGAGAAAATAAAAATGGTAACTCTAGTAAACTTAAAATTTATTGATAATTTTCTAAGATTTCCTCAACAAGCATCTTCATAAGTAAGACTATAAAGCAATATTACCTAAAATTCAATAAAATTTTAGATTACTTTGAATATTATTATTTAAGATTACTGGTTAAAAGCTTATATAAAAATGCATTTAAGTTATATTCCTCAAGTAATTGCTACAGTTATATCCCCTTAGAAAAATATTCCCAAACATAAGTCTGAGAGTGTTGTTAACAGCTCATAAAAACATTTACTTTTCTGCAATATTTTAAATTAAAAGTAATATTTGTTTCAAATCAGATTGACTAAGCTTTAAATCAGCTAATCTCCCTCAAATAAAATTTCAGAAAATTATATTTTACTTTTGAGAGATTTTTAATAAAGAGAATTACTTTGTGTTGATAGTTTTGTCAGTATAAACAATTTTAGGGTTTTTATTGATAATAAAAAAAATCATTTCAGTCAATTTAAATTCAGTTTGGAATTGTGCGGGTAGTCTACCCAGATTTAAGGTAGAAAAATAAAATCCAAGTGTCATGTTCACAAATTACAATAGAAAATTATAAACAACATGAAGAAATGATCTTCGCAGAAAAAGAAGAAAACAAGCTTAATAAGACAATAACATTTAAATAACTGTACCAAGTAGATACAGGTATTTACATATTAGAATAACTGTATCAAGTAGATACAGGTATTTACATATTAGAATAACTGTATCAAGTAGATACAGGTATTTACATATTAGAATTCAATTGTCTTTGATGTGGCCATGAAGAAATCAATAGTTGGAGTGTTCACAGTGAATTGTTGCAAGTCTGCAAAGTTTGAAGTTATTTTGTTGCAAGTGAGTCTGCAAAGTTCGAAGTAATATGTACTCCAAAAAGTGTGTGTATAAAGAACGTGCTAATGAAATGTGTGTGACTGATTTTGTCTGATAGCAGTAATTTTAAAACATAGTGAACAAGGAGAATTGAGACAAGATTTACTTCACCACATCTTTGTATGTAGGAAAAATCATTGCTGACTGATGCATTGTCATGGTAACATGTATCAGGGCTGGGCTGGTTCACTGACTGTTCCATTTCACAGAACAGTCCTCTGACTGTTCTGTTTCAGATCTGTCCACTGACTGTCCTGTTTCAGATATGGCTCTTGACTGTTGCTGACAAGCCGTTTTTATGGCTTATAAATGAGTCAGTGATCAGCTCATGAAATCTATCTGATTTTTGGCAGGAATGTACTCTGTGACCCAAGCCCTGACTTATTTCCAGTTCATTTGGAATTCAATGTCATAGAGAGCACATCACACAACTTGTCATATCCAATCAGGTTCCAGAAAACAATTATTTAATTCTGGAGCTGTGTTTTGTACAGAATTGTAAAAAATTTTCATAACTACTGATTTTAGTATGATCTATTTGTAGGTGTCTGTTACTTGTTCTGTGCTTCACTTATTGGCTGTAAAATATAGGAGTTTATATCCTATAAAATACAGAAAAGTATTTTGCTTTTTGAAAATATATTTCATTTATTAGCTTGAAATTAAAGTGAAAATGAAAGCTTGAAGAAATATTTTTCACTTTTAGAAATTCATTTAAAACTAGGTACCACTACTGATTTGCTAAAAATGAGCATACATTGATGAAAAATTTCCCCAAACTTAACAAAAACAAATTGCTATTGTTAAAATATTTATTACAGGGAAAGACCAAAGAATTATTTTTGTTATTAAATTATATTTTTCATCGTTTTTTTTTTCTTTTTAGAATGTTTGAAATTTTGGTTAAAATTCTTTTTTTTTCGGTAGCACAAAAAGATTAGAAAGACAAAGATTAGTACAAGAAATTTTAACCTCTTTTTTTAGTGAAAAACATACTGATTTGGAAATTCTTGCAAAAATTTAATATCTGTTAGATTTTAATGAAACTTTCAGGACTTATTCAAAATGAAGAAAAATATTTTAGAAATGCTTTTTACAAAATCTTGTTAAAAATATTTTTTTAAATCTGTTACATCCCACTTATTTAATTTTATAAAATTTTGAGAAATTACATTTTGTAGAGCTTAATGTTTATGGTAGTTGTAAAGCACAACTCCTTGGAGAATTTAAATTGTCAATTTGTTTTTGTAAAACATGATCCCCAGTTACTGAAAATCTGCTCTGAATCATAAAATAAAAATACCATAAAACTAAGACATTATTTAATTAGGAAAGTTTTTAGTTTCTTTTCTGAATAAGATATATTATGGACACTATTGTCTTAAGAAAAAATTTTCAATGGATAATGAATTTTTATAAGAATTGTTTTCATTTTTTTAAAATTTTAATTATCATAATTTATAAAGTTTTAAATCTCTTAAAATTCAGTATCTGTCTACATTTCTGAGATGAGGTATTATGTACACTATTTAATTATTTGGACTATTGTCCTCATCTCTGTTGCCATATTTATTACAATGTTTTGTGTTCAGGCATGGCTGACCACATATGGGAGATCACCGCCCTCTGTGGAATCAGGTTGAGGTTACAGACAAAGAACATCATTGGAAAATTCGTAAACCTAAGGAATCAGCACATATGCTAGGCCCAAAAAATCTCCTGAGCCAACCAAGCATAGAAATGAATACAATAAGGAGTGCCAGAGAAAAAGCAATAATAACAACAAAAATTGCAATATGAGCACTGGTAAAAAATGATCACCGAAGACATTAGGTTTATAATACCCAGAAATTCATACACAGATGTCATCAAGGAGACATGGCACAGTTGTTAAAGGCGTTAGTTAGATCCAGTGAATGGACCCAAAGAGTGTGAGTTCAATACCTGGTTAAGGCAGTGGAGAAGTTAGAGAGGAGAATTAACAGCTGATAACTGACATCCATAGATAAATAAAGGGATCAGTTCAACATTGCTGGAGCATACAACATCCGAAATGTTGTAATAATTATGGCGACAAAGATGAAGACAATAACCGAATAATGTAAATAGTGCTCTTAAAATTCTGTATTACTTTGTTGAGATAAAGTGATATTGTTCTTAAATAAAAACTATATTTACTAATCATAATACAATTCATCAATGCCCAGTATTTTAAAAACAATTGAGAAATATTTTGTGTGTGCATAAACATGCTGATTTTTGTAAATACAGGCATCCATACACAACACTATCAGAAAAATAAGAGCAGTAACTAGAGTAAATTTAAAGCCAAAATATGTAAAATTCAATAAAACATTAGATTACAGAGAATATTTTTCTAAATTTTTAAGATTACTACGCTCACATTATATTCTTCCTGTAATTTTTACAAATGTGTAGAAAAGTTGTTCAAGCTGCCAATCCTTAAAATCAACTCCTACCTCCGTGTTAAAAATGCATTTTTATGATGTTTAAAACTTAAAGTAATTAATATTTGTTTGAAATCAGATTAATTAAATTTTAAATCAACTAATATTTCTCAAATGAAGTTTCAGAAAAATATACTTGATTCATGAAAGATTTTTTAATAAAGAAAATGACATTGCAATGTCGGATGGCTAAAATCAGCAAAACAAAAATGCCTTCCAATCAATTTAAATTAGTATTGTAGGGATACATAAGGCAATTATCTCCCTTTGGTGGAAATGAGTCACATGGGTCATGTAAGGGCTGCTTAGTGTCATCACTCTATATACAGTGATGAAAGAAGTTACTTTGGGAATATATCTTTCCCAGATATAGAAAGAAACTCCAGCTCACAGACCTCATTTTGGAAAAACTCAAAACTTGTTATATATATATATATATATATATATATATATATATATATATATATATATATAATGTAGATCAATGTGTTTTAATGGACTCAGCAGTTTTCAATCAGCTTGTGTGAATTATCTTCAAGAAGTGAGAGCAAGATCTAAAAAGGTCAGACAATCTAACAGTGATCTCATCCCACAATTCTTATTCTTGCTCCATATGTGGCCTCCTTTGTAAATCACTTGCAGGTCCTAAGTGCCACAAATAACTGAATCAATTAAGTTGTCAGATCCTCATATGTCAAAACCAACAGGAGAGTCCATTATATATATCTATATCTATATAGTTTTAAGCATGTCTTAAAAGAAAGTCTCTCTGAGAACAAAGTATCTTTGTCATTCCTTTCTTCCATGAAAGGCAGTGTTATTATATCACGGATATAATAAGTCCCACTGTGGAGGAAATACAAATGGGTGAATAAACCCTTATTTCTTCACCAGCTCTCTCTCCATATTGAAATAGAGCCACGTATTTTGCTTACTGGAAATATTAAATTTAGTTTATTAGCATGAAATTAAAAATAAAAGCTTCAAGAAAGATTTTTCATTTTTTAAATTCATTTTAGGGAATCTTTGGAGGCACCTATTTAAAAACTTCTGGTCCTTAGGTAGTGCTTTTCTTTGGAGGTACCCAGTTTAAAAAAAACAAAAAACAATAGTAAACATTACTTTTACAAAATCCAGTTAATTAACCCTTAAATTTACATCTCTCTAGGATACATATTGGAATTTTAAGAGATTTTTAAATGTGTTGTTTACAATTTTCTTCTATAATGGCTGTTCATTGAATTGAGTGAACATGTCAGTGTTTTAAAAATGCCTAAAAACTTTATGTAGAAATTCATTTTCCTTTCAATTTGGATTAGTTTATGCTATAATCTTTAAAATAAAACTGAAATTTAAATTCAAAGAAGACATTTAAATTATTTAAAATTCCTTTTTCAGTAGTTCGGAGTGGTACCCAGATGTTATCATCAAACAAAAAATGAGTCTTTTAAATAAAACAGAAACAAAGATAGGATTGGTAACATTTTTTTATAAAAAAAATGCATTTAAAAAAATTGAAAGTGTGCAATTGAAGGGATATTTGCCATTCCAGTGCTCAAATGAAAAGGTTCTGTTGCCCAACTAGCAGATGTACAGACAATTTACAGTTAGGACAACTTTTTAGACATTTGTTGCTTCATTTTCTTCCATTTGATAGACAATGAGTGTGCAGCAATTTCACTTTTTGGGCATAAAACATTATTGTAGAAACAAAGACAAGGTGTTGTGACTTGAGCAAGTGTCTCACTACATCTTAACAATTCAGAAATACCACAAAAAAATAATTCCAGTATATTTTTTTATTCTTCAAGAATGAAAAAAAATAATACTGACATTTATCCTCAATGTTTAATCTTCACAAAAAACAATTTCTGAGGGAAAACTGAACTTTTCTTTCTGTCCTGGTTAAATTAAATTATTTAACTCTTATATTTTCCTAATGTACAGAAATCCAAATAAATTTTCTGTTGCTGAAAATCAGCTTTGACAAGAATCTTCCAATTTTGTGGTTAAATCTGATTTTCTGTCTTTTGTAGTCATTTCATGATCTTTTACTCTTCTTGCAGTAATATTGGATCTATTGGTAGTCAGGTAATATATTAGAATCAATGGATTTGGTGGGATTGTAAAAAGATTTAAGTAAGAGTTTATTTTATAGAAATAACAAATAGAAATAAAATAACCCATTTATCAAGATTTCATGTTGCTTATTTAGACTTCAAGAAACAAAATGTGAAATATTTTCTTTTCTTTAAAAAAGAACTTCCATCCAAGAACAAAGACTGATATTTAAGAAAGAAGAATACATTTTATGTGCAGTAAAACACAGTAGTAGGTAGTTCTTTTTAAAAGGAAAAAAATAGATTATAATATACAAGAAGATGAAATTACCGACTAAAATATAGTTTCTTCATATTTGTTCTCTTATTTTTCAATACACTCTTTTCTCAGCTACAGCCGGGTTATCATTAATGTCACAACTATTTATTCAACAAAGAACAACAACATAAACAACAGTTTGTAATCATGTGACTTTCGTTGGAATTTTACAATAGAGCAACAACACAACTTCATGATTTCCATTCTCCAATGCAAAGAAGGAGAAAAAGTCGCCTTCTTTGTCAGAATGAAAGAATTGTCAACAGTAAAAAAAAAAAAAAAAAATCTCTCCCAAAAACATAAAAAAGAAAAGAAACAATAAAGTTCAAATAAAATACAGGTGAATACAACGAGTAAAATACTTTTGTCATGATTTGCTTTGTTGGGCTTCATGTTTTTCTTGATTTCTTTGCTACTTGACAATGTATTTCATCGCTCATTTATTTTAAACCTTTTCCAACTCTTGCTTTTGAGCAAGGAAGCTAGAAACGTGACGTGACAATCTCGTACTGTCACTCGGGAAAGATATTTTGATAAGACATGAAATGCTTCATTCGTTCACCGAAAGGTATTTCGTTGACAAATGCTAATGAAACAGTTCTTACGAATGAAAATTAATGTTCTAGCGACTTTTAAAATCACATGCAGAAAATTGCATTTTCTTTGTGCACGTGTGCTTCTTAATTCACATGAGTAAAAATCTCAGTAAAAAAAGTACTTTAAATGAAATTTTACACTAAAAGCTTTTATTAGAAATGAATTATTGTCTTTTTCATTTTATCAATTCAGATTTTTGTAATCAGGGTTACGTTCTTTATAAATAGATTTCAGAAGAGAAGCTTTGAATAAGCACATCTTTCTGATTAATTCTAAGAAGAGTCTCTCTCAAGTAAGAAATATTCACGACAAAAATATTCCTTTGTATTAAACTTAATCAAGTAAACGGCTCACCTCTATTATGTTATAATTTCTACTTTTAATTCAAGACTGTTATGTTTAAAAGAAATGTTTAAAAGATGACATTGAAAGATATTTGACTACGTTCTAAGAAAAATAATAGTGAGACTAGAGTGATCAATCCAGATCTTGCCCCTTTGTGAGATAACAAAATAAATGTTAATTTTTCTCTTATCGCTCTCCATCTTAAACTGATTTTTAAAATCAAGCTAGAAACCTAAGAACAGAATTTGCTTGTCATTGCCACCTACTGTTTCAAATGAGAATAACAAAATATTTACTTATCTGAAATGACAGAATGAGAAGTTATCATTATTTACATTCAGACTAATCAATGATAAGGATATTAATCCTGATGTTGGTACAAATGTAATATTGTAAATATAATTTGCAATAAGTAATTAGCCAGAAATTATTTCATTGACTGTTAGCAAAAGTAAAAATTCTAACAAAGCAAAATATGTGTAGATTCTAATTGGAATGGGCATTCTTTTCCTGGCTTGTGTCTTTCAGTATTTCTCATGGATCTCAACACATCCCACACCTATACATGCAATCCTTGCAATCTGTCTCTTGTTTAGTGGTAGTTTTCTTTGACACATACTATGACATTTTATTTAGGGTCAGCCGAAATATTTCTTCTGGGTCATTTTTTTGCTCAACCTCAGACTGGTGTAAATGCTAATTAGATTTTAAGATATGAACCTAGAATAATGAACAGTAGAAATAAGATATTATGAAGATGATTAGCATATCTGACCTGCCATACAGGGGTGGGTACTAAAAATCTAGTGGATGGATTGGTGATCAATACATCAGAGCAGTTTTCTAAAGCAAAACAACCTCCTTATAAATGTTAGAATGTTGGATCTTGTAAGAAAAACCAAAAATAAGGTGAATAAAATGCCACATAATTGTGGAAGGAAATCTAAGTGAGGAATCAGTGTGCCCCCTCACCACAAAAAGACCTTAGAATTGAAGAATATTAAAAAAACATAATTGAAGATGATAACATGAGGTTAGGCATAGCAGAAGATATATGGAAAAGAAAAGGGATCATAATGGTTCCTTTGGAATAAAGTGGAAATAGTAAAAAAAACAAACTGTAGGGTGTATAAAGTGAAATGAGACTGTGTACAAATCTAATCTGAACCCCCCCCCCAAAAAAAAAACCCCAAGAAGAATTGAAATAAATGAAACTCATTATTGTTTCATGAAGAGACTAATAAACTAAACATATGGATTACATTATTCAGGACATGTAGGATGATTTTTTTCTGGCTGATTAAATATCTTTTGGTATCAGAAACAATGTTTACTGCTCAGATTCTAGAACTGTTTCTCAACAAAGGATATTTCTATACTTGAGGAAGGTTAAAGAATATATTATTGAAAGTGTGATTAAAAACCATAAGCATAAAAATGATCATTTGGACAACAGATAATTATGATATTATTTTGTTTAATTTGTGAATTTATCTAAAGAGCTTCACACTATCCATGAATATTATCTTTGAGAGTCCAGACCATCTTGCATTTTCAAATGAAAGTGTAAAGTCTATCATTATTAAATATTCCAGTTTGAAATTTAACTGATGTGATTGTAATGTTGATTGTAATTGGAGTCTAATGAAAAGAAAATCTTATTTTCAAAAGCAACCTAGTTCTTCATTCGAATTGATTTTTTCCTTTAAAATTTGTTTTGAAATAGAATCTTTGTTTTTTAAAAAAAGCTTTAAAAATCATGTAAAATTATGTCAAATTCAGTTCAAAGAAATGCATTTTATTCCAGATTAGAATTGCGAATTTATATAACTGTATTTTTTGTTTTAGGTTAAATATGTCTTGTATATATTTTTCAGATTGGCTGAAACAAATTTTTCTGATAGACACTATATAACAGATATTCTGAACAAATGAATAGCAAATGTTAAATATTCTTTGCTGATACAATTTTGAATTAGTATTTACTTTCAAATTTCAACAATGAGCAAGAAATTAGATTGAAGATTGACTGAAGGATCAAGACTTTTGTTTGTTTTGTGAAGGAGTTCACACAAGAGTTGATTAACTGAGAAATCATTAAAAAATAGGCATATTGATTCTTCTCTTCTGCAATATTTGGCAAAAGACAAATTATTTGTGGTTAAATACTAGTTGTGGCAATTTTATTAAAAGTCTGACCTAAGTTTTCCTTGAATAGCAAAAGTGGAAGCTTTGTTTTTGACAGAATTATTCATAACTTTGTGTTAGTAAGGTAATTTTTATTATTAGTTTGTTTAGAGATGTAAAAAAAAAAATTGTGCATTCTTTCGGTATGTGACTAGAGAAAGAAGTGTGCTTATGTATATTTCACTAGAATTACACAATAAAAAAAGAAACTAAAAATGTTAGTTGCAGTTGATGAATAAAAACTGGACTCATTTTGCATTTCATTAAAACAAATCTAAAGTTTATCCCATAAAATATTAAAAAAAGAAAAAATATATAATTAGTCAAAAGATCATTCTGCTTCAATTGTGAACATTTCTTTAATTTTTTGATTGTTAAAAATTTCTAGATTCTATAATTTTGAGAACCAAAGCTTTTAATTTTGCCTTACAAGAAGAAATAGTAAGAATTTATTTTAAATTTCTTTAAAAAATATTTTATTTCTGTTTGTTTTGAATTCAATTTCTTTTGTTTATTCTTTTTTGGCTTGGTAATCCATGTCTTATGTTTAGATTGATAATGTGAAGTAATAAGGAAAGAGAAATAATTCACTTATAAAACTATCTCTTTAAATTATTTTTTGAGTCCTGGAATGTATAGACAAATCTAATTCCTTGATTTTTGGTGTCACTGATAAAGTTTACTGCAAAGAAATAGTAAAATAAAAAGATATTCAAATGTACAATTGATGAAATGTTTTCAATTCAACTTGTCATTAAATTTCAATGATCTGTTTTACTCTTCTTCTCCTCTTTTTTCTTATCATTGAGCTGATCAATTTTCCTGTCTCTCTCTGGAGAATGTAGCATCTTGTAAATTGTCTCAAATTATTTGTGTTAAGTGGGAAATCAAGCCAAAGTATTATAAAAAAAAAAAATTTGGATGAGGATAATATTTCCTCAAAATTACTAAATGATTACAGTAACTCAGAAAAAAGATTTTATATTTTTCAAGGTCAGCATTGAAGTACCTTTTAAGAAATGAAATGTTTTTAAAAACTCCTCTGCATTCAAGCCCCCATTAATCCCAAAGTCCTAAGTAGATTGAAATGAAAAAGGAAAAAGAAAGAAAAAAAGAAAACATTAAGTGCAAATTGATAATTTCCTCTAATTTCTGCTGAGACGTAAAGAGATAAATAGAAGCTGTCATGTTTATTAGGTTACAACTCATTTATTGAGATATTAACTGATAGTTTCAATTGAAATTGTTTATGGTTAAAATGAAGAGGGAAAATTTTTAATGAAATGTTTATGTGGAATAATTATTAACTGAAAATTCATTGATTTTCATAATTCAAAAGAAAAATCTTTGATTTTTGTTCATTTAGGATACAGTCAGACAACTTCAATCAACATCATATTTATTTTACTTCGTTCAGAGTGGTACAAGATCATAGTAATAAGGGAGCCACTAGTGAACAAAGCCACTTCATTTACATAAGATCTAATAGTAACTATTACACTATTTTATGTGACCACATGTTGATTAATTTTAGCTTGGCTAAAGTTCATAATAGTGGGACAATCCAATGAGGTACAACTAGAGAGGGATCTGTATGATTAACTTGCCAAACATTTCTTTATGGCCCATAGCAAGAAATTGGAAATATATATACTATAAGCTAAAAGTAAGATGGACTTTATATAGTTAAGTGGAATTTTTAAAAGTTCACTGAATTGTGGGTTCAATACAACAATTTCCATGTTCTTATTTCATTAGGCTCATTTACGCAAAAGCTACATATACATCAATGCTATCAACATGAAATGTGTTTTTCAATTCAGTTGATCATGAAATTCATTGTAGTAAAACCAAATGATATATATTTATACAGGTTTATATCAGAAAAGAAAAATATCAGGGGAGAGTAGTTATTTCAAGCAGTAAAAACTGCATATATTCTAGATATGTGTCAACTAAAATGTTTTAAGAATTTCTTTCTTTTAATTTTGATAATTATAGCCTACAGCTCAAACAGCAGAAAATGTATTTGAAAATAGTAAAATATTCAATTTCAAGTTTGAGTAAATTACTTTTTTAATAAAAATAGCATGAATCTCACAACACACAAGCACAATCATGGAAAAGATTGCTTGTGGCAGTGGTCCAGAAGACAGCCTCCTTATGGACAGTAAGTCACAAAAGGTTATTGCTGAATGGACTAGCTGTCTACATTCTTGCATTCTCTATCAAAATATATTCATGGAAAGTTGACTAGAAGAGAAAGTATGGTAGGAAAACGTGAACAAGCAAGAGAGATAACTGCATCCTTGACAGGATTGTCAAGCAAAGCCAATTCAAGAACTTTGAGGAACTTCACAAGGAGTTGACAGAAGCTGGTATCAATGCATCAAGAAGCACCATACACATATATGTCCTGGAAATGAACCTAGTGCCAAGCCACTCCTGAACCAGCCACATCAGAAGCATCATATTTGGGCTAAAGAGAAAAATAATTGGGACCATTGGTGGTACAGAGTCCTCTTTTTATCTGAAATAAAGTTTTCCATTTCATTTGTAAATCAAGGTCCCAGCTCTAGAGAGGCACAGAATTCAATTTCCTTGAAATTCAGTGATGAATTGGGGGGGGGGGGTAACATATCATCTGCTGGTGTTGATCCCTGTGTTTTATCAAGTTCAAAATCAACTGAGCTGTTTATCAGGAAATTATAAAGCGCACTCACATGCTTCCATTTGTTGACATGCTTTATGTAGATGCTGATCTATCCTAGCATGATTAGGCACCTCTACCCACAGTCAAAATTAATAGTACTTGCTTTACTGACCATAGTATGACTGTACTTGATTGTCCAGCTGACTCACCTGACATAAACCCCAGAGAGAATTGCGCTATTGTCAAAAGAAAAATAGAGATACAGACTGAACAATATGTATAAAGCTGAAGGCCACAATCAAAATAACTGTGAATTATATAACACCTCATCAGCGCCAGAGACACTGATTGTCTCAATGCCATATTTCATGCATAAATGAAAATGCTTTTGAGAAGTTTCACATTTCTGTATTATTAATCCTTTCTCTTATTGACCATATGAAATAGTCTAATATTTTTAGGTAGTGTATTTTTTATTTTTATATGCAGTAAGCCGTAATCATCAAAATTAGAACAAAAAAGGCTTGAAATATTTCACTTTATATGTAAGGAATCTAGAATAAAACTCCAGTTTCACTTTAATTAGAGAAAAAAAATGTATTTTTCCAAAATAATATAATTGTTTGAGATGCTCCTGTGTACACACACACATATATCCATGTAAAATGAGAATGAATAGGAGTCCAATTCCAATGTTCATAACATTCAATTTAAAAGAGGGCTGAATACAAAAGTAGAGCAATATTCTTTATTTTAGGATATTACAGCAAAAACACGTAAAAAAAAATGCTATACAAATGCAACCATGTTTCAATGCATATTAATACATCTCATCAAGTGTTAGTAAATAACTGGTAAGTAGACAATTTATTGAGATTTAAAAACAACATACACCCTCTTTTCATGAGAAAAGGAAGAACAAAAAAGAGTAAGAAAGAAAAGAAAGATAGTTACAGTGTTTTTTTTTATTCAGATCAATCAATTGGAATGGCCTATGCTAAGTTCAAAGTATGGGGGAAAATGAATGAAACAATGTTAAAGATTAACACACCCGAGTCAGACACTCTACTGAATCTATCACCAATACCAGTCTTCGATATATAAGGCTGGCAGTGAATATTCTGGAAAAAAACATGGCCGCCTTTATACATGTCTTATTGAATATTTTGAGCCTTCTGATTTAGTAACTGTTCTATTGGTGAACTATAAAATGATTCAGCTCATTTTGGCTGGCTCACTAGTACACCAAGGTACCCCAAAACTCCAAAACCCCCTATTTTGGGTGCATTATGGAATCTTCTTTCAAAATATTAGTAAAGTCAATATTCATATGGAGCAAATACTTCAGTATTCTTAAAATATAATTTTTTTTTTTTAAATTAACATCCAGAAAAATTAGTTATATCATTTTGTCCACTGTTAAGTATTTCAGGTTAATAAACATTAATAACAATATTATAAATTTGGGTTGTGATCACAACAAAAAAGTGGAAAAAGTTGTTATTTTACTCATAGCTGGGACTCATTAAAACAAGCACTATCACTCCAGGTCAGAGTGATTCTGAGAGTCATTCAGAGGAGGATTGGGCTAAAAGTAGGACTATTTACGTTTATACCCTGAAACTAAGGACTCACATTCATACCAAAAACTGACGTCTCTTAAGACAATAACTAATGGATGCAGTTTTACGTCCTACGCAGGACTAATAAGGACCTTATAGGTCAGTACCAAATATGACAGGAATGAAAGCCCCTAATTTCAATTTTGTAATTGGCTTTGTAAACAAATCCGACATGTTATTTTCCAATTGAACATATTCAATTTGTATTGTTTCCTTTTGTATCTGATCCTAACAAATTGATATTTAATATCAATATGCTTTGATCTTTGATGTATTATTGGATTTTTAGCCAAAGCAATACTGGCCTGATTGTCACAGTAAATAGTCATAGGCTCACTTATTATCAGTGTTGTAATTGTTTTTATTAATAATTTAAGAAAAATAGCCTCTTGTGTTGTTTGCGACAATGCAACATATTCTGCCTCACATGTTGAAAGTGAAATCATTCCCTGTTTCTTAGATTTCCAGCCAATTATTGGATTATCTTTTGCCAATCTAAAGCAATAGCCTGTGATACTTTTACGATCTGGTGAACTTACCCAATCAGCATCACAAAATCCTTCCAGTTGTAGTGGGTTTTTTGATTGTCAAAATACTAGGCATTGATTCTTAGTTCCCTTTAAATAACGTAATACTTGCTTAGCTCTTGTTAAATGCACAGTCCTCGGTTTATTTAAATTTTGAGTCAACTTAATAACCCTATAGCAGATGTCTGGCCTTGTTGATGTCATAACGTAAATAAGACTTCCAATCAATATTCTGTATTCTTTCTCACACGCCGCTATACCATCTTCATTATTCATAATTGTGTTTAAATCCATTTCACAGGGAGTAGTTTGTGTTTTACAATTTTGCATGCTGAATTTAGATAAGAGTTTTTCGATGTATTTGGATTGATTCATTGTAATAGTGTTGTCCTTAAATTCAAACTGTATACCAAGAAACCATGATAGTCGACCCAAGTCGGTCATTATATTTAAGGAATTTTTAATTTTTAATAGAGCAGCTTCACATTTTGAAGCAATTAACATATCGTCGACCCAAATAATCAGAATTACTAATATTTCATTATTAAATATTCTTGTGTACAGGCATGGGTCAACTGGGGAGGGTTCAAAATGTTGTTCAATTAAATAGGATTGTAGTAATTTATTCCACGTTCTTCTGCTTTGTTTGAGCCCATATAGTGACTTTTTGAGTTTCCATACATAATTATCACCTTTTTCAAAACCTTCTGGTGGTTCTATGTATATTTCATAGTCAGTCGGAGCATTTAAATACACTGCTTTAACATCCATATGGTGTATATCCATACCATAATGTGCGGCCATTTGCATCAAAATTCTGATTGTTGTCATGTTTGTTATTGGACTGAATGTTTCTACATAATCTTCCCTGTATATCTGCGAGAATCCTTTAGCTACAAAATGAGCATTATAAACTGGCGAGCCATCCTCAGTTCGCTTTATAGTAAAAACCCAATGGCTGCCAATAATATTTTTATCATCCGGGGCCTTTTTCAATTCAAAAGTATCATTTGATACTAGGGTTTCCATTTCTTTTTGCAAGGGGGCTATCCATCGTTTGGAATTATCAGAATTAATGGCTTTTTGATAGTTCTTTGGGATACATTGCACTGAATAGCAACAGTCGGTGTCACAGATATTATATTGATCCATTCCAAAATAGTCCAGCTACTTCATTTATTTCTGTATAATCCAATCACTTGCGATGTAGTTTCCTTAGGTTTTTTATTGTTTTTATCTTATCAAAAAATCATGTAATTACAGATGAAACAAAATTTACTAAGGTACCCAAAAACTCCAACAAATTAAGAGGTCCTGACCCACAGATTTAGAATTGTAGATGGCATCTAGACGTTATATTAGGTTTGGATATAAAATGGCTACAATGTTATACATTAGACAGTGTCATTTCCTATGAGAGATGAAAAGTAATTTAACAAGATACTTGACAAACTACATACCCTGTGAGTTAAAAAGAAATTCTCATTTTTATAGTTGGTAAATAACCAGCCCTTTAAGAAACAAATGGGAAGTTTAAACAAAATTATTAAAACCTATAAATCTAAGAAAATTATTTAAATATATAGATCATACAAAATAGAATGCAAATGTTAACTAAAGGGTTTTTATATAAGAGGTTAATAAAACCAATTAATGCAAAATGTCAAAATGCCAATACATCTATACTAAATATTATCGACACTACTAGGAGATTAATGTAAAAATTATAAATTAATCTTACTGACAGAAAGATAAGCCTTATATGGTGCAACACGGTTTAACTAAAATCTAAGAAGAAGCAATTGTCAAATTTCAAAGTTTAGCAGGATTGTAGAGTCAAAGGTATGGTATGTTTACAATTAACTGTTAATTCAAATCTTTGATTTAGTAAAGCATTCCTATCTAAGAACCTAATAATCTGTATTTTTTCCTCTAAACACAGAAAACAAGGTCCATATAAGGATATACATGTCCTTGCCAGTTTTAAAATTTACCATTTCATTTTAGGAGTTTTATTTTCATCTTTCAACCTCCAAAAATATTTTGAAAGTGAATTATTATTTCTATAAGTAATATTAGTAAAATTGTGGAACCTTTGGAACAATGCACAAATATAAAGAAACAGGAACCTCGGGAAGACAATTTCTTTTTAATCATTTCACCCCAATCACAGTGGGAATGCTACTAGTACAAGTGGGAAATGCCACTAGTACAGGGGAGGTTACAGAGAGTGAAAGTGAGAGAAAAGACCAGGTGGAAAGGATAAAAGATGAATGGTTCAAGACAACAAGATGGCGATTGACATTGCATTTAAATTTTTAAAGATTGTAGTTTTCATGGAAGTAAGTAAATGGAAGGGAGTTCCACCATCAGGAAGTGTGAGAAAAGAAACTGTTTCAGTAGAAGTAGAGGTTACATTTAACTATTTCCACAGTCCAATCTAGTAGCACACTTAAATACATGTAGTTGGGGTACCAGGGAAAAAAGCTTGTCAGAGCAGAATGCCATAAAAATATTTGTAGAAAAGACAGAGGGAAGCCACATCACATCTGTGAGAAAGTAACTGAAGTTGAGATGCCAGGTCAGGATCTATTACATTGCAGATCCTTTTGGATTTTGTCAAGAACCTTGAAATGAATAGCAGGGGCACTAGACCAGATATATCAACAGTATTCAGTGCACAGCTGAATGGTAGATTTGTAAATGTGCAAGATAGACTCTGAAAAACCTTCTGATCTGACACAATGAACCAAATTTCCTTGCAGTAGATGCAACAATATAGTTGTTCCACTTCAAGTCAGTTAAAAATATGAGGCCAAGAAGTTGCAGTGTGATGCTCTCGACGAGTCAAGCATCTGCTAAACTGATGGCTGACAGAAAAGTTTCTCTGTGGTGGTTAAATGAGAGCTGTTTAGTTTTGGAGGCATTAAAATTTATAAGCCATTTCCTGCCCCAAACTACTCATTGGAGGTCCTTTTCAAGAGCAGCAGCCAGGTTAACTTTTCAGCTTTGACAGATTTACTATTGTGATAGGAGTAAATGGTAGTGCCATTTACATAAATGCCTACTTGGGAACTGATGACATCGGGAAAATAATTGATGAAGATCAGAAATAGCATAGACAACAGGATAGAATCTTGTGGGGACACCTGCATTCATGTGAAAGGATCAGGAAGTGAGCCCATTCAGAATGACTTTCATTTAACGATTTGAGGAATGATTGGATTAAATCAAACAATTGTCCTGTAATGCCATAGCTCTGGAGCTTACATAGAAGACCAGCATACCAAACACTGTTAAATGCCTTTGAGATATCTAGTGCCACAGATTGAGCTTCACCATTATTATCAAGAGTTTGATATACATATTCAGTGATGGCCGTAAACAAAATGGAAGCCATATTGTCAGAGAGTAGGTCATGTGAGGTTAGATGCTTAACCATTTCAGTACTGATTAAATCCTTGAATACTTTGTCGAATAGTGGTAGGAGACTAATAGGGTGATATTTAGAGGGGTCAGATGGTTCTCCAGAGTTCTTAAAAACAGAAACTACAGAGGAGGACTTCCAACAAGCTGGAAAGCAGGAAGCAGTGAGGCAATAGTTGCAAAGTTTGGAGAGTACTGGAGTTAGTTTGAGAGAACGTTCTTTAGAATGACAGCTGGAATCTCGTCACCTCCACTTGCCTTATGGGAGTCTAATTTAGAAATGATATTTGAGACCAGTGATGGGTGTATGTGCATATCACTTGGTAGAGGCTCTGTTCTAGTGGTGAAATCAGGTGTGAGTACTCCAAATGAGTGGAGTATTGAGTTGGAAGAGAATCTTTGCTATAGATGTCAGGACTTCAAATTGATTGAATAGAGGAATGATTGAGGATTTGCTGTTGTTAAAAACACTCTTGCAGAGCCACCAATAATCTCTAGAACTGAACTTGCGAGATGATATACATTATTTCATTCTCTCAGCAAATTGTAACTTCACTTCATTGAGGACAGGCTTGCACTTGTTATGAGCAGAGACAAAAAGACATCTGTTGCAATTAGACATTTGGCTCTGGTACAGCCAGAAGTGATTCCTGTGGCCTATAGAGGCTGAGCATGCAGGTAAGAACCAAGGAGATGAGCATGATTTAATTTGTATTTCCTTGCTGGAATGAAAGCATCGATGCTGGCTTTCACACAGTAAGAGACCTTAGACATGTATTTTTGAACAAGATGATTAAAAACTTTATTCCAAGGGATATCACAAAAGATATCATGGAATGAGTTCCAATTCACTTGTTGATAACAGAAAAATTTTCTGTTGGTAGGAGGTTCTTGGCTGGTGGGGAATGGGAGGCGATGTTTACAGACACTACTGCATGATCAGAGTTGCCAAGAGATGGCCTTTTCTATATTAATGGAAATACTATCTAGCACACAACAGTTTGAGAGGAAGAGGAATGATAGAAGAGATAACTGACTGAGTTAAGTAGAGAGACAGAGAGACAGAGACACATGTAAGTATGGTCTGGAGATTCAAGAGAGAGTTCTCTAGCCTAATTTAACATCCGAATTGTTGACATAAGATGGCAGTTGAAAATACAAGAAATTAAGAAAAGTAAAGGGTAAATCAGAGTTGAAAAAAGATTTTTAGCGTAAAATCAAAATTCTGTCACTATGGGTCCTAATGTCAGTTAATACAACTGAAATGAACTCTTTTGTTCTCACTGACAACTCATGTGTACACACCATTTCTTCCCCCACTTCCTACACAATAATAAATTTACATCTTTCTTTTCCCCACTCTCTCAATATGAAATCAGTATTCTTAATTTTTAAACCTGGAGTGGATTTTTCCATTTATATTTGGTTTACAGGTCTGAAGATTTGAAGCCGTTTTTTATTGACATCAATGAAATAATATCATCTATGGTTTTTTAAGTGTTTGTTTTTCATTATGTAATATATATATATATATATATTAATTATAGTAAAAAGAAAGAACAGTAAGAGTTGTTAGTTTCTGTTTTTGAAACATGTTAATTCCTGTGTATGGAACCATATTTTTAAATCAGTTAATTCATTATATATATATATATATATATATATATATACACTCACACACGCACTTTGCATGTTGCTTTGATATTTTTCTACTATGAAATTTTTCTTAATTTTGATTTAAAATGCATATATTAATTACAATTTAAGAAAATAAATACAGTCTATTATGATACATTTTTTCTAGGCTGCTGATATCATGAATGTATTCATATATAAAAATATATAAATAAGTAAATCTATAGATATGTGATTAATTGTTGGTCACACAAATTCTGACTCAACAAGAAAAGTGATTCCTTTTTCAATTACAAGAATATCAACTTTAGGATTTTCATTTTCTTTGATCAATTTCCAATATTTACCATAATCCACTTTTATCTAGTACATATCAAAACTCTTTGGCTTGAAATTTTAGCAAAGAACATTTTGGTTTCATACATTACTTATAGAAAACATTGTATATTAGATTTAGAGAAAGTAAGAATTGAATTTTCCAGAATAATGTCTACTTATGGAAAGCAAGGTAGAAAGTTATGTGCATATATGGGGGTCTTGTATGTATGCCAAGTTACCTGTCAAAGCCTGAGAGCAATCTTGGCATTGTCTAATGAGCTTTTAGAAGGAATTTGAGAAAAATTGGATTAATTTTCTTTTTACTCAGCCTTGTATCAAAATGAGACACAAACTGAAAATGTATAAAAGATAAAATTTTCCATCATAACTGATGAATGAAAATTAACTTAAGGAATCAGAAAAACTTTTAAAATGCATATTCACCTGATTTCTGAAGGAATGAGCTGGGATTCTGATAAATACAGTGTGACAGATTAGCAACAAATGTCCAGAAATAAATTTAATTTTTACTAATGCTTTCATATGTAGATACAAATAATCTTATATACAGTTATATTTCACCATGGCAAATGGAATCAATAAAAGGTTTTCAAATTGTAGCTGAGGCTAGATATTCACTTTGGATTAATGCTCTTAGGAAAGGCATGAATCCTTTTCTTTTTCCTGGGAATGTGTACTGCAATGGCTGACAGAATTATTAATCAGTACTCTCCAGCAACTGTATTACTTAGGTAGAGGCTTCAAAATTGTGATAGCCTTTATCAAATTATCAAACTTCCCCTCCTACATACACATATATGTGTGTATGTATGTGTTTGTGTATAGGAGGGGAAGTATATATATATATATATATATATATATATATATATATATATATATATTGAACCCCACCATATGTAGTTTGTACTCCAGATTCTAATTAGCAACAATATGACCAGTTGAAGCACTATATCCAGTATCATAGTGTTAACAGGGACACCCTGGTGAGTCTTCTGCTCCCATATTCCATTGGAGCTAAAGAACACTGAATTGACAGGATTGGTACATTGAATGTGGATATGATGTGAGTCAAGATCCACAAATTTTCAGAGAGTAAATGTCCTATCTGCTTGGTATCCAGTATCCTGCCCTGTTCAAACTCTGATAATTCAGGTGGTCTTTGCCATGAGCAGTTTAACTTATGTTTATACTGACTCACCAGAGGTCAAAACACAACTGATATTGGTCTGGGCATGTCTATGCCATAAAGCTGTAGTGGTGGCACCCACCATTATCTTTATATACTGTTATTCCATGACATTTGGTACATTGATATATATATATATATATATATATATATATATATATATATATATATATATATATGTATATATATATATATATATATATATATATATATATATACACAAACACACATTATTGCAACTAATGTGTACATTAAAAGATATACACTAATTGAAAATTCATTAATCAAATAAAATAAGTTATAGGAAATGATTTAATTTGTATCTCAAATTTTAGTTTCATTCACAATTAATTTCTAATTTGCACACTTTTTAATTAAATATAGGTACATATAAGAAACTACAATAAAAATGCTATGAATTAATGTTTATTAATCTGATTTCTTATGAAAAACTTATTTAGAGCGGTTTGCTGCATGTTATTCTTTTGTTCTTCATATAAAAGGTGGTACTGAGAAATTGCTCCTACAATTTTTCTGCAAATTTGTTGGCTTCTGTCTTTATCAAAGTCTGCTTATAAAAACATTTTTCTTTAAATTCTTCAATGATCCTGAAAAATTCTTCTAATTTCTTCTTTTTCATTTTCTTGTGCTGGCAGGTAAGTAAATATTAAAATCTAAAACAAAAAAAAATTCAATTTAATTTTTAAAAAAAGTACCTTATATTATGCATATTTTCTATTTTTGGAAATTTTCCAAATATATCATAATCATTAGCATTTTAACCAGAAAATTTTACTTATAATGTTTCCATTGTAAATACATATATCTTTTATGTTTTGATATTTTTAATAAATGTAAATTTTAGTATCTAATTAAATTGTCCATTTTTCTGTTTTTAACAAAAGATCAGAAATTTGCTTTAATTTTATAAATAATATTCTAAAAATCTCTAATGACTTGTATGCCCTGTTTTTCAAAGAACACATTTTTATTTCAACTTATTCTTTTTAAATATCCATTTTAAATAAATTATTCTGTACAGTATAAGTTTTTTTTTAGTGGAATGCATCAATTGAAAAAGGGCAAATTAAATTTAGCCTGACTTAAAGTCTGTGAAATTTAAAAAAAGTGGCAGCCTTAACTCATCAACTGGTGGGTTGGGATGAAGAATTGTGACTGGGGTAGTGTTAAGGAAATATGATATCAGTCAATTATTCCTACCTCTACCACCAGTGACTTGATAACCAGGTTATAAAACAATAAAAAATGGAAAGGGGGCAACAGACAAACATATCAAAGATTTTGTCCCCACCCTTTTTTTTCTTACATGTCTGGAAAAATATTTTTAAATAAATGTTTATTTTTATAGAATTATTACAGTTAATATTAAAATACCAAAATGTATTTTTTTTAGTTTTCAGCACACACAAAAGATTTAATACATGTTATTTAAAAAAAAATATCTGGCAAGAAATTTAAAAAAATTATATATTTTAGTTAGAGTAAAGGAATCATTTAGCATCTAAGTTGTACTAGTAGTATATTTTGTTAAAGATTGTAATGAGCCAGACAAACATTGATGACACCATTGAGATATATATATATATATATATATATATATATATATATATTTATTATAATTTTATCATATAGACAAAACCATTTTACTCACAACAAAGATGCAACTTGGTTTCAGTGTATTTTAACTGCACATCTACGGATGAGGGTCGAAAATGGTTATGAACCATAACCATTCATAACCATTTTAGACCCTCACCCATAGATGTGCAGTTAAAATGCACTGAAACCAAGTTGCATCTTTGTTGTGAGTAAAATGGTTTTGTCTATATGATAAAATTATAATAAATAAATAATTATCGCTCCACTACCTGTATCGAGCTCTTTTTTTAATTAACGCTGCGAACGTTGGAATTTATATATTACTTTCATTCTCATCACATCGGAGATATATATATATATATATATATATATATATATATATAGTGCTGGTGTCAGTAAAACAGTGTACGATGTAATAAAACAAAGCTGTTAAGTGCATGAAACTCCGAATCATGCTATTGGTGAGGGATAATATGTATATTTATTAATATATATATATATATATATATATATATATATACACACATATATATATATTATGTCATTTGCACACAGTACTGTTTCACAGATCCTCAGTGCAACTAGACATCCAAGTGCCTCAAGCTAGGATCGAAACCCGACCGATTTGGTATCAGTCAGAGCTTCTACAAGTGAGCTATCTTCACTCAGCAGAGTTACATATGAGTTTTTATGAATGTAAACAAATGCCAATCTACCCAAGTGCTCCATTGATTTTACTGAAGAGCATTGCATTACCGCAGGTAGCTGTTGTTTATAGAATTAGCTTATCACTCAACAGTGCTCAAATGAAATATATTTTCAAGAGCTAAATTATCTCATTTGCAGACAGTACTGTTTCACTGTATCACAGCTACATACCTCCAAAATATATTAATATATTTTGTAATATACTTTTATGTTTATTACACAATGACTGATGATGTTTTTCTTTTGTTTTCAGGTAAGTGCCACACTTTTTCTTTTTGATTATTCAATGACTTTTTGCCTTGGATTCTCTACATTTCAAAGTCAACCACATGACAGGTAAGACTGCAAAAACTTTATCTAATGGTATTTAAATATTTTTATTTAAACATAGTCTTTTGATAAGAAAATGAAACTTATTACTATTTTTCCTTTATTTCAAGATAACATCATGCAAAATTATTTTCAAAGTAAATATACTTTACTATGTCATGAAAATGTAGAGATTTTATTCAAGTTTTGTGATGAGCATTCAATGTATAGTTCTTTATCAAAGCTATAAATGTATATACAATAATTTTATGACATTTTCTAATTTGGTTGTTTTTGCTTAATATTATTTCATCAGAGCATTTTGAGTTTTGAAGCTATCAGCAGTAGGTTTGAACGTTGTTCCTTATTTGATGTTCTCTATAGAATGACTTACTGTTAACTAGGAAAATCTTTCTGCTTAAAACCTTTAAACTCATTTGAATCCAAATTGAAAATAGAAATCCAGAATAAAAAAATGATTTTGCATAAATTGTGAATAGCTTCATCTTTCAATGCATCAAAAGATTGAAAGACCAAAAATGGAATAAACCATTATAAATTTTAATTGACAATAAGTTTATCAATATATTCACTATTGTAGGAGATTTATCATTTTTAAGCAATTGCTATTTCTCCCATGTTTCTTTCAATGAGACAGTTCGTCATGATTTGGGATTTATAATATTTTTAGAAAAATTAGGAAAAACTTTGTAAAACATTTTGTTTCTAAAATGTAGAAGAAATTTAGAAAGTGTCCTTTGTCTATTTGGCCATAAAAATGTCCAATGTCTTGAATGAATTCAATTTGACACTTTCTTTTATGTGTGGCATGATATCAAGTTTAATGTCACTGAATCTAAATGGCTGCTGACCAATCTAATCATCTTTCAGAGTTTAACAAAACTTCTATAAACCATAAATCTGAATGCAACATGTGAAGTGTTGATTAACTTGATTTAGGTGGCCATTTTTACTCCAAAGGGGCTTGGAAGATTTAAGGCTCAGATCTGAATGCTACAACCATAAATAATTGATGCCATTTCCTTGATAGCTTCTATTCAGTCTGAAGCTTGTTACCACCATATCATTTATTATCTTCTCTTTTAGCAATGAAGCAATGAGTGTCATTCAAAACCTCTTCAGAGAATCTTTATTTTTGAATATCAAAATGAATTCTTTGTTTTCTTGCTTCTAATATTTGTGCACTGTTTATGATCAGTGCTTGACAAGAACTAATAAAGCAAATCTTGGTGAAAAGATAAATTTGTAAGATATGGTTGTTGCTTACAATCTATCTCAAGATAGATTGTGGCAAGACATTCAGTGGGGATCTGTAACAGGGAGATCAGATGTTCAGTTTCACAAATGAAGAAGAAACAATTGGCTTGCATACATGGATTGGTTTTGTCCCTCAGTTGACTGTAAAGGTCTATCCATCCTGCAAGGAAAACATCCAAAAATGCATGCTATTCATAAATTCAAAACAACATTATCAATGCGTCAGAAGGCATGAGTCAAAAAGTTACTGCGATGAAATAAAACACAAATAGAATTATTTGGCCAATATTGAAAATACTATATGTGGCACAGTTAATCATCCAGAAACTTCCTCCTCATGGTTAAGCATATTGGTAGATCTGGGATGCCTTGCAAATATTTCTGCATCTGAGGCAGAATAACTACTTACTATAAAAAGAATATAGGCACTGCCATATAATGCCAAATTATTGAGCAGAATCTCTTGAAATAAGCCCCCCAAATCCTGTTTCTATTTGGGTTGTAATTTAACTTCTAATAGGACAATAATTTTACATTATATATATATATATATATATATATATATATATATATATATATATATATATAGTCAAAACTATGAAGAAATGATTCAGTTTAAAGATAATTGGATAATTAAAGTCCAGATTTGGATCTTATTGAAAATCTGCTGTGAAAGTTCAAACTAGGAGGTCATCACTGATGTTGATTGAATTTATGATGACTGATTTTATTTCTACAAATTAATGACTAAATAAAAGAAAATAAACAATGGGAACAAGTTTACTTGGCATTTACAGATTTCAAAACAATTTCATTTTACTGAAACAAAAACATGGCTTTGTTTTCCTTCACCAATGTTAGGTCAGTAATTCCTCTCAAGCCAGTTTTCAGCACTTTTTTGTTCTGGAATTGTACTATTTTAATATTTTTGAATAAGATACAAACTTGAAACTTCTGCTAAGAATGATACACTTTTGCTAAAATATCTGTGTTTTTTTTTTTAAATCTGAAAAAAAAACTCAAATTGAGTTTCTTCTGCTCCATTATTTTTGGGTGAATAATTATATTGAGACTTCACTACAGAAGAGGGGAATTCCTGGTTTTCCTTGATGCTTTTAACATACTTGAATATCTGATATTGAAAGAAGCCAAGGAAGGTAGAGGGGACTGTAGAAAAAGCTTCAAAATGGTTATGGACTAAAAGATCAGATCCATGGAGCTCTATGACAGGGGTCAGTGGGATGTTTGACTGTGAAGGGAGAAAGGAGAGAGAAAATAAGGGAAGAAGGGAAGCAAAAGAAATAGAAATACGTTAGCCAAGTTGCTGTTTGAGAGTTTGTTTTTTTTTAACTTTATTTTCTTCCTTGACTGTGTCTTGGTTTTCCCAGTGCATGCAAGGATTTTTTTCCCTCTGCAAGATCATTCAATTCTGATCACGTAATTCCTAACTTCAGTGTATTAGTATGCTTGTGTTGTTTTTTTTAAGAGAAATATTATTTCATAGGGTATAATGACATTCCTGATGATATGTAATAATTTTTTACCTGTAATGTCTAGCAGTGTCTGTTGCAAGCGTGTATCCTTCCACATGTTGGACTTAAGAAGGAAAAGATGAACATTCAGTTTGTTGCCATAAATATAGCAAATTATATTTGATGATATATCAACAACTGCAGTTGTTTGTAGGTTCTGTTCATTATTGTGCGCTTGGTGGGCATTTGCTTCAGGATCGTCTGCTGGAAAATAGGTATTGTTCCAGTAGGCTTACTTGGGTGAACAGGTATGATGTTGGAAGACCCCAAAATTGTTATGACCCCAAGTCAATAACATAACTGATGAGGCAATCCTTTGCACTCATTGGGGTGTATCATAACAAGTATATGACATTCATACATGGAAGAACATACATGGAAGAACATACTTTAATCCAAGAATTTAAGCTCCATACTTTCTGCTCAATATGAACAACATTTCAAAGGTTTCATCTCATTTTAAAACAAGAAACATCTTATTCTTTTACAATCAGTCTTGTTTAGATAAAGCACCACACTATCTGTTGTAACAATTAGTGATGAAAATAATCTTTATTCTTGTGGTTTCTTAATCTTATAGAATTTTTAGAAAGTTATTTCTCTGAGAATAAATGCAAGGTTAATAGCAGAAACAAAGAACTTTTTCTTCTGTTTGATCACCATCCCACCAAAACAGACTCTTCTTTGTCTTGGAGATGTGTAAATAATGCTAAATTGAAGTTTACCTTCATTGGCTTCCCTGTCCAGAAAGAGGCTGTTCTTGTTTTTAATTCAGCTGCATTAACAAACTTTTCTCTACATGTTCTCCTTAACCATTTGATAATTTTGTCTCAGTTCTTAACTTTTTCAATGAAATTACACAAAACCATTTCCAAATTCTTTGGAAGCAAGCATGCTGTTCTGGTGATGTCTTTGATAAGAAACTTGTTTTTTTTTCACTTAAAAATTAGATTTGGGTTAATGCTATTGTTTTGTAAAATTCTGAGATGAAGTGTTGTCATTTTCCATTCATTATTTGGAATATTCATTTTTGTTCTTATAAAAAAGGAATGACGTGCACCTGGGGAATGAAGAAAAATGTATCTAAAATGTTTTCAATAAAGATGAAAATAATCTGAATACTATATAAAATAATGGAATCTTAAATTATGGGCAAAACTTTAAGGTTCTGTTTACAATACAGTCAATTCAGATATTTTTGTAGCAAAGAAGAGAACTTTGTAAAGTACTGAATAAAAGTTGTCATTTGAAATACACTACCAAACAATATTAACCATTGCATGTTTTATCAATATGGAAAATAAATCCTTATTTAAATCTAAAGGTTTATCAACTGAATGATGGCAACATCTTTGCAATTAGGATGAACACCATTTGTATAAAATAGCTGAATTTTGAAGCTTTAAATTAATAGCCATGTTGCAAGCTTAGAGATTTAAAATGGGTCATAAAGCTGATTTGGTGGATAAAGAATGCTGTTTAATAATTTCAGAACTTGCAAAATATAAAAGAATAGTGGATATTTCAGAAATAATCAGCATGTACCACTGAATGATGATTCATTCAAAATCATATATGTATCTAATAGAAGTTTGATAATGGAAAATTGAGAGCTTTATCATGCTGATCTGTGTGACATGCTCACAGGAAAGGCTGGAGTACACACTAAAGCTGCAAATGAAATGCTCAAAAGATGACTTGGTAACTTGAGAAGTTAGGGAAGGAGTATGAACTGTTAGTGGATGTGACATTGATCATATCAGACCAGAACTGGGCTGACAGACTGATGAGAGTCCCACAAAAATGACTAGATGCAGTAAGAAAAAAGTTTAACCCAATGGTGCTGTGTCATTGTATGCACCTGAACCTAACCTAATAAGGGTTGTACACTGCCAATGTGAGCATCCTTGCATAAAATGCAGATTTTATTTTGTAAAGTGAATTCATCACCTAGCTTCGAAGGCAGATGTTAAGGTAGTAGTTAGGGAATGCAAGGAATGTTAATCAATTGAACCAGCCGCAATATGTTGGCTATGAAGCAAGCTAAGTGTGCCTGAGGCATGAAAATGATTGGGAATAGACATTATCCATTATAATGGAAGACAGTACCTGACACTGATCAATTATGACCTTACCCAATTTGCAATTTGGCGATCCTGGTATCAACAGAATTCTACAGGCATTATCAATCATTTAGAGGCCCTTTTTATGACCAAGGTCCACCAGAAGAACTACTCACACACAATGATACACTCTGTGCACTCAATGGTAAAATTGAGAGAATTCATCACAATATTAAAAGAATCACTGCCAGGAAGCAATACTCAATCATGGAGGTGGTCTACTGGTATAATGTCACAGCAAAAGACAACATCTCCCTTGTTGCTGCACCTGCTAACATGATCCATCACTATCAAGTTGGTGAAAGGAATTGATTTAACTCTAACCTTATAACTTTTTGTCACAACATTGATAAGAACACATGCTGTACAAAGTAGGAGACTGTGTGTGGGTAAATATCCCCACATTATTGATGTACTTCAAGATATCAGATGAGGTGTGTAACTGGTATCAGCAGTCCACATACAATTTTGATCAACGAAATGCCACACCGCCTGAAAAATCTTTGCCAAGATGTTGGCTGCATTAAATCAGAGAGTGACACAGACACTACATCAAGGACATCCTCTGAAAGTGCAAAAGTATTTGGATTTGGAGTATCCAGTGGTTCTTCTAATAGAGATGACTCGGGACCTGAGATTAAGCAGTATGACTCAGCAGAAAACGTGCCGGGAAGAAGAGGAGATTGTACCCCTATGATGGAGTACTAAAATTAAAAGACATGCACCCAGTTACCACATCTGCAACCATGATCATGTGATCAAGGAGGAGTGTACAGAAGAAAATGGTGACATACACTGTAGTTCAAAATGTTTTTATATCACATGGTGCTTTTGCAGAAAAAAAAGAAGAAAAAATGCTTCACCACTGAATGAGGTCAGTCAGTGGATGTAAATTAGCTTCTGCTAACTAATTGTAGTTAAAGTTTTACTGAGTTAAATGGATTGCATAGAAAATCTGCTAATCCATTTTCATGCTTCACAAATCAAAAACCTGATAAGGATTCACTGTACTACTATAAAAGCAATTGACTTTTCCTATGAAAGGATATTTTTGTGAGGAAGCTGCATGCATGTACATGGAGATTTGGACTTTGTGACTCTTTATCATAGACATCTGTAATAGCATCAAGGATGTTAGAGACCAGTGACTCTCATCAAGAGCAATAATGTCCTCTTGGGTGTGATATGAACTCTGAAAGGGCAGTTAGGGACAGCATGATAATTTTAATGAGGTAGTAAGATAATTTAACATTTGAAAACTGATTGGAACAGGTCACAACATTTTATTTATGCCTTTATTTTTTTAGTATTTTTATTCATATATTTACATTTTTAGAAGTATTTTGAACATTTGGTTGCAATTGTAAGATGTGTATGGAGCTAAAACCAGCAAGCTTCTAGGGTCATGTTTAGTGACTGCTGGTTGGTTATTGATGCTGCTCTTGTACAGCAAAACATAAACACATAACCTGAACTCTATTGCAGTAGTTCTGCTCCATTTACCAATGCAATTTTAGCATAGAAGCGCCTTCTTGTACAAATATCTGAAAAGAGGCACAAGAGAAGAAAAGATTCAGAACAACTGTTTTAAAGCAAAATCTATTTACTTAATGCCTCATTCACTTGGAAATGTTTGAAGAATGGATCTGCTGAAACATTTGAAAAAACGTATTGAGAGTTTTAAAGAACCATTAAATGAAAGTAACATATCTGTTTATAATCTTGTGTTCTGTTCCAAATGAAACTTCATTCGAAGTGATGCATAAAGGCATGCATGTACATATAATGGGTAGAATTATGAATTACTATCAGAATTTCTGATGCATGAGCAGCATAACAATTATTGGAGAGGAAAGGGCAGTCAGCAAGCCAAATTTAAAATCTGTCTTTATCTGCTGCATTCACTTTTGTACTAATGCTTTTGGGAAAGTTACAAATCCATTTCCTCTCTCTTCAAGCTATGGATTAAATAGAAGAATATAGTAGGCTCTCTAGCTTTGGATGGTAGCCAATCTAGGTGAAGGAATGCTTTGAATTCAGAATTATAGAGAAAGCAGTGAGAAACCACTGCACTATCTTTTCCAAGAAGTGATGGCAGTTCACTGACTACAAAGAAAACAAATCTTTGAAGAACCATGTTATAGCTGAAATGATATGGTATTTAAAAAAAAGAACTTATCAAACAACAATATTTGATGCAATTATTGTTAAGTATTTATACTTAGGACTAATATATCTAAAGAACAGGTTAGGAACTAATACAATTTTGTGATTTTTAAAAAATTTCAGCTGAATAATCAGAATGCATTTTAGTTCAAAGTTATGGAAGAACCATCTTCAGTTGATGTAATTGATTCAGGCTAAACGCAGTCGTTTCATAATGATTAACTAGATAAAAACTGGTTACTTCTTAAATTTCACTTCTACTAGATACTGAATTAATTTATTTTGTTTTTCTTTTAGCATTCTTCTAAAAAAAGGTCTGATACAAAATACACACCAGGAAAGACTCTAGCCAAAACATGAATTAAAAAAATCTAAGATAAAATGCTCATTTGGGAAAAATATTAACAAGACCTTAATGAATTTTAAGCAAAAACATAAGTCATAGGATATGTGCCTAGTATTGTGTAGGACCTCCCCAAGCCTAAAAAATTACAGCAACTTTATGGGTCATTGATTCCATAAGGGTTAAAAGACTTTTGCAGGACGTCTAGACAACTTTTAACAGTGTCATGGTATTTGTAGTTTCAGAATCTTGAATGTGAATACACTGCTCCACCATGTTCCATAAATATGTGATTGGGCTGATGTCAGGAGAACATGGAAGTCACACCATTTGCAGAAATATCCAGAATGCTTCTCAAAACAGTTCTGGGCAATTTCAACATATTATCTTGCTGGAATAACCCATCTCTAGGGTACATGGAGTTCATGAATGTGTGCAAATAGTTATAAATCAGTGCAACATTGTGATCATCAGTCATTAATGAGTTTAAGCAGATTATTTGTCTCAATCCATGTCACACTATTATGAAACAACCACCAGCCAGTACAATACCTTGTTGACAACTGGGGTTCATGGTCACATGGGGTCTACACCACACCCAAATCCTACCATCAAACAAAAACAACTGGAACTATGATTCATTGGGACTTACTGCTTGTTGCCAGTTCTCCTGAGTTCAATGGGTGATTTCATAAATCCAATATGATACTATGTCTAATATTGTGGTGTTAAAAAGTGTATTCTAATAAATCTTTTGCTTCTATATTCCATGAACCCTGAAGAACATTGAACTGACTTCCTGGATATTCATTTGGTACATCCTGCAATGAATGTGGATATGATTTGAACTAGTTGCATGTCTATTAGCACAGAAAATTCTCACCAGATACTTCATGATCATTAAAGATCTGTGGTTGACCACTGTACTGTCCATGGGTAGTAATGTCTTCCATTAGGTATTGCCAGTAAATATAGGATACCATAGATCATAGGATATGATTCCAGAAATGAAATGTTCCATTCATTTAGCACTTATACTCATGTCCTGTTCAAACTCTGATAAATCTTGTTGTTTTGTCATGAAAAAGCTAAGCAGTGTTCGCACTGACTCAACAGATGTCAGAATAGGAATCTAGGAATTTCCATGACATCCAAGTATGGTGGTGCCTCTTACCACTATCTTTACATACTGCTACCCCATAACTTTTGACAGTAAGTATACTAGGATATGGCAGCTATATTTTTTACCAATACTACAACGATAATGATCTTCTATTTGTCTCACCTCAAGCATCAGAAACTTTATTGCTGCCAGACCTTTCATCTGTTTGTTGATGATTTTTCAGTAAGTTTTATCTGCTTGACATTAGGGACTGAACTTTATGTTAATGATATCTCATCTCATCTTTTCTCTGTTAAGCTATTCTCTGATCAAACATACAGAGTGATTCCCCCGGGAGTCAATGCATGCAGATTACTTCAACATTTGATAAAAGAATTTTGTGTCAACTGCATGTTCATTATATACAGTTACAGTTTCAATACAATTTTTTCCATCATCAAATGGGAACAACTTGTGATATGTATTTCCTACTCTTAGTGATTGGGAGTACAATGCACATGTACATGTGTTTGAAAAATATTGATTACCAACAGAAATGCTTCGTTGTGAGGGTAAAATCTGAAGAGCCATTGTGCCAAAAATAGAAGTATTTTTGGTTATAGAATAATTAAAAGTAAAGAAAAAAATGTCTGGAAAACCATTTCAGTCCTCTTCCAGAAAGAAAAGGTTTTCAGTCATAATAAAGTTGATTGGCTGCTGACAGAAAAGAATATCTGCTGTTATTGATGGATGCAGGAAAATCAAACTCTTTGTATAATTTATATGTTTATTTTGAAGGATGTTTTTTATGATCCTGTTTCATATTCTTTTATCCATTCCTGCTTTGATTCTTTCAATTTCATTGGCATGGAATATATTCATTCCATTTATTGAATCAAATATATGTTGTGCATAAAACAGGTTACATGACCTAAAACTTCATTGTTTAGTATTTCATATCTTATCATCAAAGGTATCTAACTAATCAGAACAGAAAAATGTTCCTATACAAGTATAGAGTGATTTGTTTCAAAATGATATCCCAGTCTTTTCATTTTTTTACCACCATTTTCCTTGACATATATCAATGGAATCTCTGATTTTATTCAGACCCTTTCTTTATTTGCAAAATTATAACATTAGTGTTTCACATAGAAGTGATCATATGCAAATTTTTCAAGAGTACAAAATTGTCTTTTGGCATTACTATGGCTCAGTGGAGCCATCTTGAATTCCAGTGCTTTTGATAGAATTGAAATCATTTTTCTCATTATAATAGCAGCTTCATGATCAACCAATTTTTATCATTTATATTTGACTTTGATACTTCTGCTTCTGAGACAATGACTGCCTGTCTGGAAAGCAATTTGTGTTGTTACTTCCACTTCTACTGTGTTTTTTAACTCAAATATATTATTTCACTGTTGTTCTATTTTTTTGTCCCCATTCACTGTAATGAATTTGGTATAAAGACATTGACTTAAACCCTTAGCATGTGGTTTCATTTGCTTGTGTTGCACTATTGCTCACTTGTATGAATTTCAAATCGCAGTCAAAGAACAGTCTTCTTTTCTTTATTAATATAAATATTTCTTCTTTAAATTTATAAAAAGAAAAGTTACATCCTTACCTGACATGTGCAGATATTACTGGTATGCTACTGAGTACATTTTTGCCATTCCTTATGGTTTTGTGTCAGGTTTGACTAAGCATAATAAATTCAAACTCATCTTAATCAGTATTGTTTATACTTGATCAGGTATTGTTAATCAATGTGTGAAAAACTTGAATTTGTTCTTGCCTCTCTTATGTTTTTGTTCTTCCTAAATCAATTCCAATGTATTCAGAAAGATTAAATGATAACTTGAAGGCATACTCAATATTGTGTTTTATGCTATTTAAAATATGCTAAATAGAAAAGGCAAGATGAAAACATTGCAGTCGCTGTTATTTTCTTAATTATAACTTAGGCAAAATCATTCTTGTTATATTTTCTTGAAGCTAACTTCTTTATCATTTCATTCTTTACAAAATGTATTATCAATTATTATCAGACATTTTTTCTACTAAATTTGAAAATCTTAAACTTGAGCCCAAATCTTTTTTAAATACCATATCTCTTCAAAGAGTAGGTGATCATGGCTCTCCACAGATTCCTTTTTCATTATTTTCTGTGGAATGCTATGACTTGGAGTGGTTTCCTGATACTATTTTCAGTTTGAATTTGAGTTGTCCCTCTTTTATAGCTCAGTCTACCCTGCTATGTAGCCCACAGATAAGGAGAGAAGAGGAGTCATGCCTTTCCTAACAGCATTATTCCTAAGTACATACAACAGAACCCAACTTACTAATTCAATAACCATTATTATAACAGTTGTTACATGGCATACACATTTTACATACTAAATATAACAACCATTATGAAATAGAATATATAACAAAATGAATGACATAACTTTTGCTAAAATATTAACATAGCAATAATTTTGATTCCTGTCATTATAACATAGACATAGCAATAATTTAAAATAAAAAAATATTTCTTTATAGAATCTTGGATATACTGATAATTTCTTAAATATTCAGTAACAGCAGATAATTAAAAAAATAAAAATTTAGTTGAGTCACATGATTTCTCCATATTTGTCCCCAGGGATAATTTTCTCATAATCAGTTGAAAATGACTATCACAAGTAGGCAAACTACTTTTTCTAGTGATAAGATTTCTGCTTATGTGAAAAATGCCACATAGCATTTTTAAAAAACATAATGCCAAATACTGGAAATTGCAACATGCAAGTTGACATTTAAAATATCAACTTTTATATTGCAATCTTGAAACTTGAAAAAGTTCTTTCCTAAATTACAGATTGGCTTCATAGTCTAAACTATGAACCTTTATCACAGAGAAGTAACTAAATAGAACAGCTGTCTCTAAATTTATTCTGTCCTGCCATAAGATTGTCTTCTACACTAATATTATTGTGAGGTTTAAACAAACCTACCTGAATATTTACATTGAATTCATTTTTAATTAAAATGTTAGTATTTTGTTTAGGAAAAACAAGAAATTCTGTTATGAAGTTTGATTTGTTTGTATTTTATCAGTCCGAGAGCTGCTTCTACCCTTACTGCTTGGGAATTTATATAGTCTATGTGTTAACTATGCTAATTAGGTAGTCATTTACATATTACTACAATTTCATTTTAAATTCTGAAGGAAAAGAGATAAATTTATTTTCAGTGAAGTTTTCTTGGTAATAGAAGCTGTGAAATATGTTTATTTTTGTGTAAGCCAATATTTTTCCATAAAGTTGAATGAATTATAAAAATTTGTTGTTTAAATTAAAATAAATTGCTTAAGATGCAGGTAAAATGGTTGGCTCTCTCTACCACTTCAGTAAGTACCTGACCCCAGGACCTATTCCCTACCTTTTACAAGAGCCAGATCAGGCCATATTTGGGGTACTGTTGTCATATTTGGGCAGCCACACTGCACTCTCCAGGTTAAATAGTCTAAAAGTGTCTATCAGTCCTTGTGGGTGATAAATTATTTTCCATTCTTCAACCTCTTTCTCTCACAGGTGGAATGTGGCGAGCTTCTGGCTGCGCTATTGCTACTTTCATGAAAAGTGATTGAACAAACTACATTCCTTTGTTCCACCAGTTCTAACCTTTCTGGCAAGGACCTGCCATGCCACTTATATTCCCTCTGTATTCCATCAGTGAGAAGTAAGTTCCACTTGAACAGCTTCTTTTCATGATCTTCTGTACCTAAGACAATATTCCCCCAATCAATACAATCTTATCCTGTTCAAATCTAGGGTTAACCAAAAATCTAAGTACATAAATATATTTTCACATTCCAAAACTTCAATATCCTTGAAAATGAAGACAGTAGAATTTGTTTAGGCCAATATCAATTTACAAATATCATACCTTTCAAAGCAGCACTAATTTCTGAGAAGATTTAAGAGTTAAGTATTTCTATAATAACAAATATTCCATATAGTCAAAAACATCACATATCTGAAAATATAATCTAGATTTTAGTGTATATTTTTTACATTGGGGAATCCATATTGTATGGAAATAATAAGCATTGTGATTTCTTATTAAAAAAATGAAAGCTAACTAATGACCAAACTTTAGAGGATCAGTTTACAGCCAAACTGATCTGCAATTTATTTACATTCAGCATAAAAACACATCAATATAGAAATGAATTTGTCTGTCATACTATTTGTTATTGCCATGGTAAAATGTAAGAAAGTTTTGTTAAAACATAAGAAAGTGTTATGTACTGAGAGACATTGAAACCAGAATGGTTTATACCAAAAACCCATGGGAAGAATTGAGGATTTAATTCAAACATAAATGAATTGATTTGTATGTCAAGCAGTTTGAACAATGGAAAAGTGACCCAGACTTAGAGGGCAATGTTGATTGACATGCAGCTGCAAATGCAAGCTGTAAAGCAAAAATTTCATATTTTGTAACCAACTGAATTTGGAACTGAATTTTCATGGATGGAAAATTGTCAAGGTAGCAGACGCAGATAAGACATCAAGGAGGATGGAGGAACTATCCATGAAGGGGTCAGTGAGTGAGGATAATAAAAGAGAGGGTGGAGAAAGAATTCCCTAACATTATGATGTAAGCCAGAGGAGATTCACTGAAATGCTCCTACCTCAACATACCTCCACCCCATGCCAGTTTGGGCAAATGTCCATAAATAAAATTGCACAAAGCAAATTAAGCAAAAAGAGAAGCAGAAGAGACAGAGATGAGACCAGAGACAGGAAAGAGGCCCATGTGATTATCTGCTGACAAAAGCCCCCATCTTCAGCCTTGTGCCAAACTTTACCAAAGCAGCAAACCAAATTTTACCAGGTCAGCAATAATATCACTTTAGATGCAGGTTGGGCTGATAATTAATTGCATGTGAACTCTGATATAAACAAATTATTGTACGTAGGACTGATATAAAAACAGTATTTACTTTTGTTCAATTTATTTGAATGATATTTTTTCCCTGTATGTCTTTGCCCTGCTTGGACCTGCCCAACACAAAGATACCTGTGATGATTCGATCTTGGCCTCCTTATGATCAAACTTAAATCACAATGTGAGAGCGCAGGTCTGAGATTGAAGCTATCTTCATCAATTAGCCGTGGTGCTGGAAGTCTTGGTCAACGTGGGAGGGTGTTCTACGATTACATGTCATCTTTCATCTCATCTTACTATTTTTTAACAAAAGAAATAATTTGAAGTGTCAAATATCACTTTGACAATCATATTTAGTTTTTTTAGTAAAAGAAGAAAATTCGGAAATGCTGGTGCATTAGATTTTTATAACAGTGTCTCATTCCTCAGAGATTTCAATCTTTTTTTGTGATAAACATTTCCTTTTATCATAATGGAAACAATGCCAAGAAAAAAGAAATATTTCCTTTTCCATAAAATTACTGTAATGCAGTTTCATATATAGAAAAGTGAATTTTAAGATGCACACAAACAAGTTTTTGATTGCATGTTAATGTTCACCTGTAAACAATAACTGACACCACTGAGTTATTATCATGCATGCATACTTATGCAATATGGATTTGTATTATTTGTACAAATTTTCATCCCTTTTGCTAGCACAGATGCAAAAGTAACTTGATTGTATACACAGGCATATAAGTGGTTTTATATTCATAATCAGCAGCACTGTTTGAATAACTTGTGTATCTATGCAGAAAAAATTGCAGATATTTGTATAAAAATGCACACATTTCACTCACACATAAATGAATGCACATTCAAATACAGTATTCAATTAAATATGTACAACCTTTTAAATGCATTTGTACTTATTAACCTTAGTTTAAGATGTTTTAAGATGTTATATTCTTATTGGTTCTTAATTTGTAATTTTGGGATCAAATCAACCAATCAGAATTCAGAAATAAATTTGAACATGCAAAGTGCAAAAGTATTCTTCCTCTGCTTTTATATGGAACTGAATTGTTTTTTTATAAAAATATTTTAAGAGATGAGAAAATAAAGTGCATATTTAATTGAATAACACAGTTTTGCTTGAACAATAAAAAGGTTTTGACATGTAATTGCTATCATTCAAGGCTTTTATAAGAGATAAAAGACAGATTTTAGTCATTATAAAATTTCTTTCTGAGACAAGGAAAAATCTTGAAAATTTTTTTAATAACTTTGCTAAAAATAATTGTTTTAATATTTTTAATTCTTAGGAATAGTCTATAAAGCTCAGGTTGCATCATAATGATTATTGGCAAAAAGATATTAATAATTAAGAAGTGAAGGAAAAGGACAATACTCACCCCATATATATATATATATATATATATATATATATATATATATATATATACATATATATATATATACATATAATATGGAGAAAACAACTGAAAAGTTGCAAATTAAAAAAAATTGAATGTTTTTTTGTGAAAGTATTTATTTATATTTTTTTATATATATTTGATATTTCAGATCTGCCCCGATCTTTCATCAGAAATAACTGTATTCAGAAGTTTGTTTACAAGTAGCGTCCGTCGCGAGACGCGGACATCACATGATGTGGAATGCAACTTTGTTTACATATATATCTGTGTGTGTGTGTGTATGAGTGTGCACATATATGAGACGTGGGTGCTGAAGGGTACTTGGCCCAACCTACTTCCTAAAGTCTGACTAAATGACCAAACATCAGATTTTGGGGGAAGGAATTTGTTATATACGTATTTGGTATATGGTACTGCAAGGAAAGATGGGAAGAGGAAAGACTGATTTGACAGGAAGAAGAGTCTTATTATTTGCCAGTCAGAAAAAGGCTAAGAAATACCATGTGAGACAGATATGTGCATGAGGGGATCAGAAGAAGAACTGACTGAATGTAGAATTCAGAGTATTTATGTGTTCTTCGATGGATCACAGAAGCATTCATTGTATCAGTGTGTGGTACTTTCCAATTGACCAAAATATGCTTAGTTCCTGGTCATGTGACATGTTCACATGTGCTTAGCAATGAGACCCATATTGCAGATTATCAAATGTTCTATTTTTAGCTGTGATAAAAGGAGTCATGAATCTTTAAAGATCTGAATTTTATTTAGGATGTAACAGGACTCCAAGATTTCATAATGATAAAGGAATGAGAGTAGATAGATCTTAATGTTTAGTGTATGATGAAGTCATTTTATTGTAATGGGAGTTGTCTGTGGGTAATTCAAATAGGGCTATATCTCAAAATGGGCAAATTTGATTGTAGTGTGGCCATTGTAACAGTTTAATTTTGTATGGATCCTTTTAGTGCTGTCTCTGAAATTTTTAGTAATAGGTGATTGAGTTGGCCTGATCTGTATTTTCTGATGTCTGATTCTCCCACAAATGGAGATGAAAGACAAATTAAGTATCAGCAGTGATATTTGCCAAAGTATGAAAATCTGGTGTTCTAAGAGAACACTGGGTGTTATACAAGGTGGCAAATGTGACTTCAATGTGTCTTGTCAGATTTATCCTTTTCATTTTTGACCTGAAGCACCATGCTCTTTGTTTTGGTGATACTGAAGTTACTGATCCAGGTTAAATGTAATGAGTGGGTTATAGTTGATTTGGGCTGATATTGTGAAATTGTTTTGCAAACTTGTATTGAATTCTTGTAAAATGAGGCTGATTAGACAGACTTAACGTTTGTGATCAGCTTCATTGTTAGTTAACATGACACTGGTGAACTTGTCTTAGTAGGGCATTAATTTGCATTACATAAGTTTCAAAGTTGTCATTTGTAACCTGTTGTCTGAGTAGTTTGGACAAACCAATATTAGGGTGATGCCCATTGATAGAATAATGGTGATACACTGGTAGCATTGTTGACCATTTGCAGATGAAGTAATGGATTCAAGGACATCTGTTCTTTAGCAATTCCTATCTTTTCACAGCATATAGAAAGCATTCTTCATTGTGAGATATATCTATTTGATATTGGCAGGGCTTGATGGTCATCAGGGACAATTAAATTCCTGTATAATTGATATCTAAATTTTCTGTAAACAGTTGGAGGATATACTTTGGGGGTTTTCTCAGTGGTACAATCCATGAGAAGTGTCCCTTGAATGGGATCTTGGTATGGTATGGAAGTAAAGCATTGGCTAAAGCTTTCAAGGAAGGTAAGAATGTAACACTTTCTTTTGGAGATGAGCATCATGAAAGACAAAATTGAATTGTCTTGTTTACTGTTACCAATAAGCTAATTTGGTTGCTTGCCATAGTTCCATTTGCATTTGGCACATGTTACATGTATTGATATAAGATTTAGTGCCTTGATTCTTGGATTCCAACCAGTAACTGGATAGATGTGCACAAAAGTAGGTGATGCCATTGTGGTTTAGGAACTGATGGATTTGGTAATTGTTATATTCCCTGCTAAGAGGAATATATACTTGAAAAACAAGGTGGATAAAATAAGTAAATGTTTATTGTAAAAAAAACCCAGTACAATAAGAATAAAGGTAACAATTATGCACAAGGTCATTGCAAGTCAATCAAATAGTGAGTGCTACTATTGGAAGGTCGGTAGTTCTTGTGTAAGTTTGAGTCATACACAACAGATCCCAGCTAGTCTCTGTTGACTTACAGATACTTATAGGTAGTTAGTACCAATAGTGTAGTCACTCATGGGGGTGACAGGTTATTCCATTACATCAGTAATGATATTTAAAATGTAAATTTTATTGCAGAACCAATTTGAGTGATTTTTGTTTTTTTACCATATTTGATCATTAAGAAGTTGGCAGGTAAAAAACTCATGACTGTATGCTTTATTGAGAGCAGCATAATAGATACTTAGATTGATTGCATGGTTGTGGTTCAATCTCTACCTGAATCAATAGCTTGGATAGTCTTGATAATTCTCACCAGTATATTGTGAGCTGCTTGTTCAGCTATGATGTTAATGTGATTGATGACTTTGGCAGTTGAAATGGTTGAAGTCATTTAATAGGAGCAGAAGACCTTGATGGCTTGTTTATAACAGACTATTGCATGGTGAGTGTGTACCAGGTGATAATCAGGCATTTTTACCATTGTATCATGATGTGTAATGTGTAATGTAAATGCATCAGCTGGAACCTTGAAAAGTGAGTGTTTTGTCTGCAAGAGTGGAATCAGCTTGTAGTTAGCTTCTTTTTTTATCTATGTACTCAGCTGACTATGTTAGCCTAGCATTTGATAAACTTTTAACGGATTCAAGTAAAATATGTAACTTCTATTTTTTTTTATTGATCTCAACATATTTTGAATTGTTAAACTGTCACTGGTCCAAATATGCAATGGGCTGATGATCAGGGGAGTTGGAAAAATTGCATCTGTAGAAGTAGATGAATTTGGAGGTGGCCTGTTATATGACAGACACTTTGTATTTAGTGATACATCAATTTTGTTTTGTTGGGCTGAAGGTATATTAGATAATTTCAATGATTTTCTTTTGCTCATCTTTTGTTTTCTGGATAAGAATGGCAATACAGGCACCATTGATGGTGCCAGTGGTGTGAGTGTGAAGAATTGTGTGAAGTTGGGAAATAAAATAATTAGTGATGAGGGAAAACACTTCATGATTTTTGAAGACCTAATTGGCCTTTTCAGTCCATGTTAATAGCTTGTCAACTTTATTGAATTCCTTGATCACGGATATCAAGTTGGAAACATAAGACTTTGGTTTTGTTCCTTTAAACAGGTCTCTAGGAATTGACGGATCCAAACGGAATATCCAAAGCCATTTGTTTGCTGTAGGGAGCTTCATTTGAATTCTAGTAGACATATTTGGTGTGGGATTTGAATCCCTCGTTATTGACATTAGGACTGAAAATTTTTGTAGGTGAAGAAGAGACATTTGGCTTGGTTCCATTTGAGGCTGAGAATTGTTCAAAGCTTGGCATGTATTAATTGAAGCTTTTGGTGTGGATGAGATTGTTAACAATATAGGTGGAGATGCTTTCACAGGAAGTAATGTTGTCTAGATCTTTGGTTAAACAATGAGAAGAAATTTATGCAGCAGAAATCAAACCAAAAGTGAAGCAATTTTATTGCTAATGCTGGCCTTTTTAAGTGAAGGCAGTTTGTGACAGTCATGTACATCAGTAACAATTTGTCAATAACTATTGTGGAAGTCAAGTGAAGGGAAGTATTTGTTGCTTTCTCTAATTTTATTGAATATGGAGTCAGGGATTGACATTGCATAAGGATCAAGATTCTCAAGTAGTTTGTTAAATGTGTTATTAAAATTGGTGTTTATTCAGACCTTGCCTTTTTTTAGCAAAAGATTTTGAAGCATTTGGATTCAGTGATTCTTTTTTTGGTCATATCTGCACTTTTAGCATTGACATTGATTTCCAGTGTTTGGGTGATTAGAGGATATTTTGGGCTGCAGGACTGACCATTCATTGGTATGTAAATTGGTTTAATAAATGTCATTTTCATAATTGTTTGTACTGTTGATGTCAACAGCTGATAAGCAGGTTGATCATAACCCTCAATTCATTGCAGTTTGTGTAATGGTAGTGGGATATATTTATATTTTATTTCAGCCAATCTAATATTTCCTCCAGTGTCTCGTTTGTTAAGTTGGCTTTACTGTATGGCATGTTTCACTAGTGGTGATAGTTTTCATGTACAACATTGTGAGTGAATATTTATACTTTTGGGCCCAGTGGATTTCAGTGTAATATATTGGCAGTTGGAAGTGAGTGACTGAATTTGAAATTGTTCTGGTTTTTGACTGAGAATGTAGTCAGTGTGTCATGGCTAAGGATGTTTTGACCAATGAGGATTGGAATGTTTGTGTTTTTATTCTGTATCCTTTTCAAAATGGGCAAATTTCAGTCCTCAAAGGGGATACTGTGATAAGTAAAACAAAACTCAGAATGGAAGTAAAAGTACTAAGCTTTATTTAGCTAAACAAAACCCAACTACAAAATAAAAGGGAAGTAAGTCACAGATTATATAGCCTGCATTGGCAAGTCTATTGTTCATAAAATGCGAGCATAGGATACCACAGATTATTTCACTAAGAACATTGCCACAAATACCATTAGCATGAGCATTTGACTTGACCATGTACTCTTTTATCTTTTTAGGTAGTCCGATAAAAGAAATGAGACACATGAGAGAACCAGTCCAACATAAAAACATTAGTGATAAAGAAATCATGAGCAGTAAAGTGAAATAAGATGAATGGGAATTGCTGGATGGATTACTGAAAATTTAACAGCTGTTTGTGTTGTGGATGATGGGCCAAGCTACCACATCCAGTTTGGTCCTTATTGAAAATTCAGTTTAATAAACTGATTGATGAGTGTGTCACTGGGTGTTTCATTTTGTTGTGGTGTGGAAGCTTTATTTGGTGGTATCTGTGGAAGTGATGTCTATTTGTTCATGGGGTTGATGAAAAAATTGGAGGTTTCAGCTCATGAAACATGGACAACTTATGTATAGTTCTGGCACATAGTGGTGTTGTGGTTTTCACTACAGCTTCTGTAATTTTTATTCTGATTCCAGTTGGTGTTGTGATTGGTGTCGTTTGATCTATTATTGTAAGAAGAGCCCAATTTTTTTATGTGTATTGAGTAAGCCAATTGATAACCCATTATGGCCCACTGACTTTTCTATTTCTAGCTGTGATGAAAGGGGTCATGAATTCCAATGAGATCTGAATATTATTTAGGATGTGAAAGCTTCTTAGCTCATCCATGAACTCTTCAACACCCACTTGAGAATTAGATATAAAATAATTTTTATCGTGAAATATATTTAGTCATCCTTGTAATTTTTATTTTACTTAATCTAATCAAACAATATCGAATTATGGAAATCCTCCTTCTCCTCAGATATCAAGTTGATTTCCAATTCCACAAGGGTAGTTTCATTCTGAATTCTTATAGCATTGAATTTAACTCTAGATGCTTTTGGCTCCTCAGATTTCATGGATAAAAAAAGATTCATCTTTGAATAAAGTAAATTCTAACAGGCATATCAGTGAAAATGACGTTAGTTGATATCCCATGGCAAATGAATTTCAGCCAAATGAAATCAAATCAAATGTTTAGCAGAATTTAATCTGTTCACCAGAAAATAAATATTTCATAATTGCCAATTCCTCATCTTATTATGAACATTTCTATTTGATTCAAAAAGTTAGACAGCTCATGATTATTTTAGTCAGGTATTTTAGAAGTATACATTTTACAAGAGGAACAAGATATTGTCTCAGAAGAAATGATTTTTCAGCTTCCCTGTCATTTTATGATTATCAAAATTTGCTTACTTGAAAATTAAAATTAAATTACAAATAAAAAATAATTAAAAAAAAAAATTGTTGTTGCATACTTCTTCATTATTATTATTATAATGATAAAAGCAAAGCAAATTCTATCTTCTCAATGGTGTAGCTGTTCTATGAGAACTCTAGGGGGTAAAATTGAAAAGAACTGACAAAATGAATAAATACACAAAACCTCACTTGAGAACTGTAGAAGCTGGGAAACATAAAAGTGTGTTCAATAATAATTATTACCATGCATACACTATACCTTAGGCCATAGTAAAGATGTGGTAAAGGTATTTGTCACCCACTTATTACTTAGTATCTTCCTATTTTCTGTTTGGGAGCACCTTGAGGTGCGGTGCAGTTAAATATCCCAACAACATTATCAGAATTCTAATTTTCAGATTAAATTAAAAATATTATTATTTTCCACTTTATCTATACCATTCCATCGTAACTGGAAAGTATTTTATCTTTATTAAAAAATTTTAATATGATTGTTATCTTTGATGATTAACTTCTGACTCTTGGTATAATTTTGGTATTAAAGAAAGAGATTAATATTAAGATTTATAATTATATTATTTTGAATGATTTGTCAACAAATATACTAAAAAGTAAGTTTATTATAAAAAGAATTATACTTTTATTTATTTTGTTGGAATGAGAGAATTTGTACTTGTTGCTAAGTGCAATTGTAATTTCATGCACATGTAGTGGTCTCGATTTGAGGAGAGTTTGTATTATTAAAGGGTTGGCAGGATGTCCCCAAAGTGAAGTTAATGTCCTCTCTTAATATTCATGAATGTTTCTGCTCTAACACTTGCGATTTGTCTGTCATTTACAAAATTTATTACTCATTCAATCTATTTTCATTATTCTTTGTTTTAGTGATTTACTTAGTGTAGCTTAGACGTGGCACAAGGCCACAAATATGGAGCACCTAATGAGGAACCAACTTTCTACTAATTCTGTCTATATTTCTACTAATTCATCTGTGAGACAAGCTTTCTAACCATTACACCATGTCAAAGTGTCTTTCTTTGTTTTATTTCTTTGCCCAATGTAAATAAATTTAACTTCATTTGACTGAAAACTCTAACCAGTCTTTTTTTGTCCAATGGAAATCTTCATTGCAAGATGTTTGTGATGTTTTTCTAAATATACTGATTGCATGCATCACAAACATGTGACTGATGATATTAATTTAATAACATTCCATTAGATTAGATACTTAAGAATGAGTATATTGCATCATATGATGATGAATTGACTTTATTGCTACAGGGGACACAACTCTTTGAGACAAGAAAAATATCCTGTGAAAATTTCTGTTGTTTCCATTTTGGGTTTTAAAGACAAACCTGTGGAATCTTAGTTTACACAGTTTCTATATTTAGTCAAACAGTAACCAAGGATCATATAATTAAGTCACTTATATTTGCTGATATAATATACCATTAAAAAAATGTCAGGCTAAGTAATTTTTCTTACCAGAATCTACCTTACATATTTATAAGTGTACTATTAGAAATTTGAAAATAAGAATCTGCAATGTTACCAGTCCTAACCTGGCATCTCAGCTTTAGTCACTTTCCTACCACTATAACCTAGCCATTTCTATAAATATTTTCATGCTAATTGTTCTGATAAGCTTTCCTCATTGATACTTCAACTTTACAAATCTCAGTGCAGTACTTGATGGGCAACTAGGTCTCATCATTTTACAGTTGGAATTGCTAGATATAGCTGTAACTTTTGTGTTAATAGTTTCTCCTCCCAAACTTCTCACTTATGGGATTTTTTCTTACTTTCCTGTAACCTATGATTTTCAAAAAATGGTCATTTTCCATCTTGAATATTTTTTTCTTTTTATTGTCCTCTCTTTTTCTTTCACACGCTGTTAACCCTTGCATCTTTGTGGCGTTATCACATTATCTGGAGTGAAAAGATTAAAAAAGAAATGATTATAATAAGGAAATATATATTTGATAGTATTGTTGTCTTGATCTGAGCGATATAAAGTGTAAATTACTCTCAGTTATTTACTTGTTATGAAGAAAATGTAAATTCATATCGTCCCTGCCATTCATAACAGTGTCTAAGTTTTAGATTTATTTTTTTGTAAAGTTGATTAAAATCTTTTCAGAAATTCCATGAAATTTTTAAAAAAAAGTTTTTCATTGATTAGTTACTTTAATTAAGCAAAAAAACATTTGTGCACAAGGTTGTTTGAAAAATAATGATTGATTTTAGAAGAAACCTTTTGTGTTCTAATATATTATAATAGTTGTACAAAAACATATTACTCATTCCTAATGATTAAAGTGTCCTCTTTGTTAATTTCATATCAATCTCTTTCAGAATTGAACTTAAAATATTATATACACTTTATCTTGAACATGAAAAAGAAGAGATGCATTTACTTTTTTAGCATGAATTCAAACTTGGACAGCACAGCGCTGGTTTCTGAAGTTCTGCAGTGGCCATACAAATATTGAAGATCAAAGGAATGCCCATCTTCAATTGACAATCAACATCTGAAAATACAGGTTGAATAAAACGCATGTCAGGGAAATGTCTTAGATAAGGGGTGTCAATATTGGTCCATCTTAAGGAAATTGGTAAGGGAAGAAACTTGATAAATGGGATCCACATGAACTCACTGAATGTCAAAGTGTTCAATGTTTTGAAGTGTGTTTGATGTTGCATCTACAAAATTTGAATGATCCATTTCGTCAAGTAGGTACTTGTCATGCGAAATGGATCCTTTACAACAATCGTAAAAGATTGGCTCAATGGCTTGATCAAGATGTAGGACCCAAACACTTCCCAAAGCTGAAATTGCTCCAAGAGAATATTGTGGTGACTTTCTGATGGTCTGCCTTTATTGTTATTCATTACAGTGTTCTGGAATCTAACCAGAGCATCATTGCCTAAGTTTACTGCCAGCAACTGTTCAGTTAAGAAAAATACAACAGGCACTGGCTAATCAATGAAGTACAATACATGATAATGTTCAGAGATATGCTGCCAGGATGACATTGCAGAAGATTAGACTTGTGATACAAAACTTTGTCAAATCCACCATATTCCCCTGATCTCTCACTCACTGTCTCCAACTTTTTTAAGCCATTGCAGAGAAGATGCAGAAACTGCATTCTGAGATTTCTTGGCATCCGAACCTTTAGAGTTACATTGTAAAGGCATTATTCTCAATGGCAGAAATGTATAGATATTCAGCATTCTTATTTAACATTGTTTAAATATATTAATTCAGGATTGAAATTTAGTTCTAAAATCTGACATTGTTTTCTGTACAAACTAATTATTAAAAAAAGTTGTTCAAAATTAAATTCTCAGTTTTGTTTTAAACTTGACATAAATTAAAAATGAAAATATATTTTATTGGTATTATTATTATTATTTGTTGATTGCTCAAATTTTCATCTTATTCCATTAGTTTTAATGCTTATTTTAAGGCAGATATCAAAAGCTTTTTCTTTGATATCTCACTTTTGGAACTCCCTTCCAGCTTCATGCTTACCAGTCAGCTATAATCTCCAAAAATTTAAATGTAATGTCATTCATCATCTTCTGTCTATTTGAATCCTATTCTTTTATTGTCCTTTCACTTTCTCTTCACTAAAATTTTCTCAGTTTCCTTCATTCTACTGTCTTTCATCCTCAAAAAACACTTGCATCTTAGTAACTCTATCACCTTGTTTTGCAGACTATGGGGATCTTTGACAAATCATCTATGTGCAGAATTTCACAAAGTAATGTTTTGTAATATATACCTCAGTAAGATCCACTAAAGCTAGAGTCTCTACTGCTTGTGTGCTTTTGACAACTTTCTTTATCCACTTGGATTGCCAATGAACAGGGAAGTATTTGCCATTGCTTCCAACAATGAAAATGATATAGCCCCCCCTCCCCCCAGAGAACCATCATCCTCTAAATTGACAAAAGATAAATCACTATATGCTACCATTCACAGCTTCTGGAGATCACCAAGAGCTGGGATACAAATCCAAGAAGTCTCTTTCTTGGCTTCTTTATGTTCTTGTTGGCTTGTCGTATACAATCAAATCTTCGCTTCTCCATAAAAGATAGAAATTCACTCACATCAAAACTGAGATCAGGACTGATCTAGGTGGCAATCCAATTCAACCTGCCATTGGCCTGTCTAACCATTGGTTCTTCATGAGAACTCAGTCTTCCATCTCCAACAATATAAGGAATAGGGATAAGCTGAAGTCTTGGAACATATTTGTCCTGGCTAATAACAATGTTGTTTTTTTCCTGATTAACATCTAATCCAAGGTACCTGAATTTAACTGAATCCTCAGATTTTACAACAAAATTGGCCTTTAGTTTATCAATGATGGATCTCCTGAAAAGCTCAGAGCCCCCCCCCCAACAGAAGTCATCAACATGTGTGGAAATAATACCATGCATTTTCTCATTATGGAACCAAGTCAAAATAGCTTGGTCATATCTGGATATCTCGGCTCCAAGTTTCAGAAGTGCATTCTTTACCATAAGGTACCTGGATCTTGAGGCATTGGTCAAACCATAAACACACTTGGTAAACTTCCAAAGTTTACCTCTGTCATTGACTACTTCAGGTGGTGGCAACAAATAAACAGGTCTGGCCATTTTCATGCCTTGGAGAAAAAGCAGTCTTTATGTCTAGAGAATTGCAAGACCAACCTTTTGAGGCTATCACAGCCAAAGCAATCCTAAATCCTTCCTTAGGGCATGTGGGAGAGTCAGATCTAACAGATCCTTCATCTTTGTCCTGAAATCCTCTAGCAACAAGCCTGGCCATAACAGAATTATTGCATTATGCAGTTTTTTCTGTGCACACCCATCATATAGTGACTCTACTCTGCCCCATGTCAGAAACAACTGTATAGACTTTATTCTTTAACCAATTAGATAATTCCTCCTGTTTTGCCTGCTCAAAACAAGGATCAGATGGAGATAATATAAGAGTCTCTGCTGAATCCAATTCTGGGCCAGGTGTCCATGAAGTAACAGCATTTTTTAAATCAAGGCAAAAGGGTCTATTGCTCTCTTAAATAACATTCATGAAATATTTATTGGAACAAGTGGCTTTTCCAGCTCTACTGATTATTCTCAGGTTATCCAGTTCAGGCTGCTTGATCATTTGGCAATTCACTACTTGCCCTGGTTTAGGTAGATTCACCTGTTTTACTGGTTTCATGACTTTTTCTGATAATGCTTCATTTGTCAGGGGATTAATATCCACATTGTTACCAGACTCTTCTAGCATTAGATATTCTTCCTCTATGTCATCCTGAGTTGGACTGTCTGTAACATTTCCATGTACCACCTCTGGATTTCCAACAGTGTCTGAATCACTGTTACCTACTGGCTGTTCAATTTGATTGGAGTGGTACATCAGCTGACAGGGATCTACTCTTACATATGTCCCTCCATGTTTTACTAGGACCTGCTTAGACTCCCATCCAATAACTCTTCCTGGGCCCATCCATTTTTGTGATTCATTTCTCTTGAAATATACTAGATCACCATAGGCATATTTTTGTGGAAATGCTGATCATATTTGATGTCTCAGGGCTCTTCTTATTTTTTCAGAAGACTCACTTTCAACTAATTATCTTCTAGCAGCATGCATTTCATTTAGATTATTGGCAACTAGCTCACTTGTGGATATCCCTTCCAGAGCAGCTGGTCTATTATTTAGTAGTGTAGGAATGTTTGGGTTCCCACCTAACACCAATTGATTTGGACTGTATCCATTCACATTGTGCAATGCAATCTTTGCACTAACAGCCCACCCAAGAGCCACCTCAAAATTACACTTAACATCAGCCAATGTCTTAATTACCATATCTCCTAGAACAGCATTATGACGCTCACATAACCCATTACTCCGGGGAAACTGAGCAGCAGTTGTTCTTACAACCATGTTTAGATTTTGAGCCATGTCTCAAAATTCTTGGTTATCAAACTCCCTTTCTTTGACAGAAAAAAAATCTGGTATTCCAAAATAAGAAATCCAATATGTAAAAATGCATTTAATAATGGAAGAGCTATCTTTATTCTTTTTTGTAAGTTAAGCAATTGTCACATGTTGATAGAAACTTCTCCAGGATTTTAAGGAATTCCCTGTCTCTTATGCCAACATTCATTGCCAATTTGAAACCATTGGGGTGGCTGAATTGGCTGTGTAATTTTTCAGCTATCAACTTTTCCTTTCTACTTTTTTATTTGCACTGATAAGTAGTACTTCAGCACACTCCTTCTGTGATGGAGCTTTTGTTAGGGGTACATAATAGTGTCCTGAATCTGTGCAGAACAATTTCTGCATAGTACCAAACAATTTTATACTGTCTTTGGAAAAATTCAACACAGTACCTGTTTTCTTCATTGCTCCTTTGCTTAACAACATCAGGATATTTGAATCAACCACATCAACTCCTATTTTTACATTTCTACCACCAAGCACAGAAGGCAGTTCTGCATAAAAAAGAGATGGTAAAACACCACCATTACCAAATCTGAATTTGCTGCATCCTTTGGTTCTCCTAACTTTATCCCTCATCATTCAAGGCAGAGTATCCAGGTAACACTCATACCATGTCATGATCAACAGATAGCAAATTTAGAGGGCCTACCATCACATCCAGATGGGTTGACTCTTCCTTTATGATTTGGAGATTTAATGTTGTATCCATATCCCACTTGCTTTTTTCTGTTCTCTTTGGGTTTAGACACTTGACGGCTACCAAATTTATTGGCCAAAAATGTTTCTTCCTCCTGTGGTTTGATGTAACTGTTATCAGGAATAACAACATTAGTTTCCCTTTTTATCAGATTAGATCTTGTATGGGAGCTGTTAGAGATATGCCATTAAAGCAGCCAAATTTGTGTCAACTCTGAACAAATTATTCAGCTTGGCATAGAGAAATGTCATACTATCCTCCTGGTTGAAGACTTTGGGATCCATTTCAAGGATAGCCTCACATGCTTTTCCAGTCAAGGACAGAAATATGGCTTGAGCTTTTTCATCTTTTCGAGACTATCAGCAATCTCCTAGAACTTCATTTCTTTCTTCCAGGAATAATACTTTTCTGGATTCAAGGCAGGTGGAGCAATTATTTTTGAAGCCATATTTTTTTTCCAGAACTATGCTCTGTTACCAGATTTGTGAAATGAGCACTGACACGAAGTTAGTTCAATAGCTGAGACTCTTAGCACCTCCCTAGGCAAATGACTTTTGATATTTATTGTATAAAAATATACAATTATGGCACAAGGCTGAAAAGTGGGAATGGGTTGAGGCCAGGCATCATTGACTATCTTATACCTAGCTAATCTGATTCATGGCCCATTCATTCATTACAATTTGCATATTCACCATAAAAACTCATCTGTCACCAATCAATCCTCCATATACCATACTGCTGCATACTCTCAGGGAACCTAAAAGACACACCCCATGACATAAAATTTGATGATTATAAAAATTTACACCTATGGATGATTTACAATGAGAGGGGAGGGGATGAACCCAAAAACAAACTAAAAGAGAGGCCACTGTATTCTGCCCAGAATGAAGAGATTCTTTTGCTAAGGGACAGGGAAAAGAAAAATAAATACAGACATGGGGAGTAAAAAAAATCTGACCCAGTTGAGATGAAAGGTGGGGGGTAAAAACAAACTGGGGAGGTTGGGAATCTCAACTTGGATCATAAACAGAGATGTAGCCAGGAGCAGGCTGGGAACAACACTTACTCACATTAACTAGGTACACAAAGCTTGTCTGGCCTAACTAGGGGAGGGCTCCACAGGAAACCACCCCGATGTGATATAGGTAGACCTAAAAGAGAAAATCTAGGCTAGTCCCATTCACACAACACAAGCTCTCCTCAGTCACCCACCTTTCGCTCCTGTCAAGTCATCCAAATCACCATTTGGGCCACGGTCAGCAGTGATAGAAACACCATTCGTTTCACCCTAGAATACAGGGGCAACACATTGTCATACATGAATGCACAATCAATGAGCACAAACTTTTTGGGAGCAATACGAGCACCAACTCTCCAACATGGTCCCATAAGGGGCATAGCCGATGGACAGTGGTAGAAGGTGTGCAAAGCCATTTCCTCTATGCCAAGGTCACATCATTCACATTTTGGCAAATCCACCAAGCCCCATGTGAAGGCTATGTCATTGAGAGATTGCCTATTCCAAACCAGTCACCAGGTAAGCAATAATGTCTTTCAGTTCTTTTGGCGAGGCAGGTACGCATAGGGACATGGTCATGCTTTACTACGCCCCGTATGCTTTTGAGTTAGATGATCTTCCTCCTCTCTGCTCCTCTTCAAGGATGATGAAGGAGGTGGGGGCATTTCATCCACCTCGATCTCTGTGAATGTTTGTTGCTGCTGTTTTTCTTCTTGTTTTTGCTGTTGTTGCTGCTTTTTTGGAGTCTGTTTTGATTTTTGGACCTGTCGTTTCTGAGACTGAGTCTCATTTGGTTGCTCCTGCATTTCTTTTGGTTTCCCTTGCAGTGGTCTCTGTGCATCCTTGTTTTGTGGGGAGGGTGTGTGAGTTGGCTTCCTCCTCTTTACCTCTTTCCATACATGGTCAGAAGCCTTCTCTTTACAGCTGTTGCTGTTGTTATTGCTG